>JAHXMU010000525.1:137291-153399 GCA_019455685.1 Philornis downsi | reverse complement strand
TTCATTTCATTTCATTTCATTTCATTTCATTTCATTTCATTTCATTTTATATCACTTCATTCCATTTCATGTCATCAGCTTGTATCGGCTAAAGTATGCAAAATAATTAAATTTATTTCCAAATTTCGTCAGCTTTTATTAAAACATAACGGTATTCTTAATTACATTTTCTTATGTCCTAATTTCACATCAGCATAGACATATTCATGCATAACATTCATATTCATTCATACATAAATTGCGTGAAATGCATCTTAGGGATGGTACTATTTAAAGGATGGTTAAGTACCATGAAGAGTACAGTACAATATCGATTTGTGTGGCCCAGCGTTTTCCTCATAGGACACAACTCCCTTCCTGTTGGCCAAAATTGATTGCTTCAGAGCCAATACTTCCTTCAGACGACCCAATTGTTCATAATACGAATTAAGAGTCAACAACCAGTTTGGAAAATCGGTCATTTTTTTCTATGATTCAGCAGTGGCCCACAGTTGTTCCTTCTTTCATATCCCGCCTTATTCACTTGATCTTAAACGGTCGGACTTAACAATTTCGATTACATTTTTGATATTTTCAACGATTAGTTATCTAGAGCATGGTGCATCTTTCACATCAAAATTGTCGGAATGGAGTCAATGAAATCAAAATTGCATTTATTTTAGTTTGACAGTATCAAGATCATAAATACCATTCACATTTCCAGCCGCCTGCTTTGTGACTTCGTTTTAATGGAAGAAAAATTATAAACATGCCGTATTTTCTGGTTCCTACATCAATACTGAGTCAAACAATTACAAAACTGTTGGAGTTTTTTTGAATGCGGAATCTCATCCACAGACACAAGAGAGAAGGAAAGCAGTTATCTCTGGATAATTGTTAACTGAGGGCTCTGAAGTCAGTATTCGGATAAAAATGTGTGCTTAAATTTTTAGTGAAATTCAAGCATTTTGCTGACGAGCCTTTCCAACTAACAATAATGTCCTTAAGGAGTGTGTGGTTTCAAAATTTCAAAATATTAAAAAAAAAAAAATACATCGATATTACGTATTAAACCGCAATTCCGATTACATTTGCAGCATAACCCATCTTACACTATCCCATCACCTGATACCGACTGATAGAAAGCGATTGAGACATATTTTATGTTCTCATCCATTTCATGTTTTTAATCATGTTCCTACAAATGAATGACAACAATGTGCTTCGAGAGCAAATTTCATCCAAATTAAGAGGAATTTTTTTTGGAGTGCAGTTGGTATGATTTGAGAACAGCAATGGTATCACATTGTTCGATTATTTACGTATTTCCCTGGCGGAAGTGTTTTTCCAACCAAATAAGTTATCTGTATAAATTCGTGTATGTGTTTCATCTTTCCAATGCCATCTAGCGTAATCTGATCGCACTTATACAACGCAAAGTAGAGATTACTAAAGCCATCTATTGAAAAAACAATGGATGACATTATTTGACCTCTGTTCAATCATAAAAATGTACCGATAAAGTTTGAAACTGTCGCTTCCTAAGGCTATAGTTGTCAGTATAATTTGAATATACTCAACATCTATTATTTGGTTCGATCAGAGATGATCTTTCCTGAAGGTGGAGCATGATAGTTTATATTTTGAAATAATAAAAAAACCGGTAGGTCACGGTTATCCTCAGAATTTTTTATACGATTCATTTATGTCTCTTATGTTACTCTTATGTTTCTGAAAAGACTAAATTTTCTAAGTGGATGATATGAGATCACTGCTATTTATGGCAGAGCAAACAACTTTCGGTGAAAGTTAGAAAAATCAGTGTTTATCTCGCTCTTTCGACCGCTGGGATCTCATGGGATAAAATTCATTTGTAGTCCGATGCAGAGACGCTGTTTGCGGAAATATATACATATTCCTCTAAATTTTTTCCATTTTAAAACAAACTGTAAGAGCACCATTTCTTATTAGTTTTAATAAGCTAACTAAAGTTACTATTATAATATTCATAACATATCATATCGTCATTACAATATCATTGTATGTTATTATTTGCAAATTATATTTCAGCATTTAATTTGATCGTATAACTATATTCAGCACTGTTAAAGTATCCTCAGCTTTCAGTATCTTATCTAAGGCTAAATTGTTGTTGCTGTTGCGGTCACTGAAAGAAGTTGTGCATTAAATATAGTACACTTACGCCTCGACTCACTATGTTATTGTTTTCTGACTAATGATAGCATTAACGCTATGTTTTCGCATACAATGAATAGAGGTCGCAGTGTATGATTTGCAAAGTAGCGGATTACTTTTATGATCTGCCCAAATCTGGAAATTTAGAACATATTTCTGACAATGCACCCTTCAACTTGCACATACTTTTTCCGATTTTAAAACTTTTGCTTTTTGGGCCACGGAAAAGACAACATCAACTATAAGTATATCTGAGCATTTAACAAATGAAAAAAGGTGTTTGCTAACTTTCTAAATTACATAAAGTATTTCTTTTTTTATACAGTGTGGTGCATAAATAACACTAACGGAAACTATATTGAACGCGTTCTTGTGCATCATTTGGTTTTAACTCGTGAACCATTTCCATTTTATATGGGAAAAGATGTAACATCTGAAAATTCTTTGCAAAGACTATCTAGCTACCTCTAACTGCTGAGAATGTCGCCTGGTGGAAGTTTCGGGGTGTTCCTCACTACTTGCTTGCACTCGAGCAATGGTCACTTCATTTCGAACTGCACGAAATCTTCCAGCACGCGGAAGATCACAGACAGCCCCCTGTTGCCCAAAACGCTGAACTAAGCGGTTAATTGTTGGAGCGCTAGGAGCATTTCGAACATGCAAGAAATATCGATATGATCTTTGTGTCTGAATAATCGAATGCTGATTTTCAAAGTAAAATTGAACAACTTTGGTCCTTTATTATGTGCTGAGCCTTTCCATCATAAATTTCCCAAGTATTATTTAGTTAATTCTGTAAAGAGACGCAAAAAAAGACTTAAACAAAAAATGTATTCACTGATCAAATCTTACCGTTCCTTATGCGCCACCCTTTATACATAAACGAACAAATAAATTGGACTTATTTAAAATTAAAAAGTCGAAACAGACATTATATGGTGCGGTTTGATTCCAGAAATCAGTGTTATTGTTTCAAAACATAATATAGTCAAGATGATAAGTATATGCAGTACTCGTATTGTTGCCGATCTAATCGGCTTAATGGAAACAAATTGAAAGGGACACTTTGTTTAGAAACGAGCACATTAATCCAGATTGTTGTCGAGCTCACTGATGTGAGTATTGTGGGTATTCTGGGTTATTTAGGGCAGAAAGAATAGAAATATTTCTTTTGTTAAGGAAAATTAAGAAAAAAAAATGGAGCGTATTATGGTAGGCTGATAAATTGAATAACGTCATGACTTAATGCATGCCGTTAAAATCATCCAATTCTGCCGCTGTCGCCGTTACTAATAAAGATAGAAGCTGCAACTGGCACCTGCAAAAAGATTTGCGGTAAAATCGGATAAAGGTTATCATCCCTGCTTGGTTATAAAAGAAAAATTCTAATCAACCTTTATCTGACATTAGTATCCGATTTCTCCCTCAAATCATTTTGCAGGTGTCAATTGCAGTTTTTATATTTATTATATCATAATTAGTAACGGCGACAGTGGCAGAATTGGATGATTTTAACTGTATGCATTAAGTCATGACGTTAATCAATTTATCAGCCTACCATCATAATACGCTCCATTTTTTTCTTAATTTTCCTTAACAAAAGAAATATTTCTATTCTTTCTGCCCTAAATAACCCAGAATACCCACAATACTCACATCAGTGAGCTCGACAATATTTCAAAAAACCCCTGCCCTTTGTTCAACCCCCTTAATACTGATGTCTGTGTCAGCTAACCCATTTACTCCGCCTACTGGCAAATATTAAAACATAAATCTAACGTCTGCTAATTAACGCAGCTCGGTTAGAATGAGCTCTCTCCCATAACGCGAATCAAAGACATCTCGCACAACAAAATGTGCCAAGAAGGAGGGGAAGCCTTAAATAGGCCTAAATTCAAATAGGCACAGACACAATGACGGCCAATCACACGCACCCCAAATAGACAGACGCACACAAGAACACACACACACACACACACTTTCGTTCGTACTAAATGAGCTCATAAATCTTAATGAACAGAAATGGAACTTTTGCATACATACACGTACGAGTATACAGAATCACACACAGCCACCGCTAATACAAATATAATTGTGGCCATATAAATGAGTCTTAAGTGGGCTTCCTCTGAGAGACGAACTGAGGTCTATTTGTTAGATTTAATGTGTTGAACGTGAGCATTACAAGAGGTTCCAAATACGACTTTCGCCAATACTTACACCATTAAATAGCCATTCAAGAATGAACATAGACAGTCATACGGAAATTCATCTCATTTGGGTTTAAGGCACAGAATATACTCACCATTTTTGACAGCTGACGTTCCTGGAAAAATTACAACGCAATGACTGTTGATCAAGGGAATATCTCAACCATTTAGGAAATATTAAAACAGACTTAGCGGTAACAAAATGCACAATTAACATCTCTAATATATGAACAATAGAAAAATTTGTTTGTTTTCCACTGCCGTCCACCTCAGCTACCGCAGTCTCCTGATAATTTTGAACGAATGCGTTAAGCATTTAATGAAGCACAATTGATTCAAATCGCATAAGAAACCAACAGATATCAGCAATGAGAGGTGCTATTAGCACATTGTAAGAGCGAAGGGTACCAGTTGCCGCTTAAGTGCTGTATAAAAAACGAAAGCAGGAAATGGACTCGGCATGACCAGCATAATAATTCAGACTTTTGGCTGCTACCAGTCAAAAATGATAAAGGCCAAGAGAGGCACTCTCATCTACGCTACCCTTACCGAAAAGCACGAAATACTAAATACTGTCTACAAGAAATATTAAAAAGGGGAAATATTTCTAAACATCAATGTAAAAGAAATATAAAGACATATATATATATAGAAATATGGATAATTGTTATTTCAATATGGAAAATTTGAAGACATGTAAACTTCCGAGGTCGTCAGATTAACGATAGGCAATTTTTTGCTATGGAAACTTGATGACAAACAACCTTCCCTATAAAAATGAATGACGGTAGTCAAGTTTTCTTGCAAAAAATTTGAAGGCAATCAAATTTTTTTCATACAAAAAAATGACAGGCAGACTTCTCTTATAGAAAAATTGAGAGCAGGCTAGCTAACTTCACAGAAAATTTAGCGAAAATTTAGTCCAACTTTTTCAAGAAAATGGTGATACCCCACAACTCTGTTAGTATAGAAAAAGTGATGATGGATTTTCTGTATATAAAAATTAAGAGGACGACAATTTTCCTGGTAAAAAAAAAGTTGACGGAAGCGACAAATTTGATCCATGGAAAAGTTGATGTAAACGCTTACTCTTTCCAAATAGAAACATGAAAACGAAGGAAAACTTATTCTTTACAGAAAAGTTGACATGGACAATTTTTCCTCTGTAGAGGTAGGTTGACGGAAGCGGAAATATTTTCTTCATAGAAAAATTAATAGGGGTGACAATTTTTATCTCACAGATAATATAACGGAACAGACAGCTCTCCCTTCTTAGGAAATTTGATGGAAAAGACAACTTTTCATTCATAGAAAAGTAGACGGGAAGTATAACTTTTCCTTCATAGGAAAGTTGACGAGTTGATTTTTCTCCACAGAAAAGTTGATTTTTCCTTTATCAAAATGTTGAATTTTCCTGCACAGAAAAGTTGACTTCTTCCTCCGTAGAAATGTTAACTTCTACTCCATAGGTAAGTTGACTTCTCCTTCATAGAAAAGTTGACTTTTCCTTCATAGAAAAGTTGACTTTTTCTCCATAGAAAATCGATTTTTCCTCCATAGAAAAGTTAACTTTTCCTCCACGGAAAAGTTGACTTTTCCTTCATAGAAAAGTTGACTTTTCCTCTGTAGAAAAGTTGGTGTTTCCTCCATAAAAAGTTAACTTTTCCTCCATTGAAAAGATGACTTGTCCTCCATAGAAAAGCTGAATTTTTCTCCTTAAAATGATAATTTTCCCCCATAGAAATTGACTTTTCCTCCTTAAAAATGTTGATTCTTCCTACATAGAAAAGGTAACTTTTCCTCCATAGACGGGGCAACTCTTCCTCCACAGAGCAGTTGATGGGACGGGGCAACCTTTCTTCCATGGAGAAGCTGACGGAGGGAGACAACTTTTCGTCCATAGAACCGTTGCCGGAACGGAAAAACATTTCTTCCATACAGAAATTGACAGGATGGACAACTTTCTCTACATAGAAAAATTGACGGGACAGACAAATCGACGATAGCCACTATTTCCTGTATAAGGATAGTTAACGATAGCCACACTTCACCATATAGGGAAAGTTGTCGATAGCCATAGTTTTCTGTACAGGAAAGTAGGCCTTGACCACACTTTTCTATACAGAAAATTTTACTTTTTGTGCAGAAATGTTGATGGCAGACATACTATAGGTTTCTCGATGGCCGCCAAATTGTGTTCACCCAAAAGATTGAAATTTCATTCATTCGAAATTCGTCTTCAGTATAAAACCGTGCATTAGTATTCGTTTCAACTAACTCCACATAGCTTTATGAGTACCTGCTATGCAAAAAGGACACAGTAAAGACGGCGAATGGGGATAACACTCACTATCTTTATATTCTTCATTTCAACTACAATCCAGCTATATATAGTAACTAAGACAGCAACCCCAAAACTATGGCTTTAAGAATAACGCCTGCTACCAAGTGCAACAGCGAGTATGCCTCAATGTGGGTTAAGAGTACTTAAATCCAAATTGTTTGAAAGGAACCCGCCACCAACACAATCACATGTTATGCTAAGCGAAGGAACTAAACTGCACTGCAGGGGAATGTTGTTCGGGACCGAAAAAACATCTGATGTCTAAAGAAAACTACAACAACTACTGCAAGAAAGCAGAGAAGGGAGCTTTAAGCGGTTAAGACTGAAGTGTTTTAATAATATGCGCACACAAACATAGCGCATATTGTGTGTGGCCTCATATAAATGCAGTGTTTTGAGGCATTCGAAACATTACTATGGAAACAGGACACAGTGGAGAGAAATCGGCTACATGTGAGCGTTCTAAAAAATTAATTTGTTGAACAAAAACTTTTTTATTCTAGGGATGAAGCAGTTTGTTATACCTATTAATATTGTGAGTTTATCCAGGCTCATATAATTTGGAATGTGACTTATATTACTGTATAACCTATCAAGATGTATCTGGAATTGGTGGCATATAAAGCTCGCTTAAAGGGATAGTCAAAATTCTTTCTGTCGCTAAGTTGGCTACCGGTCCTATATACAAACCAGACCAGTTGGCATTTAGTTTGTTTATAGTTTCAGATTTTGTCAGTTCATCGCAAGTGTATTTCACGGTTTTAATAAAGGATCATAATATCGAACAAAGAATTTGTCGCAATTCTTGTATTTCAAATGGAATTTTGCATGACGAGTCGCTGAAAATGTATCTGCACTCTACCGCCGCCTTTAAGAGAGTTTAAGATATGGTGTAAGATTTCTTTTGATCTAGTCGGCCATCAACGTCTTCAACTGCTATTAACATCGATAAAGTAAAGGGATGGTTTAAGGCTAAAAGCTGTTGAACTTTTCGGGTCTCACGAATCAATTAGTGTAATTTTACATGACGCTCTATTGGATCCGGAAACCTCGAATTTTCTTCAAAAGCTCAAGCACATAAAAGTCACTGAAAACATGCTAAAAGGAGTAAATTCCTACTTTAAATTAAAAAAAAAGAAATGCATTTTAACTAGTGATGAGACATAAATGTGTATGTTTGGCATTTAAAGTACTCAAGAAAAGTAAAAAATCCATCAAAAGCCAAGGTAATGATGACCGACTCTTTTGATGATCGCACTGTTGTGCACTCGGTATTTTTAACACAAGATCAGATGGTAAATAAAGAATATTGTCTGGGCATTTTGTGGCATTTGAGAGAGCAAATTCATTTGAAAAGTCCAGATTTTTTGAAAGAAAATTCAAGGTTTTTGCATCACAATAACGAACCATCTTTCAAGGCAGTGATTGTGAATGAACTTCTAGCCAAAAAAAACTCTACAAATATTATCGAACAACCATCGTATTCTCCTGATAGGGCTCCGGATATTATTTTTCTCCCTCCAAATTTCAAATTGGCACTTCAGTAGAAGATACAAAAGAGGACTGAAATCTTTTTCAGAAAATGCGTTTACAAAATGTTTTGGTAATTGAATTATTCATTAGCAAAAATGTTTTATCTCCGAAGGGAACTACCTTAAGGGCGTCTCAATAAATTTCTAGGAATAATAAATATGTTGTATGTCTTTGACAGATTGTTGTATAGGAATAATTTTGTATTCTTAAAAAAGTTTCAAATACATTTAATTCTAACAACAACGAATGAGACTCATTGCGAAATATATGATCTGTTCATTGTGCACTTTCTTCACAGCTGTTTATAGAATTACCTTCGAGTATATTTTCAAATGTAGAGCCACATATTCAATTCAATTGTTGTGCAATTTAATAAATGGGTGCAAGAGACTTTCTTTAGTATCTGCTAAGAATTAGTATTAAAAAGAAATTATACCTCTTTTATTACATCAATTTCGCTTAACAAATGCGAACTGTTTGAACGTTACTGTAGTAAGGTTATATTTGTTAGGAAAAAATAAAAAAAAAAACATCGAATAGAAAATTTATATGACGTCGAATTTATGTGTCACCTGAACCGCATAACATTTTACAACCTTTCGAAAATGATCAAAGCAAACGAGGGTTATTTTAATTTTGGGCAAAATGTTATTGTTCATTGGTGGAGAAATTGGTTACATTAATTTCAATATAAATTATACAAGGAGAACTACAGATTTGTGGTCATTACCCAGAGTGGTTATCATACCAAGTTTGTTGTTCCATCTGTAGCAACTGGAAATAACCTTAAGTGTATAGACAGAATAAGTATTTTGTATCGCTTTAAAAAGCTGTATTCATTGACGAGAGGGGTCCCAAAACTAGCCGACTTGACATGTAGATGGCGCCAGTACTTTGAAAAATATATATATATTTTGGTGAAAAGTGCAACCTTATAAGACATATGTTTTAAGTTCCAAGTTAAGTATTTTTATTTGAGCCATCAAAATTAGGCGATCTAAACATGGAACAAATTGCTTACCGTTATGTAATTCAACATTTTTATTTCAAAGGTTTCAGTATAACCAACACCTGTCCTTCATTTACGACTGTAAAATATTAGGTAGCAACATTTAAACGAGGCCCTACGACTCCAATTGAGGTCAAGAAAATCCACAAAATGGTATTAAATAATTCTCGGCTAAAGATGCGAGAACCAGCTGAAATGATAGGCAGTTGAAAAAGTGCTATACATCGTATATTGACCTAAGATTTGAAGATGGGAAAGCTGTGAGCCAGATGGGTGCCGCGCTTGCTTTTTATACAACAAAAATAGCGTCGAGAAGTTGTTTCAGTAGAGTTTGGTTGGTTTGGCTATATTTTACCGTTCATCGTATATTGACCGAAGATTTGAAGATGAGAAAGCTGTCCGAAAGAATGCAAGATGGGTGCCGCGCTTGTTTTCAATAGAGCAAAAACAGCGTAGTGAAGATGTTTCAGTAGAGTTTGGTTGGCTTGGCGATGTTTCATAGCAATAAAGAAGAATTTACGACCATGGATGAGACATAGGTCCATGATTTCACACCTGCTCTCACTCCAAGCAATATTAAAGCGTAGCTGGGAGTCTGCTTCTTCGTTTACAACTGTAAAATATTATATAGCAGAGTTTAAATGAGGCCGTACGAGCTGGCAAGACAAACACCGTTGTGATCGACCAGAAAAAATAAACAACCAGGAAAATCTACGAAATGGTATTAAATGATCGTAGAGTATTTGACTATATTTCATCGCAATAAAACCAAATTTGTGAGTCGATTTATAACCATGGATAGGACATGGGTGAACCACTTCACCACTGAGACAAAGGAACAGTTAAAGCAGTGGACTGGAATGGGAAAATCGTATGCAAAGAAGGCGAAGACGGTTTCATGTGCAGGCAAGTCAGTGGCGGTTGTGTTTTGGGATTATTGATTATATTCAGAAAGGAAATACCGTCAAAGGCCAATATTCTCCTAATTTATTGTAGCGTTTAGGTGAAAAATTGTGTAAAGGGAATGCATTTCGTCAAGGCAATGCTCCAGTTCACACCTTCACTATTGCGATGACCAAAAGTAAAGAATTAAAGTTCGAATTGCGCTCCTTATTCACCAAATTTAGATCTCTCGATACATTTTCTCCATTTTTCAAACTTGAGGAAATGGCGCGTTGTTAAAAGAGTTGCCAACAATAAAGAAATGGAGTCTGCGGTTGATTTTTGACAGTTCTTATTATAAACAGTATACAGAAGCTATTGAATATCGCTGGAAAAAGTGCATCGAGCTAAAAGAAGATTATATTGAAAAATAAAGAAAATATTTCGCAACTTTTCTGTGTCGACTAATTTTGAGACCGCTCTCGCATCATTCGCATATTTGCGGATTCAATACCGCATATAGTTACCTATCGCTAGTTGAGAGGCGGTCACCTCGATATGTCTGACGAAGACTTTGAGTAGTCGAATGATCGACAAGTCTGGTGTATGCTTCTCAAACTGTGACTTTCGGAATCATCGTTAAACTAAAGGTTCCATTGCGTGAGTCTAAAAATAAATTATGTATAATTTCGTAGAACGAGAGAAATTCTTCCATATCTCATTCATGGAACGCAAAGGAAATTTTGCTTTTGTTCTATTGTTAGGTTTAATTTATTCAGTTGCACTAAATTCTGTAAACGTTGAGCATTTGCTGAAATAGGGTTCGAGAATAAAGATGACCTGCATTGTTATGCCTCTAATTGATCAATTTTTTTCTTCGAAACAATTGTTCCATCAATGAATTAGCAATATAATAGCATAAATATTCCAACTTCTTCCCCTCTCCCCTCCTATTGCTAGCCGCTTATCCTTGCTTTATAACATATTATTTGTTTTATTATATTTTCTATTCACAAAAATGTTAATTCACATTAACAATAGAACGCTTCTTTAGAACAGCAACCACCCCACTTAGAATTTTGTTGGCTCAGTAAGCCGGTGCCTCTTGTTCCACATATCCTGTATCTGTGTGAGCCACAAACCTATTTAAGGTTGTCTTATTGAGTGTGTTTGTGTGGAGGCAATATGCGTGTTTGTGTATGGAAGCCATCTCATGAGGTCTCCAACAGTTTTGCATGAGTTGTTGCCATTGTTGCAGTAGTTGTTGTTTTTCTTTCACATTTCACTTTTTTCTGTTCTTTTCTTCCTTAAGTGATGTTATCTTTTCTTCACTTACTTGTAAAAAGGAAACCATCAACACGAAAGTGGGCGAGGAAGAAGATAGCGAAAGATGAAAAAGTGAAAAGGAAAATGAAAACAAAACACCAACAACATTCAAATAAATGCATACCTACATAAATAGCTAAATATGACGAGACTGCAAAGAAAAATCCGCTAAATAGAATGTAACCTCGTTCCGTCCTGCGGTGAGAGGAGCTGTCATCGTTGCTGGCTCATGATTATTCAAGTATTTGAGGATTATTTAAAAAAGTTGTAAACCAATTTAAGGCTTAATATGGCTTAAAGGTTTATATGCTCTTACGATGAGCAATTTTAGTTCGTTGGGGTTATAAAGAATGGCATTGACTCTTTCTTGGTAAGAGATGCAGTGTACATTAATGAAGGGATAACATACATTTGTTATCGGCAACATATAGTGCTATACGGAGCTTGTATTTAAGAGCATGAAATATTATGAGTAACTGCCAAAAATATCGAACTAAATGAGTATTTTTAGAAACTGAAACTTTTCGATTTACATCAAGTTTAGATGATTTCTTATACTTATCAATAGCGGAAGAGTATGACGTATCAAATATGTCAAGTGTTCTGATTGATATTTAGTATTTCTTTAAGATCTGCACTTATGGCTTAAATGCGGAATGTGCTTCATTGTAAGAACAAAGAAAAAAAAACAACAAAATACTACAGCATTATATTGAATATCCGCAAAAAAATGCCTTTTCGCTTATTTATTTTTCTCCCTTACGTTTCATAAGATATTAGGTGCGCAACTGAGTTCCTCTTGTTTACCAATAGATGGCGCCAGCTGTAAGTGCTAATCGATTCTGCCATAATCTAAACTTCATGGGCCAAGCTTAATCATACGATAAACATACCGTCTCGACACAACAGTGATTTTCTTTTGACGTCATATTCTTTCGCGTGAATACTCGTATGCACGATTTATTTATTTATTTTTTTATTTCTTTTTTTAATAAATCATTTATTACTGTTTAATAAAATAAGCAACAATTTTTTTTTAAATATTGGCTCAGCGCCAGATTGACCTTTTAGAGGATAATAGGAAACTAAAACTAAAAGCTGATAAGTTTCTTGAAGTTTCTTTCAAATATACTGGCAAATGGTCCACCAAATGTAATACTGTTTGCTCCTCTTTGCACAGTGAGGAAAAAACGCGCAATTTCTAATTATAACTTCTCCCTTTAATGGGCACCATCAGAATGATCGTTAAGCAAACAAACAATGTAAGAGCAATTTCTTGTGCGTTTAGAACTTAGTAGTCGGTAATCAGTACATTTGCATATGTAGGTCAGGGTTGCAGTTCATTGCAATTGGGGATGAGCAACCCGTAGTCAAAGGCCCAAATCAAGTTGTGGCTGCGTTGGCCTACATATGCGAACAGTATGATATATTTCTATGAAAGGATGTTATAAAGACTCCAATTCCATTTATTGATTTGTGGACATAGAGCAGAAGTTGTTGTTTGTATAATCCCTTAACTGGTAAAACATTTGTGGCATAATCTTTATATAAAGAAGATGTGCTAAATCACATAGGTAGATCAAAATCAGTTGTTAAAGATTTATTCTGGTGGACTCACATGCATACAAGAAATTTGCCAAATAAACGTCATATGCGGGAAGTATTGATTCTCTTCTTTGAATCGAAGAAAACGGCGGCTGATAACCATCCAGAACTTCAAAAAGTTTACGGAGATGCTGCTTTGAGTGAATCAACGTGTTAAAATTGGTTCCATTGCTTTAAAGGCGGTGATTTTGATGTTGATGATTGTTCGCGTGAACAAAGACGAAAACCCTTCGAAGACACTAAATTTATGGCATTGCTTGATGGATATCCATTCCAAACGCAGGTATTAGGAGTTACCCGCCAAACTATTTTCAAGCAATTGCATGAATTAGGAATGATTCAAAAGCAAGGAACTTGTGTTCTTTATGAATTGAAGCCAAGGAATATTGAGCGTTGTCTTTCGTCTGTGGACAATAGCTTTAGCGTCCAAACAAGGAAGGATTTTCTTCTTCGCATTGTGACGGATGACGAAAAATGGATTCATTAGAGCAATCTAAAGAAAAGAAAATCATGGGGGCTGCCCGGTCATGTTTCTACATCGTCGCCTCGGCCGAATATTCACACTGCGAAGGATATGCTCTGTATTTGGTGGGACCAGGTCGGTATTATTTATTATGAGCTGTTGAAACCAAGCGAAACCATCAGTAAGGATCGATATCGACATGCGGAGAGGCACGAAAAAATGATTCTTTTGCATGACAACGTCCGGCCTCACGTGGCCAAGCCCGTTAAAACCCCAGCATGAAACGTTGAAATAGGAAGTCTTACCCCATGCGCTGTATAATCCAGATATTGAGCTGTCCAATTGTCACTTCTTCCGTTCGACGGCACACGGTCTGGCTGGCCAGCAATTCCACTCATATGACGATATCAAGGTGGTTAGATTAGTGGATAGGTTCAGGAAATGAGCAGTTTTACGGTGACGGAATTCGAGCTTTGCCAAAAAGATGGGAAAAATTAATATATGGCAATGGACAATACTTTCAATGTAAACATGTTTTCATAACAAAGTTACATTTTTATAAAAAACGTAGCACCGAATATAATTAGTTGCGTTTTCCTGTTAGGATGAGATATATGCTTAGCTTTTGGTCCCACTTGTAAGTATTGCAAATCTATGGTTAGTCACATGGTTGCTTCAAAACCTCCGGTCTGGCAAGGCTGTCAGCTGTTAGCTGTTATTATGGATCATTTAACAACCGAAGAATGCATGAAAATAGTTAAAACTTACTATTAAAGTGGTGATTCAAGCGATACCACCTCCCTGCAGGTGAATGTATGTATATTCAATCTTTCCTTTCATTCCTTTCGCCCTAAACATTTATAAATTTTATTTTACCGGCGCTGTAATTCCGCCATGAGCTTTTAACACGCCTTTCATTATTCACCGCATGTCTGCCATTACGAAAGGGAACTTCCGCAAACGACCAGTGGCAATAAATAGAAGCAACACGCAAAAGAAACGAAGCGATTATAGAGACGTTGAGGGTATTAACGTTAAATAAATATGTATTTGCTCATTTTCCATTTAGTGATGTACTACAATCACACTCTCGGAGGTAACGCCAATTGAAACCACGTGAATGACCGGCACCTCTCATGCCATATTATGGCAGCTCAACATCATCATCATCGAGTGCGAGGAGGGTTCACTGAACCCTTGTTATTTGTTAGGGCATATAATGCCAAGGGTTCAAGCACACAATTTATTTATTTCCAGGCAATTTGTTGAGTGTTTAGCTTGAGTAATTATGAAATGAGTTGTTTGCATAGTTCAATGACTTCCTACATAATTGCGCTATTGAAATAGAGATTTTACAAAACAGCCGAAAGATGGAATGGGGCAAAATAAAGCTTCCCATTGAAATTTGCGCCACAAATAAAACAAATTTCACTAAAACTTTTGGGAGCCGGGGAATAGAGATGTTAACATCACAACTTTTGCCATATTCATAAGTAATTAAGATTTCTCTCAACATGTTAATCACAGCGGCTCAGATTGCATATAAGAAAAATAAGTTGCTGCCGCTCGCTGTTCACTTAAATTAAACCCATATTTTGTTTTATGAATCTCCGTAGGATATATCGGCTGTAAGCATTTACATTAAAAAGTTTGAGGGTGTGAAAATAATCTGTAAAAGGCTGGCTTGTCATGTGTAACTAATTTGAAATACAGATTTAGACGTAAAGGAGCAAATGTTACAAGGTTATCTATTTTTCGGTTTCAAAAGTAAAGTTAACTGAAACATTTATAAAGCTATGCTTTCGATGGATTTTGCCATTATATGTGAAATACAATGTCATTTAAGTGACCGCCTATTCATTGATTGCAGCAGTAGATCCTTTTGAAGTAGTTGTTGACCACCTTTTCGCACATTTCGGGCGTTATCCCGACAATAACTTGATGAATGTTGATTTTCAAATTCTCCTACGTTTGGGGATTATTCGCATAAACACGATCTTTGACATAGCTCCGTCAATTGACCAAACGCCAAAACGTGAAAATACGATTTCTGAAAAATTCTCATGCAATACAGCCAATATTGGCCATGTTAAATAACGTTTGAATGAACACTTTCGTAGTGAGTTTTAGCTATTTTACGCGTTCTTCGGTTGTTAAACGATACACATTTGTAAGCTTTTAACAATAACGTAAATAGCACTTCAGATGACAGATATTTAACAGCTGACAATAAAATAGGTTAGGTTAGGTTAGTGTGGCGGTCTGAATAAACAGACTCACTTAGACTGTATAGCCCATTGTGACACCACGGAAACTAGACATATGGATGTCGCTAGTTTCCCCCGTTGAAACATCCTGAACGCCTCAAGAAACTCCTAAGTCTGACAATATTTATATTGCCCAGATCTCCTAGGTCCCTATAGAAATAAGAGACCAGTGTTCATGACTGGATTGGAAGACATGCAGTGAGACTAAGGGTTGCGACTAGTGACTTCTGCAAAAGCTGTAGGGATGAAGATGAGGAGAAGTCCATAGAGCACCTTTTTTCCAATTGTCTCACC
>JAHXMU010000525.1:109488-130628 GCA_019455685.1 Philornis downsi | reverse complement strand
CGTAGTACAGATGATCCATGCCAAGTTACAAGAATTTCTACCTAACAGAAAAAAATGTATACGAAAATTTCATTTTTAGTTGTATGGGCGGTGGCCAATGGGCGTGGTCGATTTGGATGAAACTTTATATTTTTGCTACTCTACGTCATGAAACACTCTATGCCGAATTTTAAGACTCTACGACAACTCCTTGTATTTATTGCACAAAAATGTATGAAGCAATCCCACTGTGCGACGTTGCAACTAAAGAATAGCTTGAGTTTTTAGTTGGAAAGTGATTGTGTGCAGAAGAAAAAGGCGTGTGCTATTAAAAAAATAAGGAAAAGACAATATTTAAATGTGAATTTGTTACTGGCTACCGAAGAAGTTCACAACTGCTTTTATTAACTGACGAAAATCAAATCTTTGGGGAAAAACACGTTTATGGAGATTATACGCGATATAAATGCTATATTAATTCCTGCAATGTAACAGTTTCTTTAAAAAAAGATGGTCCTTGCTAGCAACTAAGTCTGGAATTTCATCATAATCATGCACTTCCGGAAGATTTAATAAAAAAATGTAAAATTATTAAAAATGTAAAAAGTGAATGTGAAAAAAAAACTGCTGCAAAAAGGAAAGAAGTGCGTGACATTTTTGACCAAGAGTGCATGAAAGATGTACAACTGGCATCCTCTGTATGCTTTCCAAAAATGAAGAGTCAGTTGCATTGAATTCGCAATAACGGAATGCCGAAGAATCCAAATACTCCCCAAGGTTTAAAATTGTTGTTCGAAGAAAATATTTCTTTTCAGAATTTATTCATCATTATTATTTATTTCATTTTATCATGGAACCATAATAGAAGACGATCTTCCATACTCTGTTTTTATATCTCCAACGATTTCGGACATAATACGCAAAAAGCCTAATGAACGTCGTTACTTAATTGATGGTACATTTCAAAATGTAACGTCTTGCCGATATAAGCAATTGATCGTGATTCATTACCATTATATAGATCATGTAAGTTGGTCAAGATTTCTCGTTGTGAAGTTGCATGCAAAACTAATATTTCTCTTTCTGTACAGACTTTTCCTTTCATTTATTGATTAATGACAAAAAAATCCAGAGAAGCGTACAAACACATGTTTCAATTTATTGACAGCAATGTATTTCAATTCCAGGCATCCATATTTCATAACGATTATAAGATGGCCTTAAGAAAAACTTTAGAATATGTATTTCCGAACGCGTCTTTTAAAGGTTGCTGGTTTCACTATTGTCAGGCTTTGCGACGAAACAGTTTAGAAATAAAAAGTTTCGGTAGGATTGTTAAAAACAACGAAGCGTGTAGTAAGTGGTACCGTAAATTTTTGAGCCTGCCGTTGGTAAATCCCGAACGAATTGAACAGATGTTTCTGACTCTAAAAAACGATATGCTAGAGTTCTCAAGAAACCATCGAGAATGCCTCAATAGTTTTGTCAAATACTTTGAGAAGCAGTGGATGACAAACGTGAGACCACTTCAAAAGGATCCACTGCTGCAACCAATCCAGAGCCGATCATTTAAATGAAATTGTAGGGGATCATATATTTTAGTCATTGAATTTATTATATTTTATTATCTAACTATTTAGTTAAGAATACGCTTCTTTAACTTCATTGAATACCTTTCATTTATAATAGTCACCATATTGTTGTTAAGTAATCACCAGTGTACGATTCCAGTTGTTAAACACCAATTTTGTTCTGAATGATTTTCTCGTTTGGTAAAGCTTTCAACGATAATTGTTTTCGTTCAGTTGCTTTCGTTTAATAGCAGTCAAAAATCTCTCGCTGGAAGAGTATAAAAGCTGAGCACCAATCAAGAGAGATTCATTCACATAATACAGGTTGGTATGCACGGTTGCTCATATGAGCGCGGCAGACAACAGAAACTACGTGACAGCGATGGTTGCCGTTTTTGTTTATCTTACTGTACTCACTTGTACAAAGACCATGGCCAAGTGTGGACCTCTGCTCTACTCTAGCATCGCTCTGCATATACAAATGTACAGGGTGACGCAATAGAACGTGCATGTTTAAAAAATATATTAAAAAATAAATACAAGAGGTAGGGTTAAAATAAGTCTAAGGCATTGTAGAGTAATAAATAGAGTTTTTTTTTTTTAATAATATCTTCTAAATGGTGACCCTCTCTACGACGGCACTCCTCTAACCTTAAACGAAAATTATTGAAAACTTTCTTTAGTAATGCTGGTGTAATGGCTGCCATTTCACCACGGATATTCTCCTTGAGCTGAACGATGTTTCTTGGATTATTACTGTAGACTTTGTGTTTAAGGTATCCCCTCAAAAAAAAAAAAAAAAAGCCAAGAGGCGTCAAGTCTGGACTACGTGGGGGCCATGGGACATCATCTCTTTCCGAAATCAGTCTGCTAGGGAACATCTGCTTCACCACCGCCATGAAGTCATTTGATGTATGACAGGTAGCTCCATCTTGTTGGAACCAAGTTCTGGAATTCACTATTCTTGAACTTTCAATTTCTGGAGCCAAAAATCCCTCCAACATCTCAACATAGCGTTCCGTATTAACCGTGACGTTTTGGCCCCTCTCATTTTCGAAGAAAAAAGGACCAATTATTCCTCTGCCAGAGATTGCTACCCATACTGTCACTTTAGGACTATGCAATGGTTTCTGGTGTTTGATTTTGGGATTTCATTCATAAGGAAATGAGCCTCGTCAGAGAAAAGAATATTGTCAAAACTGGAAAATCTATTAAGCATTTTATTAGCAAATGCGAGCCTTGCTATAAAGTCAGACTCTTTCAAATCTTGTGTTAATTGCAGCTTATATGGATGCAGTTTAAGATCCAATGTTAAAAGTCGCAAAAGATTTTGTCGCGATAACTGTTAGACAGACGGTCTCTTGCGAGTCGACATTTGTGGATTTCCTCGTACTGACTCCATAACTTTCTCAACATTGTCTTCGGTCCTAGATGGTCTCGGGCGGCCATTTGCTTGTGGTTTAAATGTTGAACCGGTCTCTTCATAACGCTTTACCTATATTTTAATTAAATTAGCACTCGGAGTTTCACTAATTCGCCGTAGTCCATATTCAGCACAATATAGTCGCCTAGTAGCAATATATGAACGAGAGTTCTCATAAAATGCGCGACGCTTCCCGTCGAAGTGATTCATAGCGACTAAAACTCTATGAGCCCGCCAACCCAACGATGTAGGCGCCCCCCGCCCGCGCCTTTTCTACCCCGCAACAAAAGATGATGCAATATGCACATTCTATTGCGCCACCCTGTATTAATGTATTCATTCTCATAATACCGAATACAGTTATTCTTAAAATACAAGTGGCGAATTTTGGAAACAAATTGGATTGAAGTCACCTTGAAACATTTGCGGTTTATTTCTTTGGGAATCGTCGCTACAAAATTATATTTCGCACATAATGTCTAAGTCTAAGCATTATAATGAAATAAAAGTTCCATCGATATCATAACTTTATATGTATTTTATTTAACTTTGCATTTGAAACCCGGTAATATCGCGTAGATACTTAAACTATAATACCATCGACCTAAATTAAAACGTGCAAGAGGAAGAAGCTTCGCATTCTTTTGGAAATCATAGCAGATAACTTCGAGAAACCTTGCAGGTGCTGCTTATTCAAAAAGCCTATGTCCTGCTCTATAATTCACAGCAGCTTTGCAGCTTTGAATATCCGCAATTATTACCATTTTTTTCATACTGAAAACCATTACGTGACTCCAAAATAACTTTTTCGCCTTCAATAAGCATTTCAATACAACCACAATTTATGGTAGCTTTGTGATTTGCAATCATATCTAAAATGTGCACGTCGTTGTCCTAAAACAATCAGTATTGAAAGTCAATTTGAGAGAAATTGACAATTGAATTACTTGAATTGACAGAAAAGTTAATTGAATTATTTACAATTTTCAAATGTTGTTGTTAAGCTGGCGACCACACATTTATATGTGGTTAGCTTGATGCAAAATTTTAGAAACTTTTGTTTGGGAGTTTGCCTCCCGCCTGCCCGACTTTCTGTCCTTCATCTGTCATTTCGTAAATATTTAGGTGATGTGAAAACCAACGTTTCTCTCTATCTCTTTACCTTTGCTAGCTTATATACAAAGCTCTACTAAAGTTCCAATTTCCCAATTTATTATTGAATATGTAATTCATTTCTTACATTGTGTAATACACAGATAAATTGTTTAAAACACTTATTATGCAAATGATGTCTCCTTTCTAAGAATCTTAATCAACTACTAGTAGTAATTTATGCTCTTGCACATCCGCTTGTGAGTGACCACCGCAATTGGTGGGAAAGTGAACCACAACACGGTGTCATATTCAAGTGTTAATTGCAGCATTCACCTTCAACGCTTTGTGGCCATGTAACACATTAGGGGTACATAATGAGCAGTTAAGCTCGTTAAGCCGCAAGCTTCTTATTTACATGGTTTTGAGCCATAATGAGATTATGCAGAGTTTCGGCAGTAGCGTGTAAATTGCTAAAATAGGTATGAATAGCAATGTATGCATGTGATTATTTCTCGCTTCCAGAGCACATTTTGCAAATTATCTCTTTACAGCAGAAAACCAAATAATCGTAACGTTCAGCTTAGTCCATGCATATTATATGTCAGGATTCCCATACGAATCCTTTATGCATTTCATATAGAATGTTTGGAAGCAAAACCCAGAGTCTGCACTCTTCAAGATTTTCCACTTTAACTGCTGTTAATTGAAAATTACATATCATTGTAATATCTAAAATTGTTATTTACCACTATAATGGAAATCGTTAGAAAATTGCAGTTTTTGATTTTGTAAGTTTAAGTGAAATTTGTATAAAAATACTAAGCTCGCTTCCAGGCCATCCGCATAAGGTTTCGAAAGTTATTAAATTTCTGGCATTAACATCCACCAGCATTTATTTAATGCATTTTTTGATCATTAATGTTGTTGCAATCGCTCATATAGCTTTCTACTTTTCTATGAAATTATCAAGCAAAAAGGGGAATAATTAATCATAGAAATAGCATTTCATAATCTCCGAAAATGAAATAACGAAATAAGCACATTGTCTGGAACTAAAAGACTGAAAGAAACGAACATTTTTATGAAATTAATTGCGAATAACAAACTTTTTTAATAAATGAGACCTAAATCACAATCTTATAAAGGAAAAGTAGAAATTTAATCTTTGGCGGATATACAGGGTTATCCATTTCTTCTTCTTCTTAAGTGGCGATTGGAAAAGACATCCTTATCTATTGTACGCCCCCCGTAGAAAATAATTCCAAGCGCTTCGATTTTCTGCGCTTCTCTTCTAATCCGTCACACCAAACTTCGACTGTATTTCAAAAACCTTGTCCTTCCAACGGAGTTTTGGTCCTCCTCTTCTGCGCCGTCCATCGAGTTCATTGTCGAAAACTTTCCGTACCGGAGCATTTGGGTTCATCCGCACAACATGGCCCAGCCAACACAATCGCTATATATTAATGCGTTTGACCACGTCAATGTCGGCATACAGCTCATACAACTCATTCTTCATGCCGATACTCTCCTATACCCAAGTATGGTTTTTGCAGCAGTTGTCATAGAATGCACAATAGTTTGCCACTGTGGGTCAGGAACATCAGGATCATGGGCGTTCAGTTGTAGTAGTTGTAAGAGTTTAATGGAGTAGGATGTGGCTATCTCAGGGGTATGCAGCCTAGCGACGAGCCGACCTCGCTTTGTGCCTGATTACGAACATTTTTCGTTCTGATAGCTGCAACCAAGTGGTGATCCGAGTCAATAATAGCACCACGAATCACAGGCACGTCCATGACACTGGAAGTATGCCTTCCGTCTATTACCACATGATTAATCTAATTCCATGTGTTATGATCAGGATGTAGCCACTTGGCCTTGTGAATGTCTTTATTCTGGGATCTGGTGACACTTACTATCATATTACGTGCCGCAGCGAACGCAAGCAGTCTGAACCCGTTTCCGGAGGTTTTACCACGTAGACTGAATTTTTCGACTGTTGAACCAAGAACATCTTCCCTTCCTACTTCGGCATTAAAATCTCCCAGAATAGTTTTAATGTCGTGGCCAACGTAGTGGTCATATGCTTCTTCCAGGCATTCATAAAATTTGTTTTTGTCTCCTAGTCTTTCTCTTCCGTCGAGATAAAAAAAATATTTCGCTTTGATACGGATAGTGGCTGTGCGGTCACTCAAAGGGTCAAACCGCGAGACAAGGTGTCTTAGTCTCTTTCCCACAACAAATCCACATCCGAATTCATGCCTTTCAGCGTGGCAGAAATAGTAAATGTCACCGCTTTTACGCCGAGTACATCTTTGTGCTGTCTATCGCATATCATTATTCTATCTATAGAGGACATCCGCTATTCGGATAGAGGCACCTTCTCTGTAAAGAGTGCGGACATTCCAGATGCATATCCTTAGATCATGGTCCTTATGACGTTTGCGGGGGTCTTCAGCAATTAGGGAGGTATTTTTTATTATTTTCTTCGGTATTTTCATGATAATTTAAATTTGAGATGAGCGGCTTATCAGGCCACTGTGTTGTTGCTGCCGATCCTAGTGTTATTGCTGCCAACGACAACTAGGCTGGTGAGTTGAGTTCCAGTAACAAAAGTTACCTACTGGCCTAAGACGCATCGGTGTTAGGATGCCATTTGGTTTCTCAACTAGTCGCCTTCTCAATTTCGCTATCATCAATCAGATGTCTGATGGCATTACCAGGGAATACTTGCCCGAAGTTCGGAAGTCGTGAGCTGCTTGTGAAATTCTGCACAGAGATCTGGTTACTGGCAAGTGAATAACAATCAGAGGGTCCAAATTTGGAATTTCCACATTATCCATTTAGTTGTTTTGAAACCATCGGTATGGCAAGGCTGTCAGCTGTTAAATGCCTGTCATCTTAAGTGTTATTTACTTTGTGAAAAGTTTACCATTTACGAATATGGATCATTTAACAACCAAAGAATGCGTAGAAATAGTTAAAACATACTACAAAAGTGATGATTCTAAATTTTATGCATTACGGTGTGATTATGGTTGTCATAATCGCGTTACTGTGCAAAGAATTGGCAAGATTACAAAGAAATTTGAAGACACTGGAAGCGTTACAGATGTGATTAAGTCTGTACATTATCGTAAATTGCGATAATGCCAAAAATATCACTTCTGTTAGTAAAAATGTGGCGGATAATTCGAATTTGTCGATTCCACGACGTTTTCAGCAATTGGACGGCTCATTGTGGCATATTTTTCATTTTGAGTTGCACCTTCATTTATATGGAGTCCAACAACATTAGAATCGGCTGACCATTCACAATGCCGTAGATATGCAGATTGAGTGCTACAGCGACAGGCTCTCAATACTGGTTTTACGAACAAAATTTTCTTCAGCGATGAAGCTCATTTCTCACTCGGTGGTTATGTCAACAAGCAAAATTGTCGCATAGGGGGCTCGAAGGACCCAAAAGTAATTGCGGAAAAGATATTGCTTTGGAAAAGTGATGGTTTGGTGCGAATTAGAGTCTAGAGGTGTCATTGGCCCGTATTTTTTCTAAAATTGACACTAGAGCAAATGTTAACATAATTTCAGAGTAATATGGCTATATGATAACCGACTTTTTTTGGCCTGCAACTAAAGATTATGAACTGTACGATATGTGGTTTCAACAAGACGATGCCACGAGCCACACAACATAACCGATTTTGGTTTTATTGTACAAGAAGTTTTCAAAAAAGCGTAATTTCACGTTTTGGCTACCAACGACGTCAATTCGCCACCAAGATCGTGCGATTTGAGACCGTTAGACTTTTTTTGTGGAGCTACTTTAAATACCATGTTGATGCGGATAATACCGAAATGTAGGAGAAACCAATATTCGTTAAGTTAACGCCTAGAACCGACCGAAACGTGTGAAAAAGTAGTTGAAAACTGCTTAAAAAAAAATCCGCTGCTGCAATCAATCTAAAAGCGGTCATTTAAATGACATTATATCTCGTACAAGGTCTAAGCATTATAATGAAAGGAAAGTTTCACCGAAATCACAGCTTCATGTGTATTTTCTTTAACTTTACTTTTAAAACCGAAAACTGGATAACCCGGCATGTGCTTAATCCGCCGTACATGTGGAAGGTACCAGAAGGTGCTTACATGGCAACTTTTTCCTCAGTTAAACCTACATTTGAAAATCTGTAGCATGGACAAAAATGGTTACTAGAAACAAACAAGCGAGTTCCTCTGCATCTCATGAATGAGATATGGAAGAGCTTTTCACATTCACGCATTCTATAGGGTGGCGCATAAGTAACGATTTGTTCAGTCAATACATTTTTTATTTAAGTCTTTTTTTTTTTGTCTCTTTACAGAATTAAATAAATAATACTTGGAAAATTTATGTGGGAAAGGATCAGCACAGAACAAAGAACCAAAGTTATTTAATTTTACTTTGAAAGTCAGCATTCGAAGATTCAGATCATATCGAAATTTCTTTCATGTTCGAAGTGATACTAGAGCTCCAACAATTTACCGATTGGTTCAACGTTTTTGGGCAACAAGGGGCTGTCTGTAATATTCCGTGTGCTGGAAGACCTCAAGCAGTTTGAAATGAAGTGACCATTGCTCGAGTGCAAGCAAGTATTGAGGAAAACCACGAAACTTCCACCAGGCGACGTTTTCAGCAGTTAGAGATGTCTAGGCGGTCTTTGCAAAGGATTTTACATACGTATGTTACATCTTTTCCCATATTAGATGCCATTGGTTCACGAGTTAAAATCAAACGATGCACAAGAACGCATTCAATATAGTTGCCGTTAACGTTACTTATGCGCCATTCTTTATTTTTAGACTCACTTTACGAAACCTACAGTTTAACGATGATTCCGAACGTCACAGTCTGAAGAGTATTTACAAGACGTGTCGATTACTCAACTATTCGAAGTGTTCGTCAGACTTATCGAGCTAACCGCCGTCCAGATAATGATAGATGGCTGCATGAGAGGTTGAACCTGAGATTATGCAAACGATAGTCGTGTGTAGTAACTTTCGCTTTACGGTCAGTAGAAGGTTACTACCTCCTACTTATTAGAAAGTATTACTTAAAGGAAAGGTTAAATTAAAAAATATAACCCAATGTGTTTGGAAGTTACGTGAAGTGTAAGAGGCAGTTCAAGTTATTTTCATTCTTAGATTCTACGTGTTGTCAACGTTAAACGTGCACTAAATTGAAAGGAATTTATTAGAGTGGAATAAAAGATATAAACCCCAATATATATTGGCTAAATCGATCATTTGCATGAGCTATTTTCATTTTGAGCTCATTTTCGCTAATCTGAATTTTTGGCAAAAGTTTTGCTAATGGTTAATAAAATTTGGAAGCGTCAATCGATTAATAATCCGCTTGCCAACGACCGATTTAACCCGCTTATTCTTACCCTAATGTCTTTTAAATAGAAGGAGAGAATTGAGCTAAATTGGAAAATGATCTGAAGATGAAAATAGCTGAGCCCTTCTAAGTTAGAAGGGTTACTGAGAAAAAATTGTAATTTCCGAAAACAGTTTAATTTGTGTATGAGATATCACAAAGTATGGGTCGATGTAGCCCATTTGCATTTAGACCAGATGAAGTTTTAACAAGTCTCATAAAGATTAACACGACAGTTGTCGTGGTACACCAGGCAGACAGGTGGACACCTCTCAATGATCTTAGAAAGTCATTAAACATATTTGTTCAGAAAAATACTTGGTACTTCAACACTTTCTTTTGAGTATTACATTTTTGGCCATATTAAATTACATATAAAATCATTGTTTCAGCTGAAGGTGCAGATTACAATTATAAACGTATATAAAGTTTCGACACGGTTGAACTTTTGGCTCTTGCATAATTTTGCGATTGTCCGATCGTTTCTATTTAATTGGATATTGTCCTTTTTTTGGTAATTTTTGGTTCAAGTTTGTTATTTTTCTACTATTTTCTATTACCATTTTTCATATACTTTTTTTGTCCATTTCGTTTTCGGCACAATTTCATATTGCATTTATAAACATTCGACGGAATGTTTTGCAATCTATAACACCTGGTCAGCTTACCATTTTGGTCAATATTTTACAATTCAGAATTTAATCAGTATTAATTTTTTATTCATTCAAGTCATCTCCTGTCAGTGTCTTACACTACGTTGTTGAATCTTGCATAAATGAATTTTCTTTTCAGTTCATTTTTTCCTTTTCTAGTCGAAAAATATTAACGTCCTTAAACTTCATCCTCTCGTACGCCGCCCAACCAACCATTAAATTCATTCATGTCAACAACTCGCATCTTTCCCTCTAATAGAATTCAATATTGACCACAATTTGAATAAATTATTTATATATTTTTTGCCTTTTTGTTTTTTCTTCTGTATAAAATTTCCTGCAAATTTGATTTAATACTACGTTTCGTGGAAAAAACAAAGAATTTGAAGGGAAAATTCGTCAAGGCTCGAATGCGAATGGCAGAGCATGAAGTGCGGTGGGATGTTGCCTCAAGGGACTAAATAAGTTGAATAGAAGCCACTACCATTAAAAGCGTTCCGGTGGGAAAAACAGCTATGATAACTTTGGCCACCGAATAATTAGAAGGAGAAGTTTTGTGAGACATTTTATGTCCATCCTTTTTCTCTGAACAAGAAAATAAAAGTGATACTGAACCACGTTGTATTTCCATCTAATTTTTTCTCAAACCGCATTTCGATAATTTCTCAACGTTTAATATTGATGCCTGTTATGTATTAATATAAGAATGATTCTGTTAATAACATTTGCTTTATTTTTTTTTTCTCATCCTCATATTTTAATATCGGTTGATGTCTTTTGAGTTTCAAATATAAATTTTGATTTTCAATTGGTGTTGTCTTTTGAATTTCAAATGTAAATTTTGATTTTCAATTGGTGTCGTCTTTTGAATTTCAAATGTAAATTTTGATTTTCAATTGGTGTCGTCTTTTGAATTTCAAATGTAAATTTTGATTTTAAATTGATGTCTTTTGAATTTCAAATGGAAACTTTGATTTTCAATTGATGTGTTTTGAATTTAAAATATAATTTTTTAATTTCAATTAGAATTCGTCGACTTTCAATTGGAAATGGTGTAGATAAAAATGTAGACTAATGATTGATTGAATTTCAAAGAATCTTCCAATTCGTATGGGAGCTACCAGAATGATTGAGGAAATGTGATTCTTTTTCATTCTGAGACTTTATTTCGACAAACGTTACTAAATTTAGTGCAACCGATTGGACTATATCAAGCCAAGAATATGTAGGTTAAATTTGTCATTTGTCTGAAAGGCATCAAAAGAGGTAGGTAGAGGAGGAAGTTGCAAAGACGACATGTAGTTTCGAAAAATGGGTGAATTTTTATGACAGCTACTAGAAGGGATGGATGGTTATAGTTCATTTAAAATCTTCGGCTTCGATTCAGGAAAGTATTAAGCTTTGACTTGTTTTAAGAAGTTCCATAAAGATTTACGGTAGTTATCGTGTGCGCCAGCCGGCTGGGCATACAAACGGTTATCGCTCAATCGAATTAAAAAGTCATGAAACGCATTTGGTCGAAAGATGCTTGGTAGCTTAAACGCATCTTTCTGGGTATTCCGCATCAAATGATATACTGAAGGTATAATAAGGGATTTTGTTTCACTATATATGTACATTACATTCGTAATCTCTTTTTTTTCTTACTTCCTTTATTATTCAAATTGCATCACATTTATTGAATTTTTTCCGGTTTTATATTACAAGATTTTTAATATAATTTATATAATTGAAAAATCTTAAAAAATGTTTATGATCAAAAAATTGAATATTCGCCAACAAATTCTAAATTTATTCGCACTTTTGAAACATTTCTAAAGGGCTTTTATTTCATTTCAAAATGTTTTTTCGTTAGTATACCACCGCTGTAATTGCGGTGAGCTATAATTTCATAATGTTGCTTCTCATATACATCCAAACAATTCTACCAACACATTGACAATAGGAAGGCATTCAGCGGTTGGATGTGTGTTTATGCAGCCACTCCGTGTGAACCACAAAATATCCTCGAGGCCTTTACATTGAATAGATTTAACCGTTATGACCACATATACAATTTGCTGAATAGGAACGTTTTTTTTTTCTCTTTTTAGATTTTTTCGCTTTTACGTTAACTCGAAACAAAGTCAAGCGGAAATTTATATACTGTGTAAATAAAAACCGCCAGCAGCTGAAAGAATAGTAAACACCCAGCAGTTGAAGCCATTTCCAAAAAAAAAAAAAAAAAAGAAAGCCTGCTTGAAATAAAATGACGAGCCAGCAATAACCATAGAATAATAAAATAAAACGGATGTTTGAGTTTACAAAGGATTAAGCTAAATGCTACATTTTGTGATGAATTACTTGCGGTATTCGTACAATCAGTGGCAATATATTAATTGTGTTCATTGATTACCTAACAGTAGAAAGTTATTTGCTGCCATCTGTTCTGAATTGTTTATTTTGAACATGATGAAAGTCGATTTGTTTTATTCTTTCGAATTATTTAATGATAATCGTTTCAATCAACACAAAAATGTTAATATCTTGAACTACATATAAGGGCGGTCTCAAAACTGGCCGACCTGACGTATAGATGGTGCCAGTAGTTTGAAAAAAAAAATATTTTGCTGAAACGTGGCAACCTTATAAAACATATGTTTCAAATTTAAAGCGCCACGTGGTTTAGTGTTTTTATTGGAGTCATCAAAAGTAAACGATTTCAGTAAAATTGTAAACATGGAAAAAATTGTTCACCGTTATATAATTCAATATATCCTTTTAAAAGGTTTCAGTGCAACAATATTAAAGCCAATCAAGATTCCGACTGTGCCATAAGTTGGTTCTAATTGTCTTGTTATATGGCGCAGAATCCTGGGTTATGGCGCAAACGGATGAACCAGTCCTGGCAGTTTTGAGAGGAAAATACTCCGAAAATATATGGACCCGTCATCGTTAACGAAGACTATCAGCGTTGCTGTATGAGCTGTATGCCAACATTGACGTGTTCAAACGCATAAATATACAGCGTTTGTGTTACCTGGGTCATGTTGTGTGGATAGATCCAAATGCCCTGGCACGGAAAGTTTTAGGCAACGAACTCGATGGACGGCGCAGAAGAGGATAACGAAAACTCCGATGGAAAGACCAGGCTTTTGAAATACTGTCGAAACTTAGTGTGACGAATTGGAGGAGAAGCGCAGAAGATCGAAGCGCTTGGAATTATTTTCTACGGACTACGTATAACAGATGAGTATGTCCATTCCAATTGCCATCCAAGAGGAAGAAAATTTTACACTGGTGGAGTCTGTTCCTCCATTTACGACTGTAAAATGTTAGGTAGCAGAGTTTAGACAAGGTCGTACTAGCTGCCAAGACGAAACCCGTAGTTGTCGACGAATTGAGGTTTCCACGCCAGACACGTGGAATACCACAAGACCACAAAATGGTATTGGAAGGTCGTCGGCTGAAGGGCATTTCGAAAAGTGCTATACATCGCACATTGACCAAAAATTTGACGTTGAGAAACATGGCAACATGGGTGCCTCGTTTGCTTTCTATAGAGCGGAAAAAGCGTTGTGAAGATATTTCGGTAGAGTTGAGTTGGTTTGGCACTGTTCCACCGCAACAAGCCGAATTTTTTTTTATCGATTTATAACCGTGAATAAGACATAAATCCACTCCGGTGGGTCTAGGTGGTGGACTATAATGGCGGACAATGACGGTGGCCATGAGCTGATAATAAGCGAGCATTTACTTCTATATACGATTTAGCTTAACGAATGCATGCTAGATGAAAATTGTATTGTCTTGTGCGTAAGATAGACGGTCTCAGTGTGCACTTACTATTTCTATTTCTATCATTTGTTTACCAATTGCTGACAAAATTCTCTCTTTAGCTACGCTATGGCAAATCCTGGAGAAGACCAAGTAAAAGCCAACCAACACGTATTACTTTTTCGCCGGCTATAAAGCTCTCCTTGATACTTCAATACGCCATGGGGCTTATGTGACATAAAAAAAAATAAATAAATAAAAATCTTAGTGAGTCAATTTTCACCAAATGACGATTGACGTCAGCATAATCTTGGGTATGAAGATGATACCAATCAAACCAACTTCTAAATCGTCTTTTGGTGAAAAATGACTACTTCAATCTTCTTCATTGAAGTTGGTTTGATTGGCATCATCTTGTGTGTGCCAATGGTACATACATAAATTGGTAGATGTTACTGCAGTCTTCTCAAGTGCTGATAAGAAATCAGCAAAAACGGGTCTGGTAGTTAGTGAGGACAAATCAAAGTAATTCGTTTCGAAGAGTTAGTTTTAGGGCACAGTGCAAATGCTGATAACTACAACTTTGCTCCCTTTTTACCAGGGATCAGTAAGCTGCAAACACTTTCGCTGTTTTTGTTACTATAGGGTGGCGCATAAGTAACGTTAAGATTTGATCAGTGAAAGATTTGATCTAAAATAAGTTATGGGAAATGCCTTGTATAGAGCACGTCAGGTAGAAGCAAACAATGGGCACTATTTGCAAGATATTATCGTTGAAACATAAACTATATTCCAAACTATATTCTAAATTTTAATAAATGCCAATGTTAAATAAAAACAGAAAGAAAAAAGTTATGCATTGAATAAATCTTAACATAAGTAAATGCGCCATCCTTTACAAGCTTAGCATTATCTATTTTAAAATTTAATTCTTAGTTTAAAACATTCAAATCTAACAAGCGAACGTGAAATAATCACACAAAGATATAAATCAAATTTAACCCTATTCAGTGAAACTGTCACAAATCTAAACAGGAAGGCTCAATAAACATACCAAGGTATAAATCAAATTCAATTATATTCAGTAAAACTATCATATATTTCTTGAACATTTCAGTGAATTGACAGTTCCTTTTTAAAAAACATCATAATAAAATTCTCGGAGTTGTATCTAGTGATAAAATTTAGAATTTAGACTACTCTATAAATCCTACTATTTATTTTGAATCGAAATCTCTCGCTAATATATAAAGGGTGATTTTTTAATCGTAATTTTTTTTTTTTTTAATCGAATAATATACTCAAATTTGCATCATATATTAAAATTTTTTATTGGAATCGATAAATTGGTCTTTGCCATTTAATTTTTAAGATAAATTCATGTAAACGATGTCCGTGGCTCCGTCTCAAAATGTCCATTCGGAAGGTCAAATTTTTGTCACTTTTTTGAGCATTTCGGCCTGTATTCCACGAATATCGCGTCTTATGTTATCCTGTAAGGCTTCAACAGTGTTCGGCTTATCCACATAGCCCAACGACTTGACATAACCCCACAAGAAATAATCAAGAGGCGTTAAATCGCAAGATCTTGGGGGCCAACTGACAGGGCCAAATCGTAAGCTGCTCACCAAATTCATACCTCAACATATTCATTGTTTCACGAGCGGTGTGGCATGTTGCACCGTCCTGATGAAACCACATGTCAACCAAGTTTAACTCAGCCAATTGGGGGGAAAAAATCGTGTATCGTGACTCGATATCGTTCGCCGTTAACGGTAACGTTTCCTCACTGTCGTCTTTGAAGAAAACTGGACCGATAATGCCACCAGCTCATAAACCACACCACATTGTCGTTTTTTTCGGGATGTATCGGTAACTCATGTATGCCATGTGGCTGTTCATCACACCAGAACGGATACGTTCTGCAAGAAATGAGCCTCATCGCTGAACACAAGTTTTCGCTAAAACAGCGGATTTTCATTGAGCTTTTGTAAAGCCCATTCACCAAAAATTAGACGTTGTGGTAGGTCATTCGGCTTCAATTCTTGCGTGAGTTGTATTTTATAGGCTGTCAAACCCAAATTCCTTGTGGTTGAGTAACACATGACCAATCCCTGAAAACGGCGACGAATTGACGTTTCACAATCGTCATTAACACTGGTCGCCACGGCTGCAATATTTTCTTAGATACGCAATCTACGCATGCGAGTCGATGGTTTCATGTCCAACAAAGTAATTTTGTTGCGAAAATTGGAGATAACAGCACGAATTGTTGATTCAGCAGATCGATTATGACGGCTATAAAATGGTCGTATCAAACGATGCGCATTTGTCACAGAGCACGAATTTTGATAATAAATTTCATCGATTTCCAATCGTTGCTTGTTTGTTAGTCCTTCCATGGTGAAATGGCAGAGTATACTACACACTTTGCACTTTGGCACATGACGTTTGAACGCCATTACCAACTAGTGCTGCCAACCTGAAAGACTTAAATCTTAAAAAATCACCCTGTATTTTGTTATTATTTTCTTGCAGTATTACATTTTATAGTAATGATTACAACAGTTTTATATTTCTTAGCATTTAAATAGCATAGAATGGAAACTGTGTACAATGTTTACTCTTCGAAATATATATTTCATGATAGCGTAGTCAGTCGTTTGCATTTCAGGAGAGACATCAACTAACACATAAAACTAGCAACTACAACACCGCATTGATTTCACAAAGAAACAGGAAGCAGCTTATTGGCATGGACGCCAGCATTCCACTTACATCCTTTCTACCGTAAAGTAAATTGACGAAGCGTCTGCAAAGTCCCTTAAACTCTTATAACTGCATTATGTTAGCCTGTCGTGTTTATTTCTTCTTTGATCTTTTTTTTCTATAAACTCCTTTCACATTTGGAACAAATCTGGCATCCTTTATCGGCAGTAAAGTGTAGATGCGAATGAGCTGCAAAGAAGCTCCACTGACTGAAGTTTGTAAAATACCCTGTAGAGAAAAAACGGCAAACTATGTTGTAAGTAAGTCAAAGAAGACTACTTACAGTTATTGGTGCAACATTAACTATTCCATACTCTACACGTTCGCTTGTTCGCTTGTAAGGCTGCAAGAGATGCACGAGAACAAAAAAATAAAATTCCGCTGATGTATGCAGAAAAAGGGTAAGCCAAAAAATATCACACATCATAAGGGGGAAAAGGTTGAAACAGCAGAAAAAGGCAACTCTTATCAAATGTAAGGAAGCGGTAAACTGTGAAATTCAACATTTATGAAATGAGAGCAACTTTTTTTTAAGCATATGAATAATGTTGCATTTTAATCACTATATCCAGGTAGGTGGAGAAAATTTGCACAAATTGTTCAGAGTATGGGCAAATCAAGAAAACTGAGGCTGAATCTCGGAAATGACAATATTAATTTCTTAAATAACCATTTACAAAAGTCAAATTATTTGTGAAACTCTGAAACTTCACACTGAGCAAATTACCAAATTATACAAGTCGACATTTCAATTTTTCAGATATCAAATTTTGTTATTATATATAAGGTGATTTTTTAAAATGTAAGTTTTTCATTTTGGCAACACTGGTTGGTAATGGCGTTCCAACGTCATCTGTCAAAGTGAAAAGTGTACAGTATACTCTGCCATTTCATCATGGAAAGATTAACAAACGAGCAACGATTGCAAATCGCTGAAATTTATTATCAAAATTCGTGCTTTGTGACAAATGCGCACCGTTTGATACGACCATTTTATTGCCGTCATAACCGACCTGCTGAATCAACAATTCCTGCTGTTATCTCCAAATTTCGCACCAAATTTACATTGTTGGACATGAAACCATCGACTCGCATGCGTAGATTGCGTATCAAAGAAAATATTGCAGCCGTAGCGACCAGTGTTAATGGCGATCGTACAATGTCAATTCGTCGCCGTTCTCAGTTGGGGGTATGGAACAGGTTCAATGCTTCTCGGGGTTACTAATTGTAGTATTTCAATAATACACAAATTTTAAATTTCAGAACGGATATAAATTTCAGGTCTTCTTTATTTCGCAGATGTAAGTCCCCATCTTTACTAAAGGTTCATGACGAAGGTATTCTGCTGAGTCAGACGAAGATCATAAGATCCTGCTTCTATTTTTCTTTGTACTAGAGATCTTCCTTCTAAAATCTAAATACTCCTCTGTACTAGAGGCTGATAATGATGATCGCTCTGTATGCTAGGGGAGGATTATAAAAGTCCTCTCTCCTAGAAGTAAGATAGCAAAGATACTCTTTTATACTAGAGTAAGGGTAGAGAGCCATTCCTTTATATCGAACTTTCTGTATTATTGATCGGGATCATTGATGATTATGATGCAAACAAAAACAAATTCCTTTGCATGCCATGACAGATGTGGAAGAGCCGCTCATATGCAATAAGCTTGCACGCAACATATTTTTAGACTCATTCAACGGGACATACAGTTTAACCACAATTCCGAATGTCATAGTTTGAGAAGCATTAAACAAACCTGTCGAATACCGCGACTACTTGAAGCATTATTCAGACATAGCTAGGCGACCGCCGCTTAAATAATGATAGTTGCGGGGTTGAACCCGCGATCATGCGAACGATAATCACTTGTACTTACGGGCGCCAAGGTTGGGCATTATGATTTTGATACACAAGGCGAAAATAAAGAGATCTGCCTGTGTATTGGAGGAAGACTGCAGTAGTATTTCTTCAAAGCACAGACACATCAAATAAGCGTTCCTCTATACATATTTGAGGAACATAATCTATACTAGAGATCATAGAGAAGATTTTTAACATAATGCGCAATTACAAATGTTATGGTTCAACAATTAAATATTTCCATTTGTCTGCGGTACAATCATTTCATTTAATGACTCAATTATCTAATTACTTTCTTGTTCAATTAATCAGTGATTGAAGCATTGGTTTAATTTGTTAAACGCGATTATGCAAAAATCGGTGGTTACAAAACCCAAAAATTAATTTATTCCGTAATCCCGTGACTCAATAACTCATTTATTCAATGATCCAATAATTCAAAGATTCACTGGCACAATCGTTAGGAATGAATCAAAGATTAAACCATTAAATTATGCAAGATTTCAATAATGACTCAACGCTGCCATAGCATGATTCAATGACTCAACGATTCTATGCCTCCAATATATAATGACATAATGATTCTGTGGTTCAAGAACTGAAGGATTTAGTGATTAAAATGTTTAATGATTCAATGATTCAATACCTCAGTGCTGCTGTAATTCTATCATGCAATCCTTCCAACATGCAGTGATTTAAGTATTTAACTCAATACTTCAACTTAATAATCTATTCACTTATGTATTCGAATATTCTGTTACTTAATTATCCACCACGTTTAACACCACGATTTGTCTAAATTCTACCTGGAGCCAATGACCCCCAATTGGGCTCTCAAACAACGCCTCTTGTAGTTAATATGCCTTCATCAGTAGTTGTTGGAGCTGGCATTGCTATATCCCGTTGAGAACCAAGTGGAAGCACATTACACTTGTTTTCAGTTGTATCTCTCTATAGCTTTTTCGATGGTACGTACGTGATTTCCTTCTGTATACTACGTTTGTGTTTGTCAACTACCAGTAGGTTAGTGAACCTTAAATGTTTCATCAAAACTGTAAACGTGTTTATAGGAGAATACAGCAAGATGTTTGCTCGCACAGTAGATAAATGCTCAGAAGGAGGATAACATGTTCGGTTTGTTTAATGCCAACGTCTCGTCCTTTGAATCATGTACTCAAGCATTAATTTATATTGACCATGGAACATGTCAGTTCCGTGTGACAGAGAAAACTTACGATAAATAAGTAAATTCAAATATTCCCAAAATATGGAGGTTGTAATACAGTATGAGTGGATTTTATGATTCTGCTGGGATGCACAGAGAGCTATTAATTTGTGTTCAAATCAAACCGTGTCGCAATTATTTTATATTTGATTTTGATCGCGTTAAATTTTGCCAAATTTTGATTTTCTAACAATATTTTTCAAATAAACACGGACACGAATTTCTAACAATTTTGCATAGCGCTCTTTGAAAAATCATAAGAATTTTATGGCCTACAAACTCTCAGCTTTATTAAAATGGCCAGTAATTGCCACACTATTATTTTTTCATTATCTTCAAAGAGTAAAGTCTTTAACGGATGGCACTAGTCATTATCTGACATTAAAATCTAAGTCATCAAATGTTCACCTTTGAGTCTGGCAGTTGTAGTCAACGTTGTTCTAGCCGCTTTTTCGCTCGTAATATCCATAATAGTCGAATGCATTTTAAACCTTCTCCTGCTCATTTAACCTCTATGTACTGTAAAGGATTCTCCATACGGAATTCTCCGTCGCCCACAATTTTTCGAAATTGGTTTATTTTACTACACTAACAGGCCAAGGAAGCGCTTTGTTGTTCTCAGCATGTTTTCATCTTCTGAGCACAAGTTTTATTATCAAAATTTATGTCTTGTGAGGATATAATCAACAGTCAGTTTTGGGAAATAGAGTAAGGACCTTGAAAAAAGTCATAAAATTGTGCGACGGGGTTGGTTTATGTTCCTGCTTTGCTCTACCTTTCCATCAATTGACCAAACACAAGGCTTTAAACTATGAAGTGCCATACAAAGGGTGTTAACCAAGAGGGTGACGATATCGAAACATTGGATAATAGAATCACAGGGTCATAGAATTACAGAATCAGAGAATCATAGAACTATGTCATATGATCTTCATTGGATCATAGAATCATAAAGTCTTAGGATCATAGAATCATAAACTCATAGAATCAACGAACCATAGAACCGTAGAATCATATAATCTTAGAGTCATATAGTCATAGAATCATAAAAAATAAAATCATAGAATCTTAAAATCATGGAATCAGAGAATTATAGGATCTTAAAATCATGAAATCAGAGAATTATATAATCATAGAATTATAGAAGCATAGAATCATAAATTCATATAATCGTACAATCATAGAATCGCAAAATCCTAAAATCAGATAATCATAGAACCGTAAAACCATGGAACCAGAGAATCATGGAATTATAGAATCATAAAATCATAGAATCATGGAATCATAGAATTATTGATGCATAGAAATGTAGAAACATAGAATCACAGATTCATATAAGCATAGAATCATATAATCATAGAATCATGTACTTAGAAAATCATAGAATCATGG
>JAHXMU010000525.1:95092-109478 GCA_019455685.1 Philornis downsi | reverse complement strand
ATATAATCATATAATCATATAATCATATAATCACATAATCATATAATCATATAATAACATAATTATATAATCATATATTCATATAATCATGTAATCACATAATCGTTTAATCATATAATCATATAAGCATGTGATTATATAATAACATAATCATATAATCATGTAATATATGTAACATGCAACATATAATATAATCACATAATCATATAACCATATGCTCATATAATCATAGAATCATGAAATCATAGAATCAGAGAATCATACAATCATATAAAACTAAAATCAAGAATTTATAGATTAGTATGAATTATAATTCTCCCTTTTTCTAGGGTTTGTGTTTGTTGAGTTTCTTGACTTCAAACGCATCATTTTACTTCCTTAAGCCTGCTAGAATTCCCATCATCCTTATTGACATCACCCAATCTCCATGATTATATTCTACAATTGTGCAACAATAACTTTTTAACGCTTACAGCTATTGATATTATCCTTTCCCTCGCTGAAGAGGAAGTGAAATATTTTACGTTTCACTTCGCTTTCGTTTAATATTAAAAAATATATTTACTTTACGTGCACAAAATTGGAAGGACTACTGAAAAAAAGGAAAAAGTATATAAAACAATAAATATTCATAAACTGAAAAATAAAAATCCTTTTTATGATTACCACACGAGTAGAAGTAAAGAAGCGTAATGGATTGCATAATATCAGCTGAATCTTTTAAAGCATTCAATGCAGAACATCTGCAAATTGTTGGGCAATTTGGTTTCAATAACTTTTTCATGGAGGGCTACCTCACAAAACGAGATGAGGAAAGCGGTCACCAGGAATTTCAGCATTTATGATTTTTACTCGCTGTCTGTTCTTCTTTTAAAATAATGCAGGTCTTCGAACAGACGTTTGTCGGTCACATGGCTGACTTTCTGATATTTCTCCCATTGTGGTTCGTTAACGAAACTTTTCCATTTTCAACTAAGTAAATGTACATTAACATAACAGAACACTTTTATGAATATTTAAAAATTCAAAAAAAAAAAAAAAAAAAATGCCTAAATTGCCACAAGGCACATATAAGGATGCTACCAACTTTACCATTCCATTGACCATAACAGCCTTGATGTGAGTACGTCGACATACGACTGGGGCACTTTAGTGACAGGACAATAGTTGAGTCTCCGCATTTATTAACGATTGTTATTTATGGAAGCAATTTCCACAAATATCAGATGTTTAAAGTGTCATAGAGAGAGATGGTGTGTTTGACAGAATTTGTTCGTATGGAGGGCGGAATGTATAAAATTGTTTACTGTGTAGCAGATGAAGTGCCAGAGACGATTGTGCTGGAAACTTGTAAATTATTATCAGTCATGCGACATGGTGGATTTTTGGCTAAAGGCTGTGAAAGAGAAATTGAAAAGTAGTTCGAAATTCATTATGTCATGAAAAACGTTTGAACAGGAGGTGATTAATTTAAAATTATGTTTATGTAAAAATTTAAAAAAAGAGATATAATTATGCAACATTCCTTCAACTTAGTGCTGAATATGTGAGGAACAAAGTCTACCTTCGAATGATTTTTTAAAATATCGAAATTGATTCAAAATAATTTATGTATACAAGTTGGCATTTGCGAGGATTAGTTTCTTTATTCCATCCACTATAATGCGCTTAGAATACTTTATAGCGCACGATGTTTTTTTAACTCAATTAGTGTCTGATAGGGGGAGCGCGAGTTATTGCAATGAGTGTTTACATATCAAAGCTCAAACATTTTCATAGATTAATGTGTTGGATCCAAAGAACTTTATGTGGTATACACCATATGTAATACTGGGCTACGGTATTCCAAACCGAAAGGTTAAAGTGTATGCTTGTTTTTTGATGGCCAGCATTTCCGAATAACCACTTTTACCTTGTTATTCACTTTGGTTTCAGAAAAATTACATATGTTTGTTAAGAAACCTGTTTGTGTTAACTTCGTTGGAAAGGATTGATTTTTGAGACGGGGTTTTCACGGGTTCGTACACGCGACTATTTTTCGCTTGATAGCTGGTTCAAATCTGCATACAGCCTGCCACCTGTCATCGTTTCAGCGGCGGTCATCTCGGTGTGTTTAACGGACACTCCAAGCAATCAAGCAATCTTGTAAATACTTCTCAAACTGAGGTGTTTGAATTGTCGTTAAACTGTAGGTCCCGTTCAGAGTCTTTAAAAATAGAACGTGTGTAAGCTCACTGAGTATTTTGTCTTCTGAAAACCATATGGGTTTTGATGTTGACCTCTTTTTCGAGCATTTTCCAAAATTTCAAAATATTTTCATTAACGCGGTTGTTCAGTTTTTCTAGTTCTCTTTTGGGTACTGCAGGAACATTAATAAAATATTTATTTAAAAAATAATACGATTTCACTTTTGTTTGTTCTTGGCCCAAAAAATTAATTTTTGTTTTCGCACCCGCACCTGTGCTATCCTTTAATAGGGCTTCGCATTTATTTCTAAAATTGCTCCCTTGCTGATTGAAAATTGTTGTATTTTTACCACTAGCGTTGGCTAATGTATATTCTCAGAAAGAAAAAGGAGTGCATTGGCACGCCTCTACAGATAACTCTCACACAAATTTGCCAATCTTTCGAAGTTCCATTTCTTCTCCGTAATTTGTAGTTAGTAGACTGCAGTAGCTTAGATTTTTGCCAGTTTTATTATTATTTATTTAATATATTTCATTAATATACAGGATGTCCGTCAGGAAGGTATACTACTTTGTTTGTTTATAATTTTTGATTAAATGAAAGAGAATGGATCTTATATTGATAAATATTTCATTTAATGTGGGCAATTATGTATGGAATAAATTATCAGATAAATGTCCGCCTCTGTTAGCCTCACAAATGCGAACCCTTTTGAGCAAACCTTTCATTGCATTCTCACACATTTCACGCAGTATTTCATTAATTTCATCACGAATATTTTGTTTGAGTTGCTCAAGTGTTTCTGGTTTGTTTGCATAAACCTTGCTTCTCAGATATCAACTCAAGAAGACGTATGGAGCAGTCAAATCAAGCGACCGTGGAGACCAATCAACATCATCATTTCATGAAATAACTTGTTGTGGAAAGAGGCCTTGCAATAATTCCATTGTAAGCCTGGCTGTATGTGATGTGGCACCGTCTTGTTGATACCACATGTTAATCAAGCCCAAAGCGTGCAGTTGTGGCCTTAAAAAGTTTTCAATCATATCATGATATCGCTCCCGATTGGCAGTTACCGTCACGCCGTTTTCAGTTTCAAAGAAGCAAGGTCCAATGATTCCTCCTGACCAAATTGCATACCAGACAGTCACTTTTAATGGATGCAAAGGAGACTGTTGAGTAATTTGAGTGTTTTCCATTGCCCAGAACCGACTACTCTGTTTCTTCACATATCCATTCAAATGAAAATGTGCCTCGTCAGTCATTGTGATTGTTTTTTATGAAAATCGCGGTTGTCATGGGCGAGCTGTAACATCCTATTGGCATATGTACGGCGGTGTAAATGGTCTTGTGGAAGAAGCTCTTGTGACAACTGAATCTTAAATGAAAATATATGCAAATCGTTGTGCAAAATTGTGACCAAGCTTGTTTTTTGAAAACCAAGCTCCTGAGCACGGTGTCGAATTGAGGTTGATGGATTGTTTTGAACACTTTTTTGAACAGCAGTAATGTTTTCTGATAAACTTGCAGTGAGTTGTGGTCCATGACTGGCCCTATCAATTACAGACCCTCTTTCTTCGAAATCATTCACTACGCGATAAATAGTGCGTCTTGTTGGCACGTTGTTTCTCCCAAAAATTTCACGTAACTTTCTCATCGTCACAGTAATCGATGTTTGATTTTGATAAAATGTTTTAACGATCAAAACACGTTGGTGTATCGTGTTTTTTTGTTTCCATAAATCTCTACTTCACGACTGTCAAATATGAACTGTGAAAGTGAAACTAATGTTTACCATAATGGCGACAAAACAAAGTAGTATCTCTTCCTGACGGACACCCTGTATATATTTAACACATATTTATTTTGACATATCTATTGATTTGCAGTTTCTCTTTAAAACTTGAGAAAGATAAGTCTAGTAGCAACGGTCTTCTAGTGTCCCCTACATGAATTATCGGGTTAGACCATGTATTTTTACTTCTTGTTGTTCATTCAAATTTGACAATATAAAATGCACGGTGAGATATGTTCTGAGATAGAAAATAGGGTGCATTATCGCAAAAACATCGATTCATTGAAATACATTTTCCCCGCTGTAATCCCAAATTTGTAGGTTGCTTGGTAATATATAATCTCTATGCTGACATCTTTAGTTTTATATATTTATCAACATTCTCACACCGTCCTAATTGAGTACATTTCTGTTTGTTGAAATAAATAATTTAATTTAGTTCCTCGTTTACCTTTAGAGCTATTTTCTGATGACTCCTTCTTAATGTTTGAGAAGGCTGCAGTAACATTTCGCAGTTTTCCGCCAATAACGCCTATATATTGTCAACATAAGCAATTAGAGTGTCAATTTGGTAAAGATGGTACTAGTCACACAACTGCATCTCTCGTCATAATTCGCTCTAACAGCATGTTAAAGATAGATTGTCGTCCTATCAAAACTCTCATGTAAAAATACTCAGTAAGATTTTTACCTATTTTTACTAAAGACATCATGTCGGTTGGCATCATCCGACAAAGACGTAGAAGATTCGTAGAAGTTTCAAACTGAACCATGGCTTAATACAGTTTTTGCGGTATCGAAAAATCGAAGGTGGCTTTATAATTGAAGAATAGGTGGCACGTGTCGACCTGCATTTCCTTGGTCTTCCCTAGACACGCAGATTGTGGTTGATATCAAATCACTGGTAGAGACTTTGTGCTCCAATGTGGAGTTGCATTGCAACCGGGTGCTACAGACCCATAGAGTAGCAGAGGTGGTAAAATAGGCCCCATCTTCAACAATGGGGATTATGTTCCATACTAGCATAATCAATTTGGTATCTCCTGGCTGACAATTGCGATAGCACTAAAATTGTCAGCCCCATTTTCCTACATAATCCAAGTTTTACTTGGCTATCCCAGGGGGGTGTTGACAACCGTATTGTAATATGGCCATTGTCTCGCACACCGTGGGTAAGGCCTTCACGGCAAGAGTCACGTTAAACCCCCGTGAACTCTGGTCTTTCTTAGAATGTGCTGTAATGTAAATATCTGATCAGTTGTTGATTTGTCAGGTCTAAAGCCACACTGGCAAGGCCCAATCAGGTCGGCTAGAATCAGCTTTAGTTGATAATATCTTATAAGCAATGGGTAAAAGACTGACAACGCGATTGTTTTCATACATATTGGGATAGCACTTTTTTTTTTGTAACGCACAACCTAAAACATAGTAGACTCAAATTCCAATAATCGGCTATGCATTCCTCGAACCAAGCCGCAGTTAGATTCTGATGCATACTGTTTTCCAGCTCATTGCCACCGGTTTTACACAGCTCTGCTGGCAGGCCATCAGCGACGGCGGCTTTGTTGTTTTTAAGAAATTTATTGTGGGATCCGGCATTGAATGACGTCACACAGATGCATAAAATAGTAAAAGGGTTGATTCAAACTTTGAACGACAGAGTCAAGAGAGTTGATAGACGACCGCTCAAGAGTGGGGACGCGTGGACGGGTTTCGTCCGAGGACGCTTCGCAGTGTATTGTAAACTATTCTAGTTTACAGTTTCCTATAAATTCTTCATGAATAAACGCATTTTTATTTCAAAACAAATATTATTGTATCATTTGGATGAAAATCCCACAATATTGCTATTTTGATTATGTTTTGCCTTCAAAGTTGAGCAATTTATGCCATCGTTTGTAGTTGGGAGAGTTTCCTCACTTGTGCCACCGACCGAATATAGATGATTGTTGTATTATTTCAAAATTGTAGCACTCTCTGCATATCTGTCACCAAATTTCCAACGCTGTTGTTGCAGGTGGTAAGCCGTGTTACATATCCCCCACTTCTGTTCTTTTGGTTGAATTTTCGGGCTTTACGTTTATTCCTGCCTCTTTCTATATCTTACCTCTCTCTCGCTTTCTCTCTCTCTTTCTCTTCCCTCAACCGTTTCTTCGTGCTAGAAAAACAGCGTATGGTTCTCTTCTCTTATCTTTATAGCTTTCCTTAGTGGCCTGCGTTACAGTTGGCTGCAGCGGTGCCCTGTATGCAGCATCCTTTTCCTCAAACACATTGCGGCGTTCTTCATCGTACCAGGGTTTGTCTGAGTGCGGTATTGCATACTCAAATACTTTTTTTGCAGCAGTTGCAATAAAATGCGCAGTATGTTGCCACTGTGTATCAGAAATATCAGGATCAGGGGCTTTTTGGTGTAATAGTTGAAGGCTTTTAGTGGAGTAAGTTGTGGCGAACTCAGCAGTATGCGGCTTAACGTCATAGAGCTTTTTCTGCACTCGTGTTTACTTTAACTGTAACCAGGTGATCCTTGTGTACATCACATTTATTTATCACACTCCCGTCCATAAAAACTAAAAGCATGCCTTTCGTCTGTTGTCACGTAATCTATCTGACACCTCGTGTTGTAATCAGGATACAGCAACGTTGTCATATTAGATGTCGTTGTGAGGCATTTTCGTAAAATTCTGTTGTGTAAAAGAGTCACTTATCCTTTAAATCACTACAGTGCTGGTTGGTCCTATTTAGAACTCATTTTCAGCTTTTCCAAAATATTTTCCAAACCAAGTTGAGGGAGATCAAAGAAAATCAACTTTTCTTATTTAGTCCTTCGAAGATTCGTTTTAAACATAATTCTATTACTATGTTTATTAGTTGCAAACTAAGCATAATAAATGTTCATTAACTATTGGTGTGTAACTAAGTCGCCGCTGTTTGCCAATAGATGGCGCCAGCTGTAAGTGCTAGCCGATTCTGCCATAACCTAAACATCACAAGCCAAGCTTAAACATATGGTAAACATACCGCCTCGACACAATAGTGATTTCCTTTTGACGTTGTATTCTATTGGTTGTGTGAATATGTATGATTTTGTGCCAAATGATCGTCATGTGCGGGAAGCATTGATTTTCTTCTTTCAATCAAAGAAAACGGCGGCGGAAGCTCATTCAGAGCTTCAAAACGTTTACAGGGATGCTGTTTTAAGTGAAACAACGAAAATCCTTCGAAGACACTGAATTCACGGCTTCAGTATTACAAGAGCTTGCTTCAGTATTATAAGTTACCTGCCAAACCATAATCAAACATTTGCATGCGTTGGGAATGATTCAAAAGCAATGAACTTGGGTTCCTTATGAGTTGAAGCCAAGGAACGTTGAGCGTTGTTCTTTTTCCTATGAACAACTGCTTCATCGACAAAAAAAAAGGAAGGGGTTTCTTCATCGTATTGTAACGGGTGATGAAAAATGGATTTATTACAGCAATCTAAAGAAAATAAAGTCATGGGGGCTGTCTGGTCATGTTTATATGTCGTCGCCTCGGCCGAATATTCACGCTGCTAAGGTTATGCTCTGTATTTGGTGGAACCAGGTCGGTGTTATTTATTACGAGCTGTTGAAACCAAGCGAAACCATCACTGGGATTCGGTATCGACTTTAGTTAATGCGATTGAGCCGAGCTCTGCGCGAGAAGTGCCCACAATAGGCGGAGAGGCACGTAAAAGTTATTCTTCAGCATGACAACGCTCGGCCTCACGTGGCCAGGTCCGTTAAAACCTACCTGGAAACGCTGAAATAAGAAGTCTTTTCGCATCCGTCATACTCCAGATATTGCGCCGTCCGATTATCGCTTGTTCCCTTCGATGGCACATGGTTCGGCTGACCAACAGTTTCACTCATATGACGACATCAAGGAATGGCTCGATTCGTGGATAGCCTCAAAAGATTAACAGTTTTACGCGTGACGGAATTCAAGCTTTGGTATCAATATGGGAAAAAGTAGTAGCTAGCGATGGGCAATACTTTGAATGAATCATTTGTAAACATGTTTTCAGAATAATGTTGCATTTTATAAAAAAACGAGGGTGAACTTGGTTACGCACCTATAAATTCTTTTCATACAAATTCTTTTAAGTGTGCAGTCTAAAACACTCTTCCTAGCTTTATTGACGTTAGCTGATTCAATGTTGAGCAATTTTTGATCTTTTTCAAAATAGTTCCTTTACAAAGTTGATGTTGCCTGCATCAAACAGAATCAATTTAAATTTTTTTGATCCAAGACTGAAAAATTTGTATTTACAGAAAATCTGTGGTTAGTCTGACGCACAAAAATCTGCTAAGTAAAATTCGTTGTTGATAGGTTTTTGTTTTTATTTTCTATTTATTTATTTATTTTTTTTAATTTTTTGAATGGCAAGCGAATAATGAATTGATAGAAAAAGCAGCACATTCCACTCACATAACCGCATAGTTTTTCTTAGATAAAAAATAAAAAAAGTTATTAACGCACATATAAATATTTTACTAGTTGTATTTGTTTAAAACCAAGTACATTTAATGTTCGTTACGTCCATTTCTTTGTACAGAATTCAGTAAAAAACATTTTTCAACAGATAATACTAACAAAAAGTTTGCAAGTTTATGGTCCCAAAGCAACAGCTTTGTAAAAACATATCATGTCTTTATCGTTTGCTGTTGAATTGTTGTTGAGCAATTGAATACAACATTGACTTCAATCTCGGTAATGCAAAACCATTTTCCTATATGTTTAAAAAGGAATCTATGGTCAGCTTTCCTTTAGAAACTGTAGAGAAACGATAAATAAAAAATTTGTTTACAAAAGTATAATAAAGAAAAATGAAGTGTTCCCCATTGAATTGAAAGTTACTGGTTACTTCTACGTTTTTCTTTTCATGCTGTTTTTCACTGCTTTCACAAGTGCTTTTCTTATACTCCAATTATAACTTTCCATTTGGACTGTAGCAAATGTATGAATACAAACTGTATCTAATTCCGTATCCAATTTTCATATGTAATTTTGCATCCCATTCAAATCATTCTTGCTATCATCATTATCATGTGAGTTTGTATGAAATATAAATGCTCAGCTCTTCACAATTGTCCCATCAACATATATAGAAACACGTTCAGAAATGAATATGACATATAAGAAATTCTGTCTAACCTTCCTCCGCCCGATGCACGCAAAACTATCAACATTATCGTCATCGTCGGAAGGGGAGACGCATCATCATAGGATCACACTGCATTGTAATTATCATCACATCATGAATGCGATGAATACCATCAGCATATTGTTAGGAAGCCGTTACCCCCATGTCATGGCTACATCGAACTGCTATCAAATGGGAGTGCGAATGGGGCTTGTTATCACAGCCAGGTCTGGTAGTCCTTTGCTTATTTTTCTACTCATGCTGTCGTTGTTTTCTGGTTTTGTTTTTTCTGCATCCCACAAAAATATGGATATTTTCCTTATTCTCCCCCGATTACGTGACCATACATTTGTAGTTGGCTTGCTTATTTTGTGGCAGTTGGGAATTTTCACGTAAACGGCAATTGCAAAGAAATTGTTTGCAGAAAAATTTCCAGAAAACAGTAAAATATGTATGTTCAGTTTTCCGAGAAATACAAAAAAAGCTTTCTTTTTACGACAGGAATTCTGCATATTCATCATTGCCAAGTGGGCATTCTAGTTAAGCTATATATGAGACAATGTGTGTCCAATTACCCGAGAAAGGTGTGCTAAGAGTGTAATGAATAGAGTTCATGTGGCAGCTTGTAGTTATAATTATGGCTGCAGGAAGTGATAGTTATGTAAAGGAAAGTGAAACAAAGAATCCAGGCCACAAAGGTGACCTCAAGGTAATAAAGACTAGCAGATTTTCTAACTTTCGAACATTTCTTTAAAATCACAACCAGATTCTCTTTGCCTGAAGCCGTAATTCAAATATTAAAACCACATTATCTTCTCCGCTCTATATACGCCTGAACGAGGGCATGTTAATAACGACTAAAAAAATCACAAAAAGTTAGTCACAGTAAGATACGAGGTGTGTTTAAAAATTAGGGAAAATTTTAAACTTTCACACGCTACGTACATTCGACTTTCGATTACTACTTTTTTTTCTTATGTTGGTAAGCTTGTCTCGAAGATATGCTGACGCTTTTATCCATATAGCATGTTTAGTTTAGCTTAGTTTGTGAGAGGCATAAATAAGACAAGTGTTTTGCGTGTTCGGCGATGTTCTGCTATCGAAAAAATGGATCAAGAAATAAAAAATAGAATTAAGTGCTCAAATACACTTGAAATGTTGACATTAGCATACAGTGAGAGTACTCTGAGTCTAAAAAAAGGTTTACAAGTGGTACCAGCTTTTCACAGAAGGTCGAGAAGATGTGAATCACGACGCTCGCTCTGGACGCCCCAGCACATTAACAACCGATGAAAATGTTGAGAAAGTGAAGAAAATTGTTATGGAAAATCGTCGAATCACAATTACAGAAGTTAGTGAGGATATCAGAATATAGGTTGGCTTATGCCATGCAATCTTTTCGGAAATTTTTGACATAAAGCATGTGGCAGCGAAGTTCGTTGCAAAATTGCTGAATTCTGACCAAAAACAACGTCGCATAAGCATCGCTCAGAAATTGTTGAATGACGTCAACAATGATCCAAATTTGCTTAAGAGGATCATAACTGATGACGAATCATCGGTACTCGTATATGGTTATGACATCGAAACCTTAGCCCAATCGTTCCAATGGAAGAGACCAGGAGAGCCAAGACAAAGGAAAGCACGCCAAGTTCGATCAAATGTCAAGGTTTTGTTCACTGTTTTCTTTGATTACCATGGCGTACGATAAATAAAGAGTATTACGTTGAAGTTATGCACCGTTTGCGTAAAGCAATACGAAAAAACGTCCAGAATTATGGAAAAAAAATTCATGCCCTTCTCACTCATCTTTGCTTGTGAGAGATTACGTGGCCAAAAACAACACAGTTATCATGCCTCAGCCACCGTATTCACCAGATTTGGTCCCCTGTGACTTTTTTCTGTGCCCGAGATTGTTCTTCTTTGATCCATTTTTCTCGATAGCAGAAAATCGCCCAATACGCAAAACACTTGTCGTATTTAAGCCTCTCACAAACAAACTAAACTGGCTATATGGAGAAATTCGTCAACATATCTTCGAGACGAGTGTACCAACATAAACAAAAAATAGTAATCGAAAGTCAAATGTACGTAGCCCGCGAGATTTGAAAATTGTACCTTATTTCTTGAACACACCTCGTATACCGGACGGTGCAACGATAAGCAAAAACTGAACAACTTTGCAATACCTTGATTGAGATATACGAGAATGGTCCCACAACTAACCGACCTAATAAAGAAGACACAAAAAGTGAAAAATTTTCTGTATTTGCTAACAGAATCTCCTTTTAGTTCGATACACTTTTTCCAGCGATATTCAATAGCTTCGAACTGTCAGACTCCTTAAATAGCTATCAGCTCCAGACTCCACCCCTATATTATTGACAAATCTTTTACAATCCACACGTCATCTGTAAAAGTGAAAAGTGTACAGTATACTCTGCCATTTCATCATGGAAAAACTAACAAACGAGCAACGATTGCAAATCGTTCAAATTTATTATTAAAATTCGTTCTCTGTGACAAATTTGCATCGTTTGATACGACCAATTTTATGGTCGTTATAATCGACTTGCTGAATTAACAATTCATGCTGTTATCTCCAAATTTCGCAACAAATTTACTTTGTTGGACATAAAACCATCGACTTGCATGCGTAGAGTGCGTACCGAAGAAAATATTGCAGCCGTAGCGACCTGTGTTAATGACGATAGTGAAATGTCAATTCACCACAAGGAATTTTTTTTTGCCCCAATTGGCTAAGTTGAGCTTGGCTGACATGTGGTTTCATCAGGACGGTGCAACATGCCACACTGCTCGTGAAACAATGGATATGTTGAGGGATGAATTTGGTGAGCAACTTATCTTTCGATTTAGCCCTGTGACTTGACCCCCAAGATCTTTGATTATCTCTTGTGGGGTTATGTGAAGTCGTTAGTCTATATGGACAAGTCGGACACTATTGGAGCCTTACAGGGTAACATAATACGCGTTATACGTGGAATACAGGCCAAAATGCTCGAAAAAGGGACGAAAACTTGGACCTTCCGAATGGACATTTTGAGACGGAGCCGCGGACAACATTTACATGAAATTATCTTTAAAAATTAAATAGCAAAGACCATTTTATCGCTTCCAATAAAAAATTTTAATGTGTGATGCAAATTTGAGTGTTTCATTCAATTTTTAAAAAACTACGATTATAAAATCATGAATGATTATGATGTAACATGATTTGTTTGAACTGGTAGTACTTAAGGTGACTTTTGTGCCTTATTTTTAGACCAGTTTGTGTCCAAAATAACTTGAATTCTATTTATTTTGTTTTATTGTCTTTAATAAATTATTGTCACACATTATTCGTCATTTAATACGTTTAAAACTTGGCCAGCGGAAATTACAAGACAGGCCATCTGCTGACATTGATAGAGTCATATTTATGACATTTTAATTTAAATGAGTATTTTTTCATAGCGTCCATAGAACTTTTAAGAAATTAGTTCGTATTTGCCTGTTCGTACCCTTGTCAAGTGGAAATATTTACCCTCGTTTAGTTGGCGGTCAAAAGTACAACCCGTAGAACACGTCTCATATATTTAATGTCACCGCTTGATATCAGTTTATGACAACAAATATCAGAAATTGTCATCTAATATATTTATGATTGTTATGACCAGCACAAAAGTCATGGAGACTGAAGATGCTGTTGATTCACAAATCCATCTACACACATACATGCGCATGAACATCCATGACCCAACATATTAATACTCGTACATGTATCCTGATATCAACGTATGAACATGTGTGTTTGTGTATTGATGTGTACATATTTGTGTACTTAACTTGAATTGCTGTACACTGTTCCAGTACGTTGCTTGAAACACAAATGTATATGTATATGTAGATATTTATAAATAGATTACTAAGAATTTACACATCTACTCGTACACAAAGTGCTGATGTTATTTGTAGTGATAGACAGACATACGAGTATGCATGAGAGAGGATGTAGAGGTTTATTTACATGTCTTTGTGTTCTATGTGCATTTGTTACGAGGTGTACATCGGGCAAACAATTAAATGTTTATTACACTTATAATATTTACTTCGGTTGGCCACTTTTGAAGGAGCTTTCGTGTTGAGGGCTTCCTCATGGTTATCTTATTGTCATTTATGTAGCACCTTCGTGTGTGTGCATTCGATTTCAAATTTTAATGCCAACAGCATTTGATTTTATATGTATTATATATATGGTGGCGCATAAGTAACGTTAAGATTTGTTCAGTGAATACATTTTTTGTTAAGTCCTTTTTTCGTCTCTTTACAGATTTAACTAAGTAATACTTGGGAAATTTATGATGGAAAGGCTCAGCGCAGAACACAGAACCAAAGTTGTTCAATTTTATCATCAATTCAGAACTGTATTGTAAACAATTCGACCGTCTGCAGGAAGCAATCGCATTGAAGAAGCCAGCTAGAGCCAATAAGAGAATAATTGGTTTCAACCAAGACAACACCAGGCCACACACATCGATAGCGACTTGCCAGATATTACCGGAACTGGTTTGGCAGATTGTTATGAATTTACCTTATAAAGGGCATTAACGGCGACTATATTGAATGCGTTCTTGTGCACCTTTTCGTTTTAAATTGTGAACCTATTGCATCGTATATGGGAAAAGATGTAATATATGTAAAATTCTTTGCAAAAACCGCTTAGACATCTCTAACTTCTGAGAACTTCGCCTGGTGGAAGTTTCTAGGTTTTCCTCAACACTTGCTTGCACTCGAGCAATGGTCATTTCATTTCGAACTCCACGAGGCGTTCTAGCACGCGGAAGATCACAGACAGCTCCTTATTGCCCAAAACGCTAAACCAATCGGTATATTGTTGGAGCGGTAGCAGCATTTTGAACATGAAAGAAATTTCAATATCATCTGAATAATCGACTGCTGACTTTCAAAGTAAAATGGAACAACTTTGGTTATTTGTTCTGTGCTGAGCCTTTCCGTCGTAAATTTCCCAAGTAATATACTGTTAATTCTGTAAAGAGACGAGATACAAAAAATGTAAAAGATTTGATCAGTCAATCTTAGCGATACTTATGTGCCAACCTATAGTCTGGATTCGGAATAAAGAGATTACCACTTGCTATCTATGATGAATGCTTTTGCTGAGGAAATATTCAACTCAGGAGTAGGTTGTAAAAGTGGAATGTTCCAGTTTTTTCTTTTTT
>JAHXMU010000525.1:63661-94692 GCA_019455685.1 Philornis downsi | reverse complement strand
GAGGGTGGATGGCCGCATTAAGGCATCAAATATAAAGAGTCATAAAATTGGTACTTCTGTAATAATTTGTGGACTTAACACATTTTCCAGATTAGGCGTGCAGCACATGAAGTTCCATGCTTGACTCGGAATGAAAAATTGTCTCATGAAATGATATAAATCTTCGTTGTTGGTAAATCTTGCATTTTATTTAGCAATTTAAAGAAAATAGTAAATGCAGTTTATGGTACCTATAAAACTTCATTCAAACTATAGTTGAACTTTTCCAAATTACATTTTCATATGACAGAAACTTTTTACTTCTATGTGAAGTGACTGAGTTGTGGGCTGGCTCTTCGTATGACAAAATGCATGCATAAAGAGTTTTATATTAGATTTCCGTTTTAATGTGGTATGGATGGATGATAAATATTTGACATTAAATAAGGCCAAAGTAAAATATAACGATGATTTGCCGAGAAATATCAAATATCATTTTAATGAATATTGATTGATTATTTCAAACTGGAACCTGCGGAAAAATTTTCTTCCATTTCGGTTTGGATTTCCTACCTTTATTGGAAGCTACTTCAGCAGTTTGATTCCGGTTCACATTCGAAACTAAATTCCAATTCTTCGTGCTTTAATATATTTCTTACCTGAGAAACGTAATAAGAAATATGATTCCCATTTATTTATTAGAACAAGAAAAAAACAGATATTTTGATTTGAGACCAAGAAACTTTTCGTAATTTTTATCGGAAATTAAGCTTTATGTAGTTTTCGTTTCTGGGCAGACATAAGATTTGAAATCAAATTGCTAAACGAAGAAGTTATTCCAAAAAGTTCAATTAAGATTGATATTTGTAACCAACCTTTCCAAACGTAACCTCAAACTCGTACTGGCTCAATTTTTATACAAAAAACGAAACAGACATTTTGATTTGAGAACCCGAAGCGTTTTATAATCTAAAACAGAGCTGAGAACTGACATAGTATTTGTTTGTTACAACAAAAGAAGTCTTAAGGCAAATTAAACAAGGAAGAGATGTTTAAAAAAAATATTCGAAACAAACATCCACTGCATGCCTCTCTTCTTCTCTTACCGAAAATGCTTTCAGGAAATCAATTTGATTTAGTTTATCTTTCAAAACAAAATGAAACCGATATTTTGGTAGGAACAACCTCTATGTTTTCGAATCTGAATTAGAGATAAAATCTGATGTAATTTTCGTTTCTTGAAACAAAAGTAGTTGAAAACCAAATTGCAAAAAGGAGGGATGCTTCCAAAAATTTTATTTTTGATTTATATTCGAAACCAATTTTCAATGCATTTTTAGATAAGTAGCGAGGAACTAAAACGTAACGAGAAATTCACTTTGATTTTGCTTCTTGATCTAAACAAAATGTAATGAATTCTAAGACCAAAAATGTTTTTCTCGGGATCAAAGATGAAAACTTTGTTTAAAAATGAATAAATATTTTAAATACCGTTTCTTTTAAAGTTAGATACCAGGCTCTCAGAAATGTTTACAAAGAGTTGTAGGTTTTCTGGAATTGCCAGACTCCGAATGGAGCTCAAACAAAATGTTGCATAAATGTTATTAGAATTAAAATTGTTTATAGTTTTCATTCATATGCATGAGTCGGAATTAATGTTTTTTGTACGTTTATTGTGGATACATAAATTAGAATAAAAATCTAATTGAATTTTTATTTGATAGTTTAGATTAGATTTTGCACTGCATGCAGTTTTGTTTTGAACAGCAGAACACGAAACAAATCAATACTATTATCGAGTTTAATTTATTTTCAGGATTTCAAAAACCAGTGTAAAAAATTGTGTCAGGTGAACTGACTTCCACATATCTTCATCCAACGTCTTCTTGCGTTGGTGCACTAATGGAAGGGGATCAACAAGGACTATGGCAATTTACTAGATTCTTATCCGAAAAAAAAGGATTTCAGAATGGACACACAATAAAAAACAGTATGATGATCTTCTGAAGTCCGTCAATAAGAAATTATGGATGGACTACTGATTTTTGTGAAATTTTCCAATTTGTAGTGGTAGCCTGGGGATACATCAAGGCAGTCCATTTTCATTCGCCGCATTAAATTTGGTAAAAACCTGATATTCAATTTAGTGTAAAAAATGCACTCGTAAATCTAGGAACATGTAGAACAAATTTAGTAATTCACCCGATTGATTTTTTCAATTTTTATTAAGCTTTACACAGCTGAAGAAAATTTAAAACATTTCAGTCTACGGATTAGGAATTGCATGGTAGAATTGAATTCCGAAGAAAATTTTAATTTGTCTACGAATTATGAATTGCAAGGTAGAATTTAATTCCAAAGAAACATTTAATTTGTGTGGGAGATGTCCAAATGGAAAGCACTGTCAATCCATTCTTCTTTTCAAACTCAACTTTAGCAAATTTTTAAGGTGGACCAAATTTCAGTGAATTGATTGCAACCAAATAAAATTTGCCAATCTGGGAACATACAGATTAGATAAGTTATTTGCCTGGGAGATACCAGAAGATGTGTGGTTATATAATCAGTTTTTCCCAAGTTTTACAGAGAATTTTCAGGCTAATTACAAACTCACTAAGTATAGATTATCGAGAAAAAACTCAATTTCTGTATTTATGGGAGGTGCCAGAATGGCTATGACAATGCGCTCCGTTTTTGATCTGAGATCGTAATTGAACAAAAGTTTTCACTTACATAAAAGACTCACACAAATGAATATATGAGTAAAATCGATTACTTGTAAGGGTGGTCACTAAGAAAGTGTTTCGAATTTCCAAAATTGTGGTCAGAATTTTAAAGTAAATAAATTTACAAAAATGTATGCTATTTAATTCTACGAGAAGCTGGTAAGAACATATTTAATTTCGAAATTTCGAAAAAATTGTATAGGAGATGCCCGAAAATGCGATAATAATTTTAATCAACTTTCAAGAAGTTTTAGAACGATTTGCGATAGTTGTTTTAAAAGTTGTTTGCTCTAAAACTAGCCGACCTAACAAGGAAGACATAAAAAACTTTGGGAAAAATTTTCTATATTTTTCAACATAATCTAAATTTAACTCGATACTCATTTTCCAGCGATATTCAATAGCTTCCATACCCTGTTTTTGTTAAAAACTGTCAAATTCCGTAAAATATCCATCAACCGCAAACTCCACTTCTTCACTGTTGGCAAATATGTTACCACCGAGCCGCTTGGAAATAGAAAATAGTTAGAGGGAACTAAATCAGTCGAATAAAATGTCAGATAAAGCAATTCGAACTTTAATTCATTAATTTTGGCCACTGCAACAGTGAATGTATGAACTGGAGCACAGTCTTGATGAAACAATACACTATTTTTCGCCAAATCCAGCATTTTACCATAATTTCATCAACTAAACGCCGCAATAAATTTGCATAATATTTGCCGTTAATATTTTTTTCCTTCCTGAAGATAACCACTAAAAATATTCCTATAGGCATCCCAAAAAACCAGACGCCATTACATTGCCTGCAGACAGAACCAATCCATTCGCCTTCTTTGGGCACGATTCTCCTATACCAGTCCACTGCTTTAACTGTTTCTTTGTCTCAGCTGTGAAGTGGTGGACCCACTCCTCCCCATTCATGGTTATAAATCCAAGCAAAAATTCGGATTTATTGCGATGAAACAACGCCAAATCAACCAAACACCTGCTGTTTTTGCTCTTTGCGCGGCACCCACTTTGCGCACAGCTTTCTCATCTTCAAATCTATGGTCAATATATGACGTATAGCACTTTTTGAAATGTCCATCACTTTAGCTAGTCCGCGCACCTTCAGCCGACGATCATCAAATATCATTTTGTGGATTTTCTTAATCGTATTTGGCGTGGCCACCTCAATTGGTCTACCACTACGGTTTTCGCCTTGGCAGTTCGTACTCTGCTACCTAATAGTTTATAGTCGTAAACGAAAGAGCAGGCTACCTCAGAGTATAACCTAGCTCAGATTTAGCTTTAATATTTATTGGACTAACGTGGGCTTCTCAATTGGTCCACCACTATGGTGTTCATCTTGGCAGCTTGTACGGCCTCGTTTAAACTCTGCTCCCCAATGTTTTACAGCCGTGAATGAAGGGGTAGACTCCCCCAGATAAGAATATAGCTCGGCTTTGATATTAGTTGGACTGAGACCCTTCAAATGGGAATATTGAATTACATAACGGTGGTCAATTTTTTCCAAGCTTATAAATTCACTGATATCGTTTACTTTTGATGGCTCAAATAAAAATACTGAACAACGTGGCGCCTTGAAACTTAAAACGTGTATTTTATACGGTTGCCACTTTTCACCGAAACACAGGGTGGGCCATATGAGTGTTGGCGATTTAATTCTTCAATTTCTCGGTAACGCGCGGCGCGGGGTGGCGGGGCGATATGTTGTTCGCTGCACCGCTTCCTGGAAATTTAGTCGTCATGGAGCCGTACACGGGAGTGCAGCGTGCATTTTGTGTCCGAGCGTATTACGAAAGCAATAAATCAGTGATTACTGCACGACGTTTGTATCGGCATGAACACGGTTTACACGATTTAAGTGAAGTTCCAAGCGCCAATGTGATACGAAAATGGATCAGAATGTTCGAAACAACCGGCTCAACAGTACCAATTACGGTTCGTGGTCGCCCAGTTTCTGCAAGATCAGCCGACATTGTGGAGCGTGTTCGTGTTTCAGTTCAGCGAAATCCGCAACAGTCAACACGTAAGAGAAGTCAGTCTTTGGATGTCAAAAGAACAACTTTACGACGAATTTTGAAACGTGATTTGCATTTGAAGACTTATAAGATTCAGATAGTCCAAGAATTAAAACCCGATGATGCCAATAACCGACTTAACTTTGTCAATTTGATGCTAGAGCGGTTCAACAATTTCAACAACGTGATTTTTAGTAATGAGGCCAATTTTCACCTTAATGGCCATGTGAACAAGCAAAATTGTCGGTTCTGGTCCGAGACTAATCCCCGACGCTTGCATGTACGTCCACTTCACAGCCCTAAGCTTGTCGTGTGGGCTGGGATAACGTCAACCGGTGTTATTGGACCATACTTTTTTGAGGACGAAAGAGGGCATGCGATGACGGTTAGAGCGAACAATTATTGCAGCATGCTAGCAGACTTTTTGGTGCCAGCTTTGCAAGAACTTCAAGGCAATACCTCGAGGATGTGGTTTTAACATGATGGGGCCACATGTCATACGGCTAGGGTGTCCATAGAGCTGCTGAAAACTGTTTTTTCTGGAAAACTCATTTCGAAGAGGGGGGATATTGAATGGCCCCCACGTAGCCCCGAATGGCCCTCTCTCCATGCGATTATTTTCTATGCGGCTACCTCAAATCGGTAGTCTACGAGAATAATCCGACCAATTTAGAGCAGTTGAAGAGGAACATTATTCAGGAAAGTAACAAAATACCGAGAACAACTTTTCAACGAGTTTTCCAAAATTTGCGACTTCGGTTCCAAGAGTGTCAAGCAGCCGAGGGAAGCCATTTGGACAACATTATTTTTAAGTCTTAAAAATTCCCATGCTTCTACTTTTTAAAAATACAAATATATTTTTTTTATGTTTCGTAGTTTTTTTAATTGAATATTTAAACCGCCAACACCCTTATGGCCCACCCTGTATATATATTTTTTTTTCAAACTACTGGCACCATCTATACTTCAGATCGGCTAGTTTTGGTATCGCTCTCATATCTAGCAGCCATTCAGCTAGACAGTCAACCACTCAGTTAGCCAACCAGACAGCCAACAAGTTACACAGACAGACAGATAAATAAACAGACGGAAACCAATAAATCGATTGAGAAAATCACAGAACACATTTAGTCAAAGTATATTCGATTCTTTAAAAACTTCCTTTGTTGTGTGTTAATTTTTTGGCGTTATTTAATATTATGTTTCTTCTTTCCTGGCGATGAATGTTCAAAAATTGCCTTTTGCGCAAAATTTCTTTTCGGGTTATCTGACCAATATGAATCACTTTGTTAGCTTGATTTATTATTTGTTTTCTCTTTTTTCTTACGTATTGCAACAAAGAAACTATGAAGTTGTTAGAGACTCAGAATAGCGGTATATGATTATGTCAATATTTTTTGGAATGGAATGTTTGGAATGTTTATTTGCTCTTCAAGCCATTTAAGTATGAAAAAAAATTACTTCACCATTTCTTTCAATTAAATTTAAATTATTTTAAAAAATTAAGTAAAAAAAAAAATTTAAAGTACTCGGAGGCCTAATAAATTTGGTATTTGATCTATAATTAATTTTTGCAAAATCGCAGATTTTGGTTTTTTGCATTTTCGAAGAAATATTCACTGTTATTTCGATTCTATATCTAAGGAATTAATCTTTATTAATTTTAAGAAAACGTAAATATTGAAAATTTGGTAAATTTTAGCAAAATCGGAAATTCAGTTTTTGCCTTTCCTTTTTCGCGAAATGAATCCGGGGGTGTAAAAAAATACTCCTATTAAATGAAAACTTCTTTAGGCAGTAGTCAACACGTCAATAGTCTACCTCGGTTCCGCTGTAAACAAAACGAATGATGTCAGCATGGAGATAAAGAGGCGAGTATTGGTTGCTAACAGATGTTACTACGGGCTAAGCAAGCGATTCAATGATAAAGCCCTCTCTCGCGAAACAAAAATCCAACTGTGCCAGTGCTGGCAGTTTTCGAGAGAAAAATACTCCGGAAAATAAATGGGCCCATCATCGTTAACGGAGAGTATCAGCGTCGCCTGGACAGTGAGCTGTATGAGCTATATGGCGACATCGACGTGGTCAAACGCATTAATATACAGCGACCGCGTTGGCTGGGTCATGTTGTGCGGTTGGACCCAAATGCTCCAGCATGGAAAGTTTTTGAAAACGAGCTTGATGGACGGCGCAGTAGAGGGCAACCAAAACTCCGTTGGAAGGACCAAGCTTTGAAATACTGTCGGAGCTTGGTGTGACGAATTGGAGGAGCGCAGAAGGTCGGAGCGCTTGGAATTATTTTCTACGGGCGGCGTATAACAGATAAGGATGTCTATTTCAGTCGCTGCATAAGAAGAAGCAGTCGATACACTTCTAATAGATTACTTTACAATCTAATATATCATTTCATAGTAAGGCAGCAGATTAAATTGAGTGACCTCGACAAAAAATGGCAAACTTGGCTCATCCTGTGTTTTCAAAATTAAAATTGAAATGATTGAAAATAATGTTCGAAGGAATAAAGCGATCTGGTTTTAATTGCTGTATTTATAGAGCCGGCATTAAAAACCAGTTTGGAAACCAGGTTTAAATAAGAATAGGTATAATATATATGTAGATATCAGAAACGTGATTAAATGGTATTTACTCTTTACTTTTCTGTTTTCCAAAAACCTGATTTCAAAGGCAATTGTTGCTCTAGTCATACTTTTTTATATTACAATCTCCCAATAGCCTTTCTTAGATCGGTTATTTTAACCAGTTTTAACAATTAGTCCAAAACACAGCCATTAATCAAATTAAATAGAACAAATGCTTTACCCTTATCTATATACTGTTTCATGCTTATACCAAATTTATATTAATGTTCACTCCTAAAATCAAAATAATGAATTTTCTTATCCGTTATCTTTTATGCCCACAAAATTCTTAACATCTCCAACACCAATGAACATAAATTGAATTTGTTGCGTTATCGCAATAAAGCACTTTTACTTTTCCATTTTCAGCCGCTTGACCTTGACTTTAATGCTCATACAACCAGACATTTCGTGTATTGCATAACCCAATTTTCAAATGTATTTTAGGCAGGCATTCCCAAAAAAAAAAAAAAAAAAATTGGCTACACAATAAACAGCCCATTTACTGGGCGCTACATTATTTGTCCATGTCAAAATCATAAATTCACTTAACCGAAAAAATGTGTTTTGTATTAAACAAACAGACAGCCAGGCGAACAGACAAAAAATTCAGCAATTCGTTCTACATGATTCAACTGGATGCCATTTACTTTCGCCTTAAGTGCGTCCCATAGAGCAAAGTTTGCGTTCTTACTTCACTTAAATGGCTTGAGGATTTGGTTGGTGATATTCGAATTGCTGGCAAACAATAATGAAAACATCGTCATAGTTGCTGCTGCTGTTGCTACTTTCAGTGTTTTTTCAATCCACTCTGGAAAGTGAGCTGTTTAAATGTTTAAGAGAAAACATTTAGTGCAAAGCTCTAGGGAAGTGTACTGAAGTATTTGAGTTGTAATATTAGATTTGGTAGAGCAAACGAAAGGCTATTATGAAAAGGAATTATATATGTACGACTGAAAAGTAAATGCAGTAGTAGTAGTAGTAGTTGTAGTAGTAGTAGTAATAGAAGTGGTAGATTATCCGCAGAATCAGATTAGGAGACTGGCTATTAACTAATGGCACAGTGAAATTTAGACGTCGGTCTTTAATAAATTTTGAGGTGGCAATAAGTGGAATAAGAAGAAATAAAGCCTTATTTGCTGTTAATTAAATTGCATTGTAATTACTCCAAAATTTCGAGTTAAGGTTTAAATACTATTATACATATATATTGCTAGTCTGACCATGACACGATGGTTACAACAAGCGGATATCATGCAGCTGACAGTGAGTTTCATGCCCATCAAATACATTTGTAAGCGATGGGAACTTCGCCATGTCTAAAGAAAAATGCAGGTAATTGCATAATCTACAACCAATTGTTAAACTTTAACTCTGGTTCAATGAATCTGAAAAGAAGGCGTGTAATTTCAATGAATTTGACAATACCTCTCATATCTCATTCAAAGATGGCAAGAGAATTTGTGCTTTATACGAAAGAGGTTTCAAAACTGGCCAACTAAACAAAGAAGACACAAAAACATTGAAAAAAAGTTTCTTCAAATTAGCATAATATTCGCCGTCAATGGGTTTTCCTTACAGAAGATAATTGATAAAAATAATATCATGCGTATCCCAAAAAAACAGACGCCATTACCTTGCCTGCAAATGGAACGATCTTCGCCAACTTTGGACAAGATTCTCCTATTCCAGTCCACTGCTTCAACTGTTCTCTTGTCTCAGATGTAAAGTGGTGAAGCCATGTCTCATCCATTGTTATAAATCGACACAAAAATTTGGCTTCATTCCCGTGAAAATCGCCAAACCAACCAAACTCTGCTAAAGCATCTTCACGACACTGTTTTTGCTTTATTAAAAGCAAGCGCGGCACCCATTTTGCGTACGATTTTCCCATCTTCAAGTTTTCGTTCAATATACAAAGTACATAGCTTTTTGAAATGCCTATTATTTCAGCTAGCTCACGCATCTTCAGCAGATCTTCACATCATCCAATACCATTTTGTGGAGATTCTTAACAGTGTCTGGCGTGAACAGCTCATTTGAACGACTACTACGGTAATCATCTTAGCAGCTCGTACGGCCTCGTGTAAACTCATCCATGGTTATAAATCGACACAAAAATTTGTGAAAATCGCCAAACCAACCAAACTCTGCTAAAGCATCTTCACGACACTGCTTTTGCTTTATTAAAAGCAAGCGCGGCACCCATTTTGCGTATAATTTTCCCATCTTCAAGTTTTCGTTCAATATACAAAGTACATAGCTTTTTGAAATGCCTATCATTTCAGCTAGCTCACGCATCTTCAGCCGATTTTCACATCATCCAATACCATTTTGTGGAGTTTCTTAACCGTGTCCGGCGTGGACAGCTCATTTGAGCGACTACTGCTGTAATCACCTTAGCAGCTCGTACGGCCTCGTTAAAACTCTGCTACCCAATATTTTACAGTAATAAATGAAGGAACACACTCCCCTAGATTAGAATCTAGCTCGGCTTTAATATTAATTGGACTGAAATCTTTTAAACGGAAGTATTGAATTACATAACGGAGACCAATGTTTTACATGTTTTGAGATTCACGGATGGCTCAAATAAAAATATTAAACAACGTGGCGTTTGACAACTTAAAACATGTGTTTTATAAGGTTGCACGTTTTTCACCAAAATAATTTTTGTTAAAATTACTGGCACCATCTATCTATACGTCAAGTCGGCGACCAGTTTTTTTCCATGTTTAGAAGTTCACCGATATCGTTTACTTTTGATGACCCAAATAAAAATATTAAAGAACGTTTCGTTTTGAAACTTAAAACATAAACACACCTTTTACTAAAATAATTATTTTCTTAAACTACTGGCACCATCTCTACGTCAGGTCGGCAAATTTTGGGACTATTTTAGACTATTTTATTAAATAGGTTAAAAGTCACAAAGTGCATTTCGGCAAATAGGTCAATGTATGGGTGATATCAGAAGGGGTATGACGATGTAGTCTACTTTTATTTTGAGACCCAAGTTTATCAGACGTTAATTAAATGAATGATATGAATCTAATAATAAGTAGGTTATAGGATATACCCGTAGTGACGTTATTATCCGACCTATTTTTCTTTCAAATTTTTCCTACCATTTTGGACCATAGACGGTAGTGCAAGTTAGTGAAGCCGACTAGTTAGAAATTAGAAAGGAAATATTCTTGAATATCGATTTACATGCAGGAAATATACTAATACATCCCTTCGGGAAGGGCCATTTTGACAATCCAGAGTATATCAATATATGGTAATTTTTTAGTAAACAAAATAATAGTTTATTTCATATAATATTTTTTATATAGAATGTTGGCTTATGATTTTAAAAGAAATAAAAATGGTATGAAAACAGTGATGAAAACGATCAAAATTAGTGTCGCCTGATATGCGCCTTCACATCTTTACGTCGTATTGAACACTGATTCGTGTATGAGGAAATCGCTTGTTGTGACCCGTTAATTCTTTCCCCCAAACCTGAGAAAAAAAACCTAAAAAAACTAATTAATTCGGTGAAGTACATTAAGTTTCAATACCGGACTGCTATTTCGGTATTTGTTGCATGTCTTATTTTCATTGAAAAGAGACCTTTTAGCTGATGCTATTGCGGAGGCGTTTTTATCAATTGGCCAGTGCAATAAGAAACAACTCTACTGGTTCCACTAAAAATATTGTGCTGATTATGGGCTTTGCCCACCCCCTATAATTATTTATTTAAAACAAGCATTCTGCTAATATTTTGTATAGGCTGGGGCATAAGTAACGTTAAGATTTGACCAGTGAACACATTTTCTCTTCAAGTTTTTTTCTTCCGTCTCTTTGCAGAATTAACTTAATAATACCTGGGAAATTGATGATTGAAAGCCTCAGCACAGAACAAAGAACCAAAGTTTTTCAACATTACTTTGAAAGTCAGCATTCGATTATTCACATCATATCAAAATTTCTTTCAACAACAACCAATTGGTTCAACGTTTTGGTCAACAAGGGGCTGTCTGTGATCTTCCGTGTGCTGGAAGACCTCGTACAGTTCGAAATGAAGTGACCATTGCTCGAGTGCAAGCAAGTAATGAGGAAAACTCCGAAACTTCCACCAGGCAACGTTCTCAGCGGTTAGAGTGTCTAGGCGAAGAATTTTATACATGTTACACCTTTTTCCACATAGGATGCAATTAGTTCATGAGTTAAAACCAAATGATGCACAAAAACGCATTCAATATAGTCGCCGTTTTCAAGAATTGTGCCTAGAAAACAACGAGTTTGTTCACAAACTCATAATGAGCGATGAGGCTCATTTTCACCTAAATGGTCACGTGAATAAACATAATTGCAGAATATGGGTCACCGAAAATCCAAGAATTATTGTTGAAGATCAAATGCACCCACTTAGATGCACAGTATGGTGTGGAATAATTTCAGAGAAGATCATTGAACTGTATGTTTTCGAAAACGACGAAGGAGTTGCGTTTAATGTGGACGGCATTCAATACCGATAAATTATTAAAAAATTTTTAAGTCCAGAGGTGCAGAACAGTCCAGATTTGTAGTTCCAACAAGATAAAGTCACAGCTCATACAGCTCGTCCAGCTATGTCTGCGCGAAATTTTTGGCAGTCGTATAATATCACGTTTTTCTGATTTTAAGTGGCCACCACGTCCGCCTGATTTAACGGCTCCCGATTTTTTCTTTGGGGCTACCTAAAGGACAAGGTATATGCCAATAAGCCAAGAACCATCCAACAGCTAAAGGCCAATATCCGAGAAGAAATGTGGGCACTGGGTTCTGAAATTCTAAGAAAAGTTATGGGAGATGCTTTGGAAAGGGCACGTCAGGTAGAAGCAGACAATGGGCACCATTTGAAAGATATTACCTTTAAAACATAAAGTGAACATATTTCCAAACCGTATTCTAAACTTTAACGTTAAATAAAAGCAGAAAAAAGTTATACCTAGAATAAACCTTAACGTTATTTATGCGTCATTCTTTATAACGCCTTTGCAAGGATATCCCTAAGTGGTCTTTGTAATTAAAAATTCAAACTTTAAACCACTCGAAAGCCTTGCTTTTGTTCCCCAGTATGGTTTCTTTACTTCAACTTACTGCCACAACCTCAAACTTTGTCCATTATTATATTTTCATACAAAACTGCTTTAAACCTGACCATAACAAAATATGTATATAGAATACCATAACTTGTGCCCATTTCATATCTTAAACAAGAAACAGCCCTTTCGCATACGTAATGTTGGGGCGACACTAAGTGAAAAGTTGATGAAGGCTTCCACATAATTAAAATGTTTGTTGTCATCGTCAGACAACAACACAGAGGCGCTTTAATATTGTGTCATCCAGCAGCTACGTAAATAGAAAAAGTTAGACAAGCATAAAAATGTAGCAGAGTAACTGCAGATAGAACATTTTTATAAAGAATGTCGCATTAATGGGAGTTCATGTTGCAGTCAAAAATGGTGGCGAGAAGAGGAAAAATATAGCGGAAGCATTGTTTAGAGACAGTTTTTGCACATTTAGTGCAGAAAATTGTAATTAAGGGTACCTGCATTAAGAGAAATTTAATGAAAGTTACCAAGAAATATAGTCGTGTTTAAGATGAACAACTTGCAGGTGTCTCTAGAGGTGGTTTTCCTATGAAATGTCTTGAAAATTATGTTCAAGTGAAGTTTCAGAGTCGATAGTGCTGATGGCTGTGTGAAACTAGTTAAGTTACTTTAGAAAAGTTCTGGGAACATTTTAAGTACTTTTTATTAAGTTTTCTTATATTTAAATTGGATTTTCATTTCCGGTTAAATCTAAGCGATGCAGAACGTTCACCTGTGTGCGGTCATTTAGCTGGCAATAAGGAAAGCACCGAATTTAGCCTATTGAAGGCGACTTTTTAACGGTAGCAGATAGGGGTTGTCCCTGCTATTGAACATCTGGCTTATTATCGGCTTGAAGTAAAACGTATTTCAGTTTATTTTGTGAAATATTAGGTGCGCAACTAAGTTCCCGCTGTTTGCCAATAGATGGCGCCAGCTGTAAGTGCTAATCGATTCTGCCATAAACTAAACTTCATGAGCCAAACTTAGGCATATGCTAAACATATCGCCTCGACACAATAGTGATTTTCTTTTGACGTCATATTCTTTTGTTTGTGTGAATATGTATGACTTTGTGCCAAATAATCGTCATATGCGGGAAGTATTGATTTTCTTCTTTCAATCGAAGAAAACGGCGGCTGAAGCTTATGGACAGCTTGAAAATATTTACAGAGAAGCTGCTTTAAGTGAAACAAAGTGTCAAGATTGATTCTGACTGTTCGCGTGAAGGAAGACGAAAAACCTTCAAAAACACTGAATTGACGGCATTGCTTGACGCAAGTAGTGCTTACTTTAGTATTATGAGTTACGCGCCAAGCCATTTTCAAGCGATTGCATGCGGAGATTCAAAAGCAAGGAACTTGCGTTCTTTATAAATTGAAGGCAAAGGACGTTAAGGGTCGTTTTTTTTTTTGCCTGTGAACAAAGAAGGTTTTTCTTCATCGTATTGTAACGGGTGTTAAAAAATGGATTTATTACAGCAATCCAAAGGAAAGAAAATCATGGGGGCTGCCCGGTAATGCTTTGACGTCGTCGTCTCTGTCGAATATTCAAGCTGCGTAGGTTATCCTCTACATATATATTTTGTGAGACCAGGCCGGTGTTATTTAATACGAGCTGTTGAAACCAAGCGAAACCATCACTGGGACACTGAGACTTCAATTAGTGCAATTGACCCGAGCTCTGCACGAGAAACACCCATAACAGGTGGAAAGGCACGAAAAACTGAATCTTCAGCATGACAACGCTCGGCCTCACGTGGCAAAACCTACCTGGAAACTCTGAAATAGGAAGTCTTACCCAATCCGTCATACTCTTCAGATATTGCGCCGTCTGATTATCATTTGTTTCGATTGATGGCACACGGTCTGGCCGACCAGCAGTTCCACTCATATGACGACATCAAAGAATGACTGGATTCGTGGATATGCTCAAACGATGAACAATTTTACAGTGACGGACTTCGAGCTTTGGCAGAAAGTTGGAAAAAAGTACATAGTAGCTAGCGATGGGCAATATTTTCAATGAATTATTTGTAAACATGTTTTCATTATAAAGTTGCAACTGCAGCAGATTACGTTTGTCCCTGTTAAATGGCATGTGGCTGATTATGGGCTTGAAGTAAAATGTATTTGAGTTTATTTTGTAAAATATATGGAAGAAAGTCATGTGAACGGTTTCAACAGAATATATAGTTTATTCGATTTTGATCACATACTGACAATTTTAAATATTTGTTACCCATAGGCTTAAAACTAATTCCTAACTGACTCCGTTAAATATTTTTTTTTTTAATCGATGCTTTGACCTCCGGAACCGAATGGAAAAATCTATAGGGAAAATAGTTTTGAAGAAATGAATCTGGTATCTTTTTCTTGTATACGCTGGATATACCTCCCGAAATGTGCGAAAAAGTGGTAGAAAACTTCCTCAAGAAGATCCATTTCTGCAATTAATCCAGAAGTGGTTATTAAAATGACATTGTATTTCGTAGATAATAGTAAGGTCCAAGCATTATAATGAAATAAAAGTTGCATTGAATTGTTTTATTTAATTTTAACTTCGAAACTCTAACAAAATTTAATGCAGTTTTGTAATTCATTTGTCGTAATCAGGGTCAAAATTTAATTTATTTTGAATCGGATAGCAGAAACTGAAGCAAATCAAAATTAATTTTGTTTCGGTTTTGATAGCGTTTCCTTGACGATCAGTTAAATAAATTGGAATACATGTAGAAAATTTGTACCGATCAAATTCTTTAAATAAATTTGAATTTAATGTAAATTTGAATACCAAAATGTAATTTTTGCCTTCCATTGTATGTACGTGCCTAATAATCAACTGCTCTTCTCAAAATATTCACAAATTTTGCAGAGCAAAACTTTTTAATAGCCTAAAATATTATTAAATCTTTAAACGCCACAGACTATTCATTCAACTTCTTATTCATATATGATGCGGACGTAGTGATATTTGTCATTCTTTTCCGTATTTTTATATGATAAATTCATTGTATTCTTGTACAAAATCTCATTACTCGCTAACAATCATTGGATTCCCCAGACACTTTGTTGTGGAATTATTCAATTTCGCGTATTACACACACACACACACACACACACACATACACACACATGCACACACACTCCCTCCCTCTCTCTCTCTCTCTCTCTTTTCTTATTCAATGTTTTATGTGACGTTTTAATCTCACTGAAGCAGAACGCATTTTAAATTATGTTAACAGTTTCCGTTTTCCATTTTTATGTGACATAAAGAGCGTTTTTTGCTTGGTCCTTCAAGCGATAAAGATTCTCGTTAGAAATTGCACACTACGTAAAGGTAAACCATGACAATAGAGGCTTAAGCCGAAGTCGTGAGAAGATAAGAACTAATAATAAAAGAACTAATACTGAAATTTCAGTCAAACAAATCCTTCTTACATAAACCCAATATCCTTGAGCGTTAGTTCAAAAGTTTACGAATTATCAGAAGGGGCTTAAAAATACTGTGAACTAAAATACAGTAAAAAAAGGCCAAAATCATACCCTTCTGTAGTGCTCCGCTTAGAAATCATAGATGAATCAATAGTTTTTGTTAAATCGACCAATTCGTATGTGTGGCACCCTAAGAAGCGTGGCAATGAAGGACTAAGTTTACAGGGATAAGTTTACTAAAACCTGGTGTTTGCTAAATTATACTGCATTTAGCCCAATTCAATGAAAGATTTGAATCTAGAATTATGGGGGCGGTCCCAAAACTAGCTGACCTAAACTAAAGACTTAAAAAAAGTTGGCAAAATGTTTCTTTCTTTGTCAAAATAATCTCCCTTTACCTCGATACACTTTTTGTAGCGATATTAAATAGCTTCTATACCCCGTTTTTTTAGGAAGAACTGACAAACTCCTTAAAGTAGTCATAAACCGCAGACTCCACCTCTCCATTGTTGGCAAATGATTTTTCCAGCGAGCCTTTTTTTCACGTTTGGTAATAGAAAATATTCAAAGGGAGCTAAACTTAACACATAAAGTGCATTCAATTCATTAATTTGGTCATCGCAACAGTGGGTATTTGTCTTGACTTTATTTTACAAGACTTTCTATTTCGCCAAGTGTGTCCTTTTTTCTAAAATGTCATCATCAAAAGGTTGCCATAAATTTCATATTATTGCAATAAATTAGATTGATGCCGTTTTTACTTTCTGAAGATAATCGATAAAAATAATTCTATGTGTATCCCAAACAACAGACGCCATGGCATTGCCTGCAGATGAAATTGTCTTCGCCTCTTTTGGACACGATTTTCCCACTCCAGTCCACTGCTTTGACTGTTCCTTTCCTTTGTACCAGGTGTGAAGTAGTGGACCCCCTCAACACCATCTGTGGTTATAAAACGACACAAAAATTCGGCTTTAATGCGATGAAATATCGCCAAGCCAACCAAACTCTACTGAAGCATCTCCATAAAGCTGGTTTTGCTCTATTGAAAGCAAGCGCGGCACCCATATTGTGCACAGATTTCGCATTTTAAAATCTTCGGTCAGTATAAGATGTACAGCACTTTTTGAAATGTCTATCATTTCAGCTAGCTCACGTACCTTCAGCCGACCTTCAGATCATCCAGTACCATTTCGTGGATGTTCTTAAATATGTCTGGCGTGGCCAATTCAATAGATCGACTATACGGTATTCGTTGTGGCAGCTCGTACGGCCTCGTTTAAACTCTGCTACCCAATGTTTTACAGTCGTAAATGAAGAAGCAGTGGTAGAGTAGAATCTAGCTCGGCTTTAATATTGGTTGGATTGAGACCTTTTAAATAGAAATATTAAATTACATAAGGTTGACCAGTTTTTTCCATGTTTACAAATATACATTTGATGACTCAAATACGAGTACAAATTAAACAACGTGGCACCTGGAAACTTAAAACATATATTTTATAAAGTTTCCACCTTTCATCGAAATCATTTTTTTTTTGCAAACTACTGGCACCATCTATACGTCAGTTCGGTGACCAATTTTTTCCATCTTTGCAAGTTCACCGATATCGTGTACTTTTAACGGTTCAAATAAAAATACAAAATAATGTGGCGCCTTAAAACTTAAATCATATGTTTTACAAGGTTGTCACCAAAGTAATTTATTCTACTACTATTAGCACCATCTACATGTCAGGTACGCTAGTTTTTTAACTGCCCTCAGTTAAATTGAGAAATTTGTAGTGGAGGTAGCAGAAAGAGCGTGGTTATCTGGTTTGTCTTTTCAAAATTTACCAAGTATTGTAATGGAATGGCAATGACATAATTTAAGTAACCTGAATTGACATTACAGAAGAAAATACAATTTTGGTCAATCGGTCAAATTGTGTGGGAGGTACCAGAAAGACATAGTAATGCTATCCATTTTCATTTCCAATTGACTGAATTCAGTACCATTGCTTGGAAGGAGCTTTGAAGTGTAGAATATATGGTTGAAATGAGCTACATGTGTGGTAAATCTCAAAAGGGGTGCGGTTAATAGGTCGATTTGCTCCAAGTGATGCCAAACATTGTAAGAAAATATAATTGACAAAAATTTTACTGCAGTTTACGAGCTAAAAATAAAGGAGAAAAAACGAACATCGAAAAATTGGTGAATTTGTAATTGAAGAGGCGTGATTATGTCGTCCATTATAAGGCTTAACTTAAGCATATGCTTAAAGTTTACTAAATTTGATAAAAGATATGAATCAAAGAACAATAGGTTAATTGGACCATTCGCATGGGGAGGTACATGGACGAGCGAAGCTAATCAGTCCATTTGTTTCAAGTATTGCCAAGCAGTGTACGAAAATAGAACTGATAAGAATGTTTATCAATTTGTAATAGAAGAGGCCTCGTTATGCTGTCCATTTCTATTTCAGAATTTAATTTTTGCAAATGCTTAAAGTGTACTAAATTTGACAGAAAACGAGTATATAAACAAACATATGTAAACCTAAAAATATATAGGTTAATTGGATATAAGAACGAGCGGGGCTAATCGGTCCATTTGTTTCAAATGTTGTCAAGCATTGTAAGAAAACAAAGCAGGCAGAACATCTAGTTTAGTAGTCTACGAGTTAGAATTTGTAAAGAAAAAGATTAATTTCGGAAAATCGGTAAATTTTTATGGAAGCTACCAAAGCTGGCGAGATTATGCTGCCAATTCTCATTCCCTGACATAATGTTAACATAATGTTGGCATAATGTTGAACGCATTCAATATAGTCGCCCTTAACGTTACTTATGCGCCACTCTTTATAAAGGCAAAAAACTTAGCCAGTCGGCTAAAAATATGAATGGTGTTTATGATCCTAACAGTATAATAGCATAATGCGCAATTATGATTTCATCGATTCTGTTCCGGAAAATTTGATGTTAAAGATGAATCAAACTTTGTAGGAGCAGTTGTCGAATATGCCTATAGATTTATAGATATCGTCAAGTGCGGCTATCATATCAGCACTGTTTTGACTACCCAGAAGCTTCTTCTTCTTACGTTGCGACTGCAATAAGCATCCCTGTCTATTATACGCCACCCATATAAAATAATTCCAAGCGCTTCGATCTTCTGCGCTTTTGTTCCAGTTCGTCGTTTCGATAGTATGTACTTCAAAAGCGTACTCCTTCCAACAGAGTTTTGGTCTCCCTCTCCTGCGCTGTCCATCGAGTTCCTTGTCAAAAACTTTCCAGGAGCTAAATATTTCATAAGAAGCTTTTTGGGACCACTGGGACAATGTTAGATATAAAGGAAAGCTCGATGTATGGATGTCACATGAGTTAACGCAAAAAAAAAAAACTTCATGGTGATCCGTGATTCGATACAGAATCACAATCCAGCTTAACCATTTTTGAAACAGATTGTGACTGGTGAGAAAAGCAGGCCGCTTACAACAACATTAACCGAAAAGGGACATAGTCAAATCTCGATAAGTGGGAAGAAACTGTGGCCAGACCAGGATTAACGGGAAGATTTTGCTGAGTATTGTCAGGGTTGGCAGGAAATGATTTTCAACCAGTTTCTGCCTTATGTTTGAACTGTTAATTCGATCAGACTTTACAGACAATAATTAGATCGTCTAGGGGAGGCGATCATCCTGAAGTGGCCTGCTTTGGTCAATGGAAAGAAATTGTGTTTCATTAGGACAACGCCAGGTAATATTGGCTGATTTTTAAGGATTTAAGGTTTTCAGGTTGGAAGCACTGGTTGGTAATGGCGTCCAAACGTCATCTGTAAAAGTCAAAAGTGTACAGTATAATCTGCCATTTCATCATAGAAGGACTAACAAACGAGCAACGATTGCAAATCGTTCAAATTAATTATCAAAAATTGTGCTTTCTCATTTTATAGTCGTCGTAATCGATCTGCTGAATCAACAATTCCTGCTGTTATCTAAAAATTTCGCATCAAATTTACTTTGTTGGAACCATCGGTTCGCATGCGTAGAGTGCGTACCGGAGAAAATATTACAGCCGTAGCGACCAGTGTTAATGACGATCGTGAAATGTTAATTCGTCGCCGTTATCAGCGACTGGGCATGTGTTATTCAATTGGCTGAGTTGAACTTGGTTGACATGTGGTTTCATCAGGACGATGCAACATACCACACTGCTCGTGAAACAATGGATATGTTGAGGAAAGAATTTGGTGAGCAGCTTATCTCTCGATTTGGCCTTGTGAGTGGCCTTCCGAATGGACATTTTGAGAGGAAGCCGCGGACAATATTTACATGAAAGTATCTTTAAAAATTAAATGGCAAAGACCAATTTATCGATTCCAATAAAAGAATTTTAATATATGATGGAAATATGAGTATTTTATTCGATTTTTAAAAAAGCTACGAGTAAAAAATCACTCTTTACATATTGATAGTAACTCGATAGTATTTCCGGGAGCTTTGTTGGAAGATTATAATGCGTTCATCTTATAGTCCGAACCTAACTGTTTACCTGCTGTTTATGGGCATGGCGAAAGATTTTTCTGGTAAAAAAATTATTTTTAAGAGAAGCTTGTAACAACCAATTGTTCCAGTCCTTTTTTTTTTTGCCAATAACTACGAAGGTGTCTATGAGAGAGTAATGATGGGATTACGTTTAAAATGGCAACAAGAGCTGAGAGCTGAGCTAAGTAAAGTCTTCTGTGTAATGGAAAATAATAGATTTCTTTTCACTACACCTTATATAGCGGACATACGTTTTCTGAGTTAAGAGTTAGAGAGAAACATTTGAATTTCAGAAAAGCTCTCAATTTCTAGAAGATGTTTTGGAAGGCAGGACCGATATAACTCATTTATAATTTCCAACCACATTTTTACCATTTACTTGTTTCAAGAAGTTTCATGAATATTTACGGCAGTTTTCGTGTCTACCAGCCACACAGTTGGTCAACCAGACAATCAGCTATAAAGACAGACATCATTCAGTCGACTTAAATAGTCATGAAACATATTTGGTAGAATGACAGTTTGTAGTTTATTTGCTACTTTTTGGGTGTTACTTTTTTCACTTATCACATTGTACGTCCATTCGTTCCGTCAGTGGAAGGTATAACAACCGTGTGACGATATCATCAATAACAATTAATTTAGTAAAGGAGAATTAGGTTTTCATGTATAGGGATTTCATTTCGTTCCCTTTCGACATCGATGAACTTCAGCCGCTGTTGTTTTATGGTAACTACTCCAAATAATACTCGTAATTAAGCCAAAGGCAATTTGTAGAACAACTTTTTCAGGGTATTCAAAAGTCACCATTGCCACTTACATTAATCTTCAACAGTTTATCCTGCAGTTTGTATGACAGAGATTGTCCTTCCATTGCCTTCTTCATCTTCTTTGCAATAAACATACAAAATAGAAATGCATCAATCGAGAGAGAAAACCAGGTAACGACGAAACCTAAATACGAGTATATTTTGAACACATGAATTTGCAATTCACTTGAAGGCATTTTTTATATTCATTCGTGGCGTACTTAAACCAAAGATTGAGAGAAAGACAGCGGTATGCGGTGGGATCCTATAAAACTTTCAAAGGTAAATGACATTATGTGGTAAATTTCACAAGAAAGGTAAATGTTTTTCTTGCAAAAAAAAAAAAAAAAAAAGTAAGCAAGCTCACATATAAGAAATAGTTATACTGGGGGTACATCTATATATATACATATATATATATATATATATATATATATAAATAAATATATGCATAAATTTATATATATAAATTTACTTAAGGTAATATATGTCTAGTGTAACCAAATGAGGATAAAGAATAAGGACGAATGGAAAAAAATATACGACAAAGAGGATGGTGGATGGTTAGAAAGATTGTTGAGACGATGTTGAATGTGTTTAGGGGCATATATGCAGATTGAAGATTGATGTAGCTTGGCTGGGAAACCTCAATGAAATGTTGCCATTGTATGTAGTTGTAGAGAAATAATGTCATCCAACAAAAATGTTTAGTACTAAATTCATATATATACCTATATGTATGTACACAGGCTAGGTGTATTATTAGGTACTTACATCTGTAAAATGGTTTTATTTATATACATCAAAGTTGTTTCTCTTTTGAAGTTTGAGCAACAAGGTACAAGTTCTTATTTTTACCTGTAAACAATTTGAGAAAGGGGAAAAAATCAACATAAATATTTCATGTTTGCCTTTTTATGTTTAAGAGCTTATTAAAGGTTTGTTAACACAGATAAAATTCCATTAAAGGACAAAACTACATAAAAGACGATAAATATTAACACTTGACGTAAATATGAAATCTAAATCTTTAATGTGGATCGTACCAAATGTTACAAAGAAACACAGAAAAAGATTTTATATGGAAACAATGCTAACTAATATATTACGAGACAGGAAAATTATGTAAGTAAAATTTAATATGCAAATTGACCTTTAGGCTGTGTATATATAAGCAGTTTTTTCCAATAAACTGTAGTTGAATTCAATTCCTTATAGCTAAAGGAATAAATAATAAACAAAATTATTAAAATTTTATGAAATTTTCCCAAAAAAAGCAAAATTCCAGCAAACATTTTCTATAAGAGCCCAAACAATTTGCAAAAACCTTTCACGAAAACTTTTTGTTAAGACATCAAAAATAAGATTCTATTTTAAGGAAAAAATTTAAAAGAAACGTAGCTCTCTGTCAAGGAAACCAAAATGGAGGCAACAAATTTTATATAAAATATATACATGTTTTCCTAAAATTTGTTTTTCTTTGAATACAATTTTCGGATACTATTTTGTTATTCTTAATTGAACACTTCGTTTTCTATTCCAGAAAGATATTAAAAAGCAATTTCATAAACAAAATGGTGTCAAAAATACAGTGTTGCGCAAAACAAAAGCAACAAAATGTACTACAGACTATAAATATATAATTTTCATAAAAACAAAATATTTAAAACAAAGCTTACCATTTATTTTCACAGAGGTATTATTAAGCTATAAAACCGAAGCGAAGCGCACACCAAAAATTTCTTATAAAGCAAATTTGCACCATTTGTACCATATTTATTATTTTAGAAATCTTAAAAGAAATTTCCTCTGAGACCTCTAAAAATATATAGAAAGTTTTCGTGTTTTTATCAAAAACAGAATAAACATTTTGTGGCAAAGTTCTCCATGGCAGAATTTTTTTTTTCACAAAATTATCCAAAAACACAGCATTTTTAGAAATGTGGTTACGGGCACGAAATATTTTGGAAAAATATTCTATAAGAACATAACAAATTGGAAAAAATGTCTTCTAGAAAGAAGCATTGCAGCAAAATTTTTAGAAAACTTGCAACAAAATTTTTTGAAATTTATTATTTGTTTATTATTTCTATAATTAAATCATAGACCATAAATTTTCTACAAAGAAATTTATTTGGATAGTTTTGGAAAGGACACAAAAAATTGTGCGTTTCTTTAACAATACTATTCAAGGAAATTACTTCAGAGAATTGGCCAGCTAAAACATAATCATTCAAAAACATCTTCCTCAAAAATGAAATCGAAATGAAATGAAACTTGACCATAAATTAACGATTTTTGAAATTTTGAAACTGCATCCAAGTTTTTTGCAAACTTTTCGCAAAATAAGACCATCATTAAGCAAGATTTTAAAGCTTTATCCAATAGGGACGGATACATTTTGACAGTTCAAAGCTGTTATGCTGTTTCAACATTTGTTTGTCTTGTTCTTTGCTTTGGCAAAATTCTCTACAAGAAGAAAATTTTTGGCAAATTTTTTTAGGAAGAAAATTTTTGGCAAAATTTCTTTTAAGAAGAAAATTTTTGGCAACGTTTTCTATTGGAAGAGGATCTTGGGAAATTTTTCTATAGGAAGAAACTTTTGGTAAAATTTTTTTATGGGAAAAAAAATGTTGGTGGAATTTTCTATAGGAAGAAACTTTTGGCAAAATTTTCTATAGGAAGAGAATTTTGGCAAAATTTTCTGTGGGAAAAGAATTTTGGCAAAATTTTCTGTGGCAAGAGAATTTTGGCAAAATTTTCTGTAGGTAGAAACTTTTGACAAAATTTTCTGTGGAAAGAGAATTTTGGCTAAATTTTCTGGATGAGCAAAATTTTAGCAAAATTTTTTGTAGGAAGAGAATTTTGGCAAAATTTTTTATGGGAAGAGAATTTTGGTTAAATTTTCTGGAGGAGGAGAATTTTGGCAAAATTTTCGGTAGGAAGAGAGTTTTGGCAAGATTTTTTATAGGAAGAGGATTTTGCAAAATTTTTCTATAGGAAGAGATTTTTGGCAAAATTTTCTATAGGAAGAGAAGAGAAGAGAATTTAGGCAAAATTTTCAATAGGAAGAGAATTTTGGCAAAATTTTCTATAGGAAGAGAATTTTGGCAAAATTTTCTATAGAAGGAATTTGACCAAATTTTTCATAGGAAGACATTTTGGTAAATTTGATAAAATTTTCTGTAGGAAGAGAATTTTCTGTAGGAAGAGAATTTTGGCAAAATTTCCTTTGGGAGCAAAATTTTGGTGAAATTCTCTATAGGAAGGGAATTTTGTCAAAATTTTATATAGGAGCATTTTGGTAAAATTTTCTATCGAAAAAAGGTGCAAAATTTTTTATAAGAGAAATGTGACAAAATATTTTATATTCTTCCTATAATATATATATATATATATTTATATTTTCTATAAGAAGAAAACTATGACAAAATTTTCTATAAGAGGAGAATTATGGCAACATTTTCTATAGGAAGAGAATTTTTCTATAGGAAAAGAATTATAACAAAATTTTCTATAGGAAGAGAATTTTCTGTAGGAAGAGAATTTTGGCAAAATTTTCTTTAGGAGCAAAATTTTGGTAAAATTCTCTATAGGAAGGGAATTTTGTCAAAATTTTATAAAGGAGCATTTTGGCAAAATTTTCTGTAGGAGAAAGGTGCAAAATTTTTTATAAGAGAAATGTGGCAAAATATTTTATAGGAAGAATATTTTGGTAAAATTTTTTATAGCAAGAAAACTATGGCAAAATTTTCTATAAGTGGAGAATTATGGCAACATTTTCCATAGGAAGAGAATTTTGGCAACATTTTTTTATAGGAAAAGAATTATAACTAAATTTTCTGCAGGAAGAAAGTTTTGCAAAATTTTCTATAAAGTAAAATTTTGCCATCATTATTTATTCGAACAAAATTTTGCCAAAATTTTCTATACGAGCGAATTTTTGGCAAAATTTTCTAAATGAGCAAAATTTTGGCAAAATTTTCTATACGAGTGAAATCTGGGCAGAATTTTCTAAACGAGCGAAATTTTGCCAACATTTTTTATACGAGCGATGTTTTGGCAAAATGTTGTATACGAGCTATATTTCTGCAACATTTTCTGTACGATAGATATTTTGGCAAAATTTTGTACACGAGCTAAATTTTGCAACATTTTCTATATGAGCGATACTTTGGCAAAATTTTGTATACGAGCGAAATTTTGGTAAAATTTTCTATATGGGCGAAATATTAGCAAGATTTTCTATATAAACGAAAATTTGGCCAAATACATCTACATATATATACTATATCTGTGTACTATTCTATATGAACAATATTTTGACAAAATGTTCTATGGAAGTAAAACTTCAGCACAATTTTCTATAAGAAAAAAAAAAATTAGTAAAATTTGCTTTTGAAAAAATATTCTATTAAAAACAATTATGGTATTATTACCGAGTAGAACAATCTCATTTCTTCCATTTCTTGTAAGAAAAAAAATTGTAAAAATTTCTTGAAAGGGGAATTTATATAAAACTTTTTGATAGAACAAGATTTTGTTAAATTTTTTTTACAATTTATCAACATTTTCCTAAAATATTGGTAAGCTTATGTACATTTTTACATTTTGGCATTATTTTCTATTTTACCAACTTTTTGTCCTCAATATTGTCCTCAAAATTTGCATGAGAATGAAATTTAGCTGGAAATTTTTTGCATTAAGACGATTTTCTTATATTCAGAGTTTTTTTTTTTTTTTTGTATTATTAACATTTTTGTGCGTGCCGAAATTTTTTGTGTCATCAAAATGTGTGCAAAGTCTTCCGTATGGATATGATTTCGATAATTGTATGCAACCAGTTACTTTGATATAGCAAAATTTTGATATTTTGTAAAAAAATTATATTTATAATATCATTTACGTATTTGCAAATGCTGACAAATCTTTTACTCATCATTGTCCTTTTTCATAGAGAAATAATATCCATGAAATAAAATTGATGCTGCAAATAATCTTTAAGAATTGTTTAATATCAGTTGTCCGGTGACGTAACCAACAATGGGTTTCTCTTACAATGGGTTTCCACTTCACTTGCTTTTCTTTTTTTTTTTTTTTTGCTATAATGGCTTGAATAGAAGAATCTAACTTTAGCATCTCAATAAAGGATAGCTCACTCAAGTTTTGAAATATTGGCAATTATTGAATTTATTGCTTTTGGTTTGCCAACAAATACTCTAAGACAATAGCTAGCAAAAACCCATGAACTTCGAACATGATATGCTAAAAATGTTTACCTTGCAATTGTTTGTGTGCCGTGCTAAGGACCTCGCCAATGCTTTAACATAGAAGAAGATAACGTTTGCTGAAATGAGATACCTTGTTGAAAGTACCTTGAACAAATGACTTTCTTACGATAGCAATTTTAACTTTTCAGGAGATATTTTCAATATAAATTGTTTGCTTGCCATTTTGCTTTGTCTCATGTGTCATCGACGCTAAAGTGTCATTTACGGACCGGAAAATTTTACGTTACAGCAACACATGTTTCACACTAACATGTAACGTGATGACGGAGATAAATTAATTTTACGAAAATGTTTAAGGCACTTAATTTTATAACAAGATTATTGTTACGACATTGCGGTTAGGAAGAAATATTGTAATGCAAAGTGTTGACATAAAATGAAGTAAATGTTAGAAGAAGAGAAGTTCAACGTCACTTTTGCTTACATGTTAACAACAGAAAAGAAAGTGGCCAATATGTCAAATGGTACGATATCGGTATTCCCTGAGAGTATTCGATAGGAAATATATGCCAAACCCGACTCCAAATCGTAACTAAAATTTCATCTGACATTAAAATTTAGCCTACGCTTCCACATTCGTCTGCAGAAGTTGCTTGCAAATCTTCTTACAACAAAATTGGAACAGTAGAAATTTGCTTAGAAAACTTGGCACACAGCAACTATGCTGATACGGGAAAAATTTGGAATGGAGAATTTGACGCAAGGCTACTATTCGCCTAGAAATGATGGCATGGCATTCTTATATAAAAGTTTGTACAGGCAAATATTCGCAAATAGAAAAGTTGGTACAGGGCAAGTACTCGTATATTTTCGTATGGGAATGTTGAAGTAAGATAAATTTTCCTATTTAATGTGCAAATTTTTGCACAGAAATGGTGATGGAGTGCAACAAAATAGATGATACAGGACAATTTTGTCCATAGCAAACTTACACTACTTTAAGTTTTTAAATAAAAACTTTCCCTGTACTAACTTTTTTAAACAAAAGTATCCCTGCACCTATTTCTATATGGTAAAAAAGCCATATAAGAGAATTTATAGCAAAAAGTGGTCCTAAATCAACTTTTATTTTGGAAATGTTAACCTTTCTATAAGAGATATTACGTAGACCAATATTTTTTATTGAAATTATGCAGGACTACTTTTTCCATAGAAAAGTAGGTGCTGGCAACTTGTGGTACAAAGAGCTGGGTACAGGAGAACTTTTGGTTCCAATTTTATAAGCGAAAAGAAGCCGTATGACAGGATTTCCCGCAAAGAGGAGCCTGCATCATATTCTGTACAGGGCATTTAGATCCTTCCAACAGAAAAGTTGATACAGGTTAACTTCTTCTAAAGAAAGGTTGGGGAAGAACTTACCCAATAGAAAATTTGGCGAAGGAGAACGTGTTGCATAGAAATGCTAGTGCAGGCAAACTTTAAGCAAAGTGATTATGATGCCGCACAACTATAGAACAGCTTTTCCTATAGTAATGTTGATTTAGGATAATTTGCCCCATAAAAAAGTTGATGAAGTTGATGACTTTTCGTATAAAAAAGTTGGTGCAGGATAATATGTCATACAGAGAACTTGGTGCAGGGCAACGTTTCGCGTGGAAAGGTTAGTGCTGGAGAAGAACAAGTTTTTCTAATGAAGTTTGGTGCAGCACAACTTTTTCTACAGAATGTTGGTGCTGGGAAAACTTTTTGCATTTAAAGTTTAGTATAGACGAAATTTTCGAACAGACGAGTTGTTGTAGTGCAACCTTTTGCATACAAATGCGCCTTAATTTTTATATACAAATATTGGTGCAGGACAACTCTTCTTATAAGAAAGTTGTGGCAGATCGACTTTTAATATATTTATCGCAGCGAAATGATAGCATTTGTCAATTTTGCTTATTGTACAGAGGTGGTGATAGATTGATAGAAATGATTAATATGATGGCAGGGGGAGTAGCGGGGAATCCTCTAATCAATTTGATAACTCTCTCGTTGTAGTTGTGAAATTTGAATGTTGGACTGTATTGCGAATTATCCATAGGCGATGATTATTAGGAGGACCAATTTCACAGGTGGTTTCTACCAGAGAACTAAAAATTGGAACTTGTAATTTGGATCATGTAATTTCACAGTCATGTGTGGCGATAAATAAAAGTTGAGAATTAGAATTAGTGCCAATTCAAAGGAGGTTTGTTCAGACAACGAGTTGTGCTTACCAGTTGAGATCTGATTTGTAAGTGATTTTTTCTTATTACACAACTTCCGACAACAGTTAATTTCATATGTTACAATTCAGAATTCAGTTACAATTAGTACGCATATTCTTTCAGTTTGTCGTACAGTACTACAGAATGGGCATTTATACTACAGAATGGGCATTTGTCATTCCATTTATGAAAGTTGCAGGACCCCAAAAGTTATGCATGTGGAAAAACTAGGCCAGCTTATGTGTCTTGTAATGGGAACACTGTAATTTTGTCTGTGGTTTTAAAATACAAGTTTCATCATTGGAAACCGATCAAAGTCAATATTACATATTATGTTAGAAAACATAATGTCTTTGTCAAGTCCAAATGTCTTTCGGTGAATTAAAATATACTGCACATAACTCTGAATTCCACTTAATGTTTGGCGCCCATCCTACTTTTCTCATTTTTACCCTGTTTTATATCAGACCTTTTCCATAATTATTGGAACTTGAGCAACATTTCGCATTTTGTCTGTGGGAAAACTTGTCTTATCCCAATTTGTCTATAATACAAGTTGCTTTATTCCATATTTTCTATAAGAAAATTACCTTATTTCGCCTTTTCTATAGAAATAGTTGCCACACACCAGTACTCGCATACCGTAATCTGTCCTACACCAACTTTCATACCAAATTTTCTATATCACATTCCCAACCCGGCCAGCTAAATACACTAAGTCTATAATAAAGTTGTCTTTGTGGCATTGAAACATTATAGTAATCACTACCTCCTACCTCACTTCCTAAAATACAAATTGAATGTTGTCTTATGTGTCGTTTTTAAATTGACTTTTCAATCATATTTCATTAATTTAAAATAAATTTTCCAATATGTTACCGAATGTCAATATGGCTCCTTTATCGCTTGTATATTTTTGTCCTTGTCCCATTGTTATATATTTTGTTATTGGATTTTTTGAATTATGTCCTTAAAATTTTGTCATGGTCATTTTATACACGCTTTGACGTACGATGGGTCTTACAGTTTGGTGGCATTATAAGGAATCATGTGTTAATACCATTTGTGTGAAGATATAGAATACAGAAAAGAGTAACAAAGGACTCTTAACAATAAACGGCTTTGTTATCTGTCCTACTCTCGATATTCATTATTTGCTGAATGTCCGCAATCTCCTTATATATCAAGCTCATTATCCTTGCCAGCAGAATACATCATTACAAGGTCGTTATGTGTCACTACTTTTCACATCACCCCACCATTGGCTTTCTGCTATTCAAATTATGGAAATGTCATCATACATCAAAGGACATCCACACAAAACAACTTTCAATAACTCAATTTGGGTTAAATTTTCACACAAGTTCGCTATGCTTCCGTAGAGAGAAACCTTATTTTTCCCATGCTCAGCTTTCAACACACACGCATTTAAAGAACATTTGTGCCAAGCACCAATCTGAGTCTCCTTGCCCATCCTGTTTCCATTCACATGTACATATTGTGTCTCTTGGGGCAACTAAGCAGAAAATAGGAACGCACTGAGGTCACCATGTCCTGGCATCATAGATGACGGCTTAGCTCTGTTGAGGGAAAGATAGTATTTTTATCAGAGAGAACATTTTCCGGCTGAAAGTAAACACATGAAGTTCTATATGATAAAAGATAAATCCTCATAGGATGACATTGAACCATGTTTTTGGTGAATACATGACAGCATTATAAATTTACAAAAATAAAATTTCCTTTAGAAAATTAAGGAAAAAGTCTCACTAAGGAGGGGTACCTCCATGAAACTTGGTGACAGATACATTTTCATATTGAGATGTTGGTGGCAGACAAGTTTTATGATCGCAAATCAGGTGGCAGATAAATTTTCTCATTAGATGAATGTTCTCGCAGAAAAGCAGGCACATTTTATTAAAGAAACTTAAGTGCCAGGCTTACCTTCTTACTAAAATTATGTTGGATTTCAAGCAATTTTTCTTACAGAAATATGGTGGTTAGCAAAACTCGGTAGGAAGATGTTCTCACAGAAAAATGTTTCTTATGGAAACAGTTGCTGGTGGGCAACTTTTCTTGTAGAAACAGTTATCGGTGGATAAATTTTCTTACGGAAAGATTTGCCGTTGAACAACTTTTCTTATGGAAACATTTGCCGGTGGGAACTATTGCTAGAGAAAGAGTTGCTGCTGGGTATATTCGTATACAAAATGTAGCCGTTGGGCAACTATTTTCGTGTAGAAAATGTTGCCGGCGGGCAACTATTTTCGTATAGAAAATGTTGC
>JAHXMU010000525.1:39456-63651 GCA_019455685.1 Philornis downsi | reverse complement strand
TATAGAAAATGTTGCCGGCGGGCAACTATTTTCGTATAGAAAATGTTTTTTAGTTGCCAGATTTGTGCATTGACAGTACGCTGACCTGACATCACCTTAAATGTTGCCAATGCCACCGACCATTACTCAGCAGTTCTATAACCAGTTCTCCCCTTAGATATTCTTGCATAAACTGTGCGATTCTCCTAAAGTGCCTCATCATGCAGGATGACAACAGGTGTCAACGAGTGTTAAAAAGCAACCTATTAGGTACAAAATACGTAGTTGGTGACATCTTTCCCTGCTAATTCATTGCTTTCATATTGAACTATGTTTACGAGCAGCTAAACCATTATCAGTAAGTGGAAGAAAAGTTGATAGAATAGAGAAAATGGACATGGGAAAGGTTACGTCACAAGGGTGTGAGAAAGTTACCGAGAACCAAATTTTCTGTACCAGAAATCGCAATGCCGCCAACTTTTGTGGACGAAAATTTGCCACTTTCGCCAGCTTTCCATTAAAAGAGGTAAGTAATTCGATATCCTATTTTTCTATATGAGAATCATTTATAAATTTCTCTATGCGAAAACATTATTAGGAAAAACTGTACTTTGAGAAAGTTTTTTTATTTTATTTTATTTTCTTAAATATATAAGACAATTTCTTAGCATGAATTTATGTTTAAGAAAGATGGCTGTAGATTCTATGAGAAAAGTTGTCTGGCATCATATATATACATAGTCCTGCCATATGTTCTGTTACACAATTTCCAGCGCTTATCGTTCAAAACTTCTTGCGGGAATAGAATCCTTATCTTTTTTTTCAGAACACATGCACTGATTAGTGAAGAATACTAGTCAGTTTGGTTTCAGTTTGCAATCCATTAACATGGAGTGGGGCGTCAAGGAGAATCGAGTCGGCGTAATAGCGTTGCATAAGTGCGGAAAGAGTGCTGGCCAAATTTTCGAGTTGCTAAAACCACTCGGAATATCAAGAATGTTCGTTTATAGTGCTATTGCTCGCTTCGGCGAATTGTCTGGAGTAGAAGACAGGCCAAAAAGTGGTCGCCCGCGCGTTGTCCTTACGAGTGCGGTAGTAAAGGCAGTGCGTGAAAGAATTCGGAGAAATCCCCTTAGAAAGCAGTAAATCATGTCCAAGGAATTGGATATATCAACCAGATCCATGTCTTGGCTGATTCTGGATGATCTGCATATGAAAGCCTATCGTCGGTCCACGGGGCATCTTCTAATTCCTCAGCTAAAAAAATTAGGCTGGAAAGATGCAAGCGACTTTTGCAGTGGCACGCGGACAATGGCCATGAAAACATTCTGTTTACGGATGAGAAAATTTTTACCGTGGAAGAAGTTTTCAACAAACAAAATGACAAGATTTATGCCACTTCATCTAAGGAAGCGAAAAAAGTTGTTCCAAGGGTTCAACGTGGCCATCATCCCACTTCCGTAATGGTTTGGTGGGGGGTCTCCCACCATGGTGTTACATCCCTCCATTTCTGTGAAAAGGGCGTAAAAACTGGTGCAAAGGTTTACCAAAAAGATGTGTTAGAGGGTGTTGTGTAGGGTTTGACCAATACCCTTTTCAATGAACGTAGATGGATCTTCCAACAGGACTCCTGCTAATGCGCACAAAGCTAAAACCACGCAGGAGTGGCTCAGAGTCAATATTCCTGGCTTTATAGCAGCAGGAGATTGACCATCAAGGAGTCCAGATCTCAATCCACTGGATTATGCTTTGTGATCAGAATTAGAGAATATGGCTTTCAAGACTCCCCACAGAAATTTGGGAAACCTTAAAACAGCATTAACCAGAGCAGCGTCCTCGATCTCCATGGAAATCGTACGTGCGGCTATAGCCCAATGGCCACACCGTTTGAAAACTTGTGTTAAATCAAAAGGCGGCCATTTCGAGTGAATACAATTTTTTTTAATAACCAATATTGTCTTCTAATAAATGAAATAATTTTGAATACAATATGAATATTTTTTTTTTTATCGCGTTTTATATTTGTAACAGAACATATGGCAGGACATATATATATATATATATATATATTTACATATATATGAAATTTGCGTTTTAAGAATTTTTTAATTTGGAAAGTTTCCCTGCACATATTTTTTATATAAAATGAAGCCCTTCATCATCTATTCTATGGAAAAATTTGTCTCAGATCGATATCCTATATGCAAATTTTGATTGCATCATGATAACTTTTGGCTTAGACTTACAGCTTTAGGGAAAACTTGATCTTGCATCAACTTTTGTATGAGGGAAATTGTTTTACGCCAACTTTTGTGTAAGAGGGGTTAAGATATTTCAATTTTCATCGAGAAAAATGTCTTCGTAGAACTTTCTTTTTGGAATATAGCATCAAATTTCAACTAGAAAAATCTGCTTCTGTGGTAGTAGCATTTAATTGTTTCTATTTCTGATAGAGCAATTGAATGTCTGAGCTATTTTTGATAGTGAGGTTACTTTGTCCTGAATTTTTCGCTAGAAAACTGGCGTTACTAACAGTTTTCAGTTCAAAGATTTGCAAAAGCTATTAGTTTGTTTCACTCAGTATAAAATTTTAATCATTCGATGAGCTCAAACTATATCTCGTCCAATATCAATCGATTTTTATATACTTTAAAACTTTAAAAAATTTACTACTTTTATTTCTGAAACGATATTTGCTGTCTTTCTTAAAATTTCAATTGTCTTAAAATTCAACGACAACCACCTTCAATCTATTTTGTACGTGCATATATATTTTATTGACTACGACATCAACATTCTGTTCCTTTTCCTTTTGCCTTCCGCAAAGGAACTTTAGAAATCCTATTAGAGCGAATGACGCCAATTAATGTTAAACACCATTCGTTAGAATTAGTCTTACCTGTAAAAAAAAAGCCAGCGGAGTTTGTGTTCCAATTTCTCGGTAAAACTTTGAAAACGTGCCAACTTTTTGAATAGGCGTTTTTGATTAATCGTTTATATGTTTTTTTTTTTTGGTTCGCACAAAACATTTGTGTTATGGAGTAATTTTAAGGGATAAGGTTGAAGAGAAGTTAATGATCCCTTAGCAAATACACTGTGCTAAAAGTAGCTTCAAAATATATTGATTTTTACTTTTTTACGTTATACCAAAGTAGCGGGAGAGGGAAGTTCATTGGATACAAATGGATTGAAAGAAATTGTCGGTGGCTGTTCAGCTTTCACATGCAAAATAAATGACAGAGTCAATATTGCTTTGGCAGGTCACGAAGATGATAAGACAGATTTTTGTTCTCCATTTGTTTATTTCTTTGTGGATGAGGTGGAAACAAAATTTTATGAATTTAATCTATGCCAAATACAATATGAAGTAATGGTTATTTTTGGTAAATAAATTGGAAAAGTTCAAGGACATTATAAAGAAAGTAATAACGAAGAAAAACAAATTATATGAATTTATTGGATATAAAGAAAATTTGTTGAATCAGACATTTGCATCTTATTTGGTTTCTAAAGTTAAAGCTTAAATTATCAATTTAGATCAGAGGCTCGGAAACATTGGTCGTGCACTAAAGTCGCTAAAATAGTTGGCTACATTAAAAGCTTCTATTTTGCCAAGGCTTTGAACTGGGCGAAATTTAAAAGACACGTAGTTAAACAGCTGTAAGGAAAGGTAAAGGACAGAGAAAACTCCCTCTAATGAATTAAATGCTATCTTCGTCTTTTCATAGTTCTTGATAGGAAAATCGTTTCTAAATCTATTCCATATATTCGTGAAACCATGCATTTTGTCTTAAGCAATATTTTCTGATTTCTTGCTCAAACTACGACTTTCTTCCTTTTTGCTAAAACGTAATTTTCGTACATTTTTTTCACGACATTCAATCGTATTTTTTAACAGTTTAAATCACAAATATTACAAAAGCTTTCTTTCTTCAAGTTGAAGGTGCTGGGATAGATATCTTTGCCAATGTGAACATCACAAATATAACACTTGTCTACAAATTTGGAAAAAAAAATTAACTGCAGAAACGAAGCAAGTTTTTTAACTAATCTGGTTGCGCCGAATTGGAAAATTGGGCTATCACATACTGGCAACACTGTAAAACAGCCAATACTGACACTACAATTTCACAATGAAATATTTGACAGAAGCCCACATTCATTCGAAATCTTCATAACAGTAGCGTTTAAGCATGTCAGGGAGATTGTATGTTACTGATCTGATGGTTTGGTTGGAAACAAAGGATATGCAATATCAGAATTACTTAAATATACATATCTACATTATTTTTGTTTTGCTGTCAAAACCGGTGCTGGACACCGACAATGGTTTGTAATAGTTGCAGAACTCTTTTCTACAAGTTGTCAATTGGTAAGAAGATCTATTTCGATGTTTCAAATCTAGTACTTTGGAGAGAGTCAAGTAGCCATTAAATCGATCATTATTTCTGTTTATCAAAAGTTGCTGCATTCAATCGAAAAATATTACTTACGCGAACGTCCCATCCGTTTCCAAACCAGTTCAACGTCCATCAAATTATCCATTACCAGTCATTTTCAGTGTTACAACCAGTGAGTCCGAAATATCTTTCACCAGCAGTGGTAGTTTGTATCAGGCTGAGGGGTGATGATGAACGCCATTTAGCGGCTCCAGCTGAGCTGAATGATCTAATTCGGGATTTACATTTGACGAAGCAAGACGCAGAATTACTAGCTTCACGCATGCGGCAGTGGAAACATCTTGCAGACAAAATTAACAATCTATAGAGATAGAAGCTTGGGATTGTCCGCATATTTTGAAAAGAAACACTCTATTCTATACTCTACTGGTGTTGATGGTTTATTTCAACAAATGAATCAGCCATATGACAAAACCGAATGGAGATTATTTATTTATGGCTCAAAATACAGTTTAAAGGCTTATCTCTTGCATAATTGGAATGAAAAACCATCCACACCATATTCTTAGGAAAAGAATATGGCAACACTGCAGCTAATTGTAAGGTTTTCTCTCAATGAAAGCTACAAAGAGAAGAAAATAAAGGCATGCTTCTGATGTAATGGTCGTTCGTGAGAAGCACGTTATTAATATAGTCTCGAACCATCAAGAGGTTGTAGCTAAAGTACTGATGAGACTAAGCAGAGCTAAGAATGTGTACAATTAAATAAAATAAAGGCTGGACATCTTCTGAATATCTTACTCCAAACTTTTCTAACAGATTCTCCCAAGTGCTGCTACAGAGAGCCCTTCTAATTCTGTTGTTTCTGGCACAAATTGGCAACAAATTACGACGTTGATAACAACTGCTCAAAAATAGAATTTTGGTATAGAAGTCCCCTCCCAGACAAGCTTTAGAATGATGGATAATGTCATGCCGCGTTGCAAAGTATGCAGTAAGCAAACGCTATAAAGAGAAAAGAAGGAAGTGAGGCAAACACTTTTCTTTCAAACAAAAAAGAAATTGCTGTTCAAGAGTTAGAATTTTGAAGGTATGGTTAAAGGGATGAAGACCAAAAACTCTAAAAGAAGTTGTTGTCTAATAAAGACATCAATGGGATTCTGTTCTCGGATATGCAAATCAAGCAGCAAATTTTGTGATAAAACTTTTAATTTCGGAAGGCAGTATTGGTAAGCGATGGCATAACTTGACTACAACATAATTAAATAGCAATATCGTGGCTTATGTTAGGTTAGGTTGGGTCATTGAATCAACTGACTCACTTAGATTGTATAGTCCACTGCGATACCACAAAAACTAGAGATATGGATGTCCCTAGTTTCAAGAAACTTTTAAGTCGGACAATATCGATATCTTCCAGATCTCGTAGGTCCCTTAAGAAATAAGAGCCCAGTATTGATTCCCTCTTGTTCGCCAAGGCGAGGCAAATGCAGAGAAAGTATTCTATGGACACTGATAAGAGAGACCGAAAATCTTTATAAATCGATACTCCGCAAACCAGCATACCCTTCGAAGTGTCCGAGGGGCATTGTCATATTTCTACCCAGACAGAGAAGATATGCTTTACAACACATAAAACAGACAATCTAGGAATGTTTCAACCTTTACAGTGAGAAAGAAACAGACTTCCTCGTCTTCCTCTTCAATCCCACGACTTCTGCAGAAGTCACTAGTCGCAACATTCAGTCCCACTGCGTGTCTTCCAATCAGACAGTGTCCCGTGATGGATACAAGTAATGAGACGTCGGGTCTTGATAGCGACGCTTCAGATCTATACGAGGTCACATGTGTCTGGATTCATTACAACCTCAGTTTGACGCCCACCTACCATTTGCCGCTAAATGTGCTCAATCTCCCAGTAGGAGCTTGCAAGTGGCTAGAGGCATGCTTACGGACTCAAATTCGGCTGGAGTCCGTAAAGTTGTCCCTAGTCTTGCCAGCTTATCCGCCCTGCAGTTCTCTGGTATGTCCCTGTGGCCCGGCACCCACATAAGGTGAATGTTGAAATGCTGAGCCATTTCGTTAAGACATCTGAGGTATTTCAGGGCTGATATTGAGTTCAGAAAGACAGAATCCAGAGATTTAATGACAGCTTGACTGTCAGAGAATATATTATTCCCCACCGTGGTGAGGATGTTATATCACAGCCATTCTGCCACTTCCATAATGGGCAAAAATTCGGTCCGATAAACACTGCAGTGATCAGGTAGCCTTCTTGCGATATTTAGGCCTAGGTCTTTGGAGTAGACCCCATAATCTGCCTGATCATTAAATTTTTAGCCAGTCAGTATAGAAGTCGACTTACAGTCTTATACCAGAAGTTCTACATTTCCGGGTATCTCTATTTCGTATAAGTATGTGGTACTTCTTGTCGTACAGTGGTTCAGCCAGAGTGTAGTTATGTTGGGGACCATGTTAAGGATTACACTGTGACCATAATGTGTGTTTGACCAGTGTGACAGCTCTCTTCGTCTTATTGCCGTAGCTGCGGCAGTCTGCATACTAATTATGTTCAGGAATAGTAAATGCAAAATTACTTTTAGTGCATCGGATGGGGTGGTGCGAAACTACCCATCGTTTGGAGCTTGTGCAGCATGCTACAGTATGTGTACTTCTAAAGAGCCTTCCACCAGACAATAATTCCATTCAACATTATCGGCCTTGCTACTGCAGTATACAACCAGTTAACAATGCGAAGCTTTAATCCCCATTGTTTCCCTATTGCCCTCTTGCACGCATCTAGCGCCCTGTCCAGAATGTCTCAACGCTTGTAGACGACAAAGCTGTGAACGTCGGTGCAGAAATATTTGGAACCGATGCCGGCGTGTTGATATTGATATAGATATACATCGGCATTTAAACTAAGTTATTGCCAAATTAAAAGCATGTAAGTGGAAGCTGAGCTCAGTATGTACCGCATTTGAAAAATGCTATCCAATAGTTAGCACTAACCATGAAGGGTCAGTTTTTTATAAAGCTCATGTCAGGGCCTAGTAAATATATTACGTGAAATCTAATACCTGTTTCATGTGATTAAACTCAATCTTATAAGAATGGACTTAGACTGCGACAAATCTCGGTAAAGACCAAAGAAACCAGATCGAAATGGATCATCTTTTTTGACGCTAACTTGAGTTCTTGAGGCCGGTTTTAAGAAAAGCCCTACACACAAAAACCCTACAAGAAGATGATTCTGTTTCGGTAGTCTACGAGAGATAAATCTTCCGTAAAATAGGCCATCGTAATTATTGGTGGGTTCAAATTTGTAGATATCACAGTCTCTTGAGCTATATTGCAATATTGATCTGGTCAAACACATAAAAATTTAGCCATTGTGCTGGCTGAGCCATGTTGTGTGGATGGACCGAAATGCCATAGCATAAGGGCTAAAGTTGATGTTCGACATAGGGAAGAGTGGTCAAAAATGCTTTCGGAGGAGCAATTGAGGTGTCCACGCCAGACACCGCTAAGAAAATCCACGAAATGCTATGGGATGATCGTCGGCTGAAGGTGCGTGAGCTAGCTGAACTGATAAACATTTCAAAAAGTGATATGCATTGTATATGTATATTAACTAAAGATTTGAAGATGAGAAAGCTGTGCCCAAGAGAGCAAGATGGGTGCCGCGTGAAGATGTTTCAGTAGAGTTTGGTTGGGTTGGCGATATTTTACCGCAATAAAGCTGAATTTTTGCGTCGATTTATAACCATGGATGAGACATAGCTCTACCATTTCATTTATATTCACACCTAAAACAAAGGAACAGTCAAAGCAATGAACTGGAAAGGGAGAATCATGTTCAAAAATGGCGAAGGCGATTTCATTTGAAGCCGAGGTCAAGGTGTTTACTTTTAGGGTTGCGTATGGGATTATTTTTGGTGGTTATCTTCGGAAAGGAAAAACCGTCAACAGCGAATGTTATGCTAATTTATTGCAACGTTTAGATGATGAAATTTTAGGAAAAGGCCGCATTTGGCGAGGAAGGAAATATTGTTTCATCAAGACAGTACTCCAGTTCACACATCTACTATTGCGATAGACAAAATTAATGATTTAAAGTTTGAAGTGCTTCATCACTCAAGTTAAGCTTCCAATTTAGCTGCCCCGGACTATTTCCTATTTCCAAACTTGAAAAACTGGCTTGGTGGCAACAGATTTCCCAATAATGAAGGTATGGAGTATGCGATTGATGGTGATTTTAAAGAGTTTCATAGTTCTTACTTATTTACTTCTTACTTACAGGCTAGAGAAGCTGTTGAACGTCGCAGAAAAAAGTGTATCGACCTAAATGGAGATAATGTTGAAAAATAAACAAATTTTTTCCCCAACTTTTTTGTGTCTTCTCTGTTGGATCGGCTAGTTTTGGGCACACCTCGACACGCTTACGTGGTGGCTTTTTTTTTCTGGACACCCTTTATTACACATATTTAGTTTAGTTTTTGGATTGCAAAATTTTCCGAAATTGCCAGTCGAAAATGCCATCAAAACTTGAAATAAAACTAGTCACATTTTTGCAAAACCTTCTTAAAAAAGGAATTTTCAAATAAAGTAGTAAAGTTGTCGGCTTAAAGCTTTACAGCATCGGGTTGGGAGTTTATAATGAAATTCGTAGATGTCGAATTTAAACCAAATAGTATCCTTCGTCACCATCACATTTGTATTCAAATTGTGTAGCATACAGTGCTATCACCATCAGTCATGTTCATCACTCATTCCATGCACAGAAAACCACTTAACTCACCGCCAACGGAAATATTCACAAAGACTGTGAGCAATTCATCGTTAAGTTCAAATGAGAATCTCATGCTCATGCAAACATAAATTTCCATTTTCAAGTGATTTTTCGTATTTCAGTTCAGTTGGATATGAAGGACAATAAACAGCAATGGCAACCGAACAAAATTCAAATTTAAATTCACAACAGACCTCACAACAGCACCAGCTCCAACAAAATCACCACCGATAATAACAGCAACAACAACAACAACGCTAGGACAGCAACACTATTATAAGTTAAGAGTCGTAGGCCAGAATCGAAAAGATGTTACCATAAAAATCTACAAACGCGCAAATTCCGCAAAAGATTCACTCTCATCCGCCTACAAGTGACTTTGAAAAGATTCCAAATATTTGTGGGTATGGAAAATTTATGAGAAAAAGACATGTAAATATGGGAACCAAATATTTAATATCATTTTCCTTTTTAGAACATCGCAGAGAACCAGTAGCAACATCCTTGTATTTTCATTTATGAAAAATGAATTGAAAAAAGAAAAAAACAGAAAAGCTTTTAAAATGCATTTGAATCGTTGAAAACACATTCAAGTGGTAACATTAAAAACGTGCTTGTAAATATGAGAAAAAGAATAAAATGATGATCAATGGGGAGAAACATTGAAATATACTATATATACTATATATATACATATAGATGTGGCAAGTACTGCTTGAAAATATGAAATCGATTTGAAAGTCAAGCGACCATCATCATCATCATTATCATAAGTTCGATAATAAGAAGGTCGTTTTTTATTTGTGAAAGCTTGAGGGGGGGAGAAGGAAACCTTGCTAGTTCATTGTAGGCGCAGTGGTTGCCGACAAGGATGTCAGGGATAATAGCCAGTTGAAGGAGAAAGAAAGGAAGAGAGAAAATGAAAAACAAACATAGTTTAAGTATTAAAAAACTGATGATGCTGATGCTTAGCCTTGAAGTTTAATTTATTAAATGAGCACACAATATATATTTATTAAATCTATCAAATTTTGTTATCAATCATAAGCATTGATTGCTCACAACGGAATTCAATCAAAACCAAACGATCATGAATAAAATAATGAGAATCAAAGCCAAAAAAATCTGCAATTCATCCCATTTTCAGCCAATCATTACAATAAATTTCACCAATATTGCCAACAAAATTTGTCTGAAGAGTAGCGCTGGCTTGGCAATGGAACCAATCAAATCATTCAACTAATTATATGAAAAAACAATTTTTTGAGTTTTAAACTAAATGGAATAAAATATTTTTCTACTTTGACCAACTTCAACAATTACAGAGTTATCAATGTAGCGGTTTGAAAACCGACGCTCTCGCAAGGCCGTCAGCTGTTAAATGCCTGTCATCTGAAATGTTATTTATTTAATGAAAGTTTTATCATTTACGAATACTGATCGTTCAACAACCGAAAAATGCTTGAAAATAGATAAAACTTACTGAGAAAGAGGCGATTCAAACACGGGATTTCAATCGAATAAAATTTTCTTAGCGATGAAACTCATTTCTCAATCGGTGGTTGGGACAACAAGCAAAATTGCCGCAAATGTGGATCGGAGAACCCAGAAGTGATTGTGGAAAAGTCACTGCATCCGAAAAAATTGACTGTTTGTTACGCATTATGGTCTGCATGTGTCATTGGGCCATATATTTTCGAAAATAACACTGGAGCGATGTGGCCATATGATAACCGACTTTTTTTCCGCCTGCAATTGAAGATTATGAACTAAACGATATGTGCCATCAACAAAACATTGGCACGAGCTACACAACATGATTTTGGCTTTGTTGCGTGAAAATTTTCCAGATAGCATAATTTCACATTTTCGCCACCAACGACATCAATTGGCCACCAAGACCATGTGATTTGACGACATTAAACTTTTTTTGTAAGACTATGTAAAGACCATGTTTAAGGGGATAATCCCCAAACGTTGGAGCATTTGAAACCCAACATTTGCCAAATTATTGCCAAGATACTGCCCGAAATGTGCAAAGAAGTGGCCGACAAGTACCTCTAAGGGACCCAATCCTCAATCCAGAGGCGGTCACTTAAATGACATTGTTTTTCGTACATAAATGCAAAGCCCAAGCATTATAATAAAATAACAATTTCATCGTAATCGTAGCTTCATGTGTGTTTTATTTAACTTTACTTTTGAAACCGAATAACGGATAACCCGGTACTATGTGTATAATATGGAGAAAAGCAGACACCTCTCATTATGATGTATATCTGAAAAAAGAAAAGAAAAATGCTGCTCTCGTCGGGGTGTAATACATTAAAGTCCGAATTTTCTGCATTTATTGTAATGATTACTACGCGAGACTATCGTTCTCATAATCCCGGGTTCAATCCCGCATACAGCCATCTACCATTATTTGAGCGGCAGTCACCTCCATGTGTCTGACGAAAACTTCGGGCAGTGGCTTAATTTATATGTATGGTAAATTCCTTCCAAATTTGTTTTTTTTTTTAGGTCGTAGGCCACTATTTTTGGTATACAAACTGTAGCAACTTAAACTAGTGCTTGAAATTTTTTTATTTTTGGCACTTAAACTTAAACGTAGCAACTTAAACTCGTGCTGACTAAATTAGCGCAAAATAGCAAAATATTTACATAGCAAATTGTACAGCAAATTTTGTGCAAATCCATTGACTGCAGAGTCCCTTTACTAACGTTAACAATTTTGAAAAATATAAGAAATCCAATTTTTTTGTTATCCTTTTCACCCGGTGGCAAGAATGTAATATATAAGATTTGATACGGAAAAAATATGACACCCGGAAGAAAATGTTTACTGCACCAAGTATCTGTTGACCAAATGTGTTGCACAACTTTTTAAGTCGATTGAACGATGTCCGTCCGTCTATCTGGAACTTTTGAAAGCTTAGCACAAACCAATATTTTCTTAGATCGTTATTGGGAATTGTAAATGAGTTGCACGCACATCCGAAATACAATTTCCTTCCTGTAACGAATTATCAACAAACGTCTTAGCTTTTGAAAATGCCCGAAAGGTGCAAAATAGCGGTGGAATATTACCTCAAAAGGATCCACTGCTGCAACTGATCTAGAGGCGGTCATTGAAATGGCATTGTAATTCATGCGTAAGGGTAAAGTGTAGATATTATAATGAAATAAAATTTTCATCGAAATCGTAGCTATAAATTTTCTATTTTACAAAAACAAAAAAAAAAAAACAAAAAAAAACGCTGCAGTGGAAATGTGTTATAACTTTCGAAATTGTCGTGTGCGTTCGCTGTGTCGTGGGGACAGACAAATCTGACAGATTCCATGTGTGTTATCACATCGAATTGCCGAAATCTGTCAGATTTGCCTACAACGGTGTTGTGTTGTCGTTTGAGGGGTGATTCGGATATAAGGGAAAGAAGATGAAGTGAAAAAAAGTAGCTACTGGGGACAGACAAATCTAACAGATTCCATGTGTGTTATTATCACATTGAATTGCCAAAATCTGTCAGATTTGCCAACAAACGGTGACTAGTGTTGTCGTTTGAGGGATGATTCTGATATAAGAGAAAGAAGATGAAGTGAAAAAAGGAGCTACAACAAGCAATCATTAAGTTGCTATGACTTGGAGTTCACGAGGAATTGGAGAAGTTTGGCGCGGAGGGAGAGGTTTCGAGGAACCAAAAAGCGCAAAGGAGGTCTCTTTGTTTTTTTTTCTGATTTGGTGGCGAGAACACAGAGGTTCCGGCCATAGTACAAAAAAGTTTGCGCTTATAAATTAAACACAAGAAAAAAAAAACCAAGACAGCTTGACCACCGCCTCCCGGATCTACTCTGCCACACCGATGCAACGGCTATTCCATCTGGCATTGTCTGAACTCTTCCTGCCGCACCTGTCCGTCACTTCATCTGGAATTTTTGCAAATCTTTACGCTCCTGCCATTTTCTCGATCCAGCGGTCCCCGCTCTAAAATATTAGCAGCGCCATCATTGCACCACCAGGCCTGGGGTGCCCGGGTATTCTAAGGTAAGGGGGTGTTCATTACATACGGGACAGATTTTTAGGACAGATGGACGTGGGGGATGGAATATCCACAAATAAAAAAAAAATGAATTGTTGAGAAGCGTCAAGGAAGGCAGTTCATTTTTCAAATTGCTCTCCACGGTGAATGGATATCGGGGTCATACGCGAATTAGGATTGAGCTCTCAGGCCGTCCCCGCGGCTGCCATTAAGCAGCCAGGGAAGATGCCCTGTAACTCCTCGGGAATGTGCACCTAACTTAAAAAAAAAAAAAGAAAATATAAAGAGGTAAGCATTAAACAATTTTGTATTTTACTATTTTCCTTGTCGACCCAATACCATGACATACTGATACTGCAGAAAAAGAAAATTAAAATTAAACGCATACACTCACCTCAAGAAAAAGGAAAGCAACATTTGGAGTTTATAATGATGGCTTAAGACAACTAATGCGGTAGTGGGGAAATAAAAGTATATAAGAAAATGGCGTCATGGCGGAAATCCAATGGATTTCAAGGGTGGACTTACGTTGGCAAGATAATACAAAAAAAAAAAGGTGTAGTGAATGTAGAAACAGTGAACGTATTTGTATTTGATTTTTTTTGCCTTACTCGCTTGCTTTTCTTAACAGCAATCTGGTATGATCTTCACTATTTCTTCAGCTACTGTCAAATGTCAGAGCGTTGGAAAGAATCACCCCATCCGGCGAGCCCTAGACGCACTAAGTCGGCGCTTCCAATAATCTGACAACAACCTTTTGTAGAATATTTACACAGGTGACAGCACAATACCAAATTTACGGAATTTTGAAATCGCATTTGGACGACAACATGTGCCTTAAGAACACATTAATAAAAAATTCGCTCTTAATAAAATCAAAAACAGAGACATTACACAATTGTGAACTTCGACAACTTTGTCCTGCCAAATATTTTAAAATATTTTGATGCGAATTATACGGCACATACTTATATTCTCAATGAACCAAAAATCTGTCTACAAACGAACGTTTTTGAAAAATTATCCAGAAATTGTTTTGTTTATTTTTTTGGATATGTAGTTGTTATTAAACTATCGGCAATAGAAAATTATGCTGGCTTTAATTTCTCATTTTATAAAAATGAGGAATTTTAGATATGTTTTGTGTTCCTTACCTGTAACATTTCAAATATTTTTGAAAAACCGGTTAACTGCAGCGAAAACCTTATACAGGATGTCCGTCGGAAGATATACTAGTTTGTTTGTTTATAAATTTTGATTAAATGAAAGAGAATGGATCTTATATTGATAAATGTTTTATTTAATGTCGGCAATTATGTATGGAATACAATATCAGATAAAAGTCCGCCTCTGTTAGCCTCACAAATGCGAGCCCTTTTGAGCACTATTAGCATTACATTCTCACACATTTAATTTCATCACGAATATTTTGTTTGAGTCGCTCAAGCGTTCTGGCTTTTCAGATATCCCCACAAAAAGAAATCCGGAGCAGTCAAATCAGGCGACCGTGGAAGCCAATCAACCTCACCATTTCTTGAAATAATTTTTGTGGAAAGAGGTCTTGCAGTAATTCCATGGTAAGCCTTGCTATATGCGATGTGGCACCGTCCTGTTGATACCACATGTTAATAAAGCCTAAAGCATGCTGTTGTGGCGCTAAAAAGTTTTCAATCATATCATGATATCGCTCTCCATTGACAGTTACCGTTACGCTGTTTTCAGTTCCAATGATTCCTCCTGACCAAATTGCATACCAAATTGCATTTGAGGGTTTTACATTGCCCAGAACCGACTATTCTGTTTATTCACATTCAAATGAAAACGTGCCTCGTCGCTCATTAGGGCGTAAATGGTTTTGTGGAAGAAGCTTTTGTGTCAACTGAATCTTAAGTGAAAACAAATGCAAATCCTTGTGCAAAATTGTGGCCAAAGTTGTTCTTTCTTGAGCAGCAGTAACGTTTTCAGCCCATCTTGCAGTACGTTGATCCTCTTTCTTCGAAATCATTCACTACACGATAAATAGTGCGTCTTGTTGGCACATTGTTTCTCCCAAAAATTGCACGTAACTTTCTCATCATCACAGTAATCGATGATTGATTTTGATTAAATGTTTTAACGACTATTTTTCCATAATAAATTTGGCACGTCTCTACTTCTCAACTATCAAATATGAACTGTCAAGATTAATGTTTACCAAAATGCGGCAAAACAAAGTAGTATACCTTCCCGACGGACACCCTGTACTTACACTTATTCGAAAGGGACAAATTCTAAAACCACCGGCATACTGTTTCGGACAAAAGACCCTTTTTTGCTTGTTTTCGGTTTTGATTTTCAACATACCAACTATATTTGTACTTAAATTAAATTATTGCCATTCTGAAATCTAAGCAGCCCAAACTCTTTAGGTGTATACCTCTGTGGGCAGATGTTCAAAATGTTCCGTGCTTTAGTATCAGTCTTTTGGTCTACTCATCATTCCTACGTCTACCTCAAAAGTAAGACGTGTGTGGATGGTCTCAGAATGATCCCAAATTCCCTACATTTGTATTAATTGTATCCGTTCCTTTGACACCATTTGCATAAATTGGAAGAGGAAATCCTGGAAATCTCTTCTCTTTTTTTTTGCGCTTAACAATTAACTTCGGTCTTCATTTAATGTTACAGAGGCTGTGGAATGTGGTTTCCATTTACATTCCGGTCTTTTCATTTAAAACACAATTTTGTATTATTACATTTTATTGTCTTGTATCAGTTGGTTTCAGCTTTTCACATTTGGGTTTCCCAGTGATCGAGGTTGATGAGTAAAAGCACTTTAACAATGTGACACACAAGAAAAATAAATTAAAAACAGCTTCCATCAGAAGAGAGGTGGAAGAGGAAGGCTCCTGCCTTGCAGGAGCCCAAATGGTTGCAACCACCAAAAGTAGTGACACATTTTAGTGACACATTTAACGACCCTTAAACATACTTTAATTGTATTTACGTAATTGCTACCAGGCAAACGAGGGACAGTTTTGAACTGGAAATTTTAAAAGATGGAAGAATATTCTGATTCGTGGAACACAACTTCCGGAAATTATGGGATGTTCATTTCATTTAATTTTGTTATGTAGTGACAAATGGGCATTTGTACCTTTTAGTGACTTTTGTTTGTAAACTTATGGGTTACAATTTGCCAGTTTTTCATATTTATGAGGTAACATCTTCATTTTCAGAGGCTTGAAATTGGCCCAAGCAGTAAACGTGAGAAAATATTAATATCATAATTTCATTTACAGGAAATACTTAAGAAAATAAGAATGTTGCGGACAACAAAGCAGAACAAAGGTTCAAGCGATCACTGTAAAGCGTAGGCGTTGTTTCATACACAATGACCACTCATGTGAGGGTAATGATACTACTGTTTAATATACTATGAAGATATTAAGCGTTCTTCTAATAACACATCTGATGTTGTTGGTAAGTATACTGCAATATTTCAAAGTCCCAAAAAGGAGGATGTAATTTGTCTTGACAATACACAACAGAAGTGAGTGTGGCTAAAAGGATGCTCTTTGCGGGAGGGGATGAAATGTATTTGCTGATCAACTAACTTTTACTAATGTGTTCGTTCATTTATCAACTATCAAAAGCACATCCTGTCCATAACAAACTATCATTTACACTATTAATAACATTGGCAAGAAAGTGGCTAATTTGTGTCCTGCCCTTTCCTCGTTCGATCTATCAATTTGCTCTTTCCTCATTACACTAAATTTTAGATTTTCAGCATGTACTTAATATATTTATCAAATTCATTAAATTTATCAAATTTAAATCAATCAAACGTAGTTTTGCCTTCAAAATGCATTTTGAATTATTAGTAGTTATGTTTGTCACCTACCATTATTTGATTCAATGTTAATGTGGTAAAAAAATTAGTTGCAAAAATCTCATCTCCAACGCCATCTATCACTTCAAATAAAACCTTTTAAACCTTCCGGAATACTCTACCAATAATTTAAGACCAAAATGAGCCAAATCGGTCCAACCGTTCTCGAGCTTTAGCGAGACTAACGCACAGCAATTGATTTTTATATATATAGAAGATAAGAAGAATAGATTTGTTAAGTTATCGATTTTGAGCATAAAAACAGAAAACGTAACACAAAACCATACAACAATCAATCTAAATTGATGCATTACTGGTTCACTGACTAAATAAGTGATCATCGCCCAGGTCCAACGGCTGAAATTAAATCATAAAAATTAGGCTGAATATATCCCTTACAAAGAAGGTGCGCGATAAGAAGATATGTAGCTTTAAAAATTCATGCTCTTAGGGCAAAAAAAAAATCAAGGAAAACATCAGCTCATAGAAATAAAATCATGAAAATTAGTGTCCATTATCCACTTCCAGGGTAGAAACGTCATAATAAGGAAATTTTCTTTTCTGAAAATTCTTAGGTTTAGGGGTAAAAAGTCGCAGCTTAAAGGGAAAAATCTATTAAATTTCCGTTGGCTATATTAAATGAGTGGGCCTCGAACTATTATACACAGTAAATGGTTGATGGCATATCGACAGAATTGGGAGTGTCCATTCCCTACATATCGTACGAAGATGGTGCCAAAACTAACCGACCTAACAAAGAAGACACAAAAATAACGTTCAACATAACCTTCTTTTAGCTCGATACAATTTTTTCAGCAATATTCAATAGCTCCTCTACTCTGATTATAGTAAGAACTGTCAAACTTTTTAAAATAGTCATCAACCGCATACTCTACCACTTCACTGTTGGCAAATCTTTTACCACCGAGGCATTTTTTAAATTTGTAAAGCGTTTCAAGCTCGGAAATAGGAAATAGTCCGAGGAAACTAAATCTGACCAACTCTAGCAAATAAAGTACGTAATGAAATAAATCGAACTTCAATTCATTAATTTTGTCCATCGTCATAGTGGATGTGTGAACTATGTAGAGCATTGTCTTGATGAAACAACACTTTCCCTTTTCTCAAATGCGACTTTTTTTTGTATAATTTCATTACCTAAATATTGCAATACAATTAGCATAACATTCGCCGTTGATGACTTTTCCTTTCTGAAGATAAGCAATAAAAATTATTCCACGCGCATCCCAAAAAACAGGCGCCATGCCCTTGTCTGTAGATGAAACCACCTTCGCCTTCTTTGTACATCATTCTCCCATTCCAGTCCACTGCTTTGACTGTTACTTTGTCTCAGGTATAAAGCGATGAAACCATGTCTTCTCATCCATGGTTATAAATCGTTGCAAAAATTCGGCCTGATTGCGGCGAAACTTCGTCAAACTGACCAAAACTTTATTCAAATATCTTTACGACGCTATTTTTGCTCTACTGCAAGGAAGCGCGGCACCCATCTTGCGCAAAGCTTTCTCATATTCAAATCTTTGGTTAATATACGATGTATAACACTTTTGAAATTCCTATCATATCAGCTAGCTCATGCACTTTTACCATTTTGTTGATTTTCTTAAACGCGCCTGACGTGGACACACAAATTTGTCGACTCCTACGGTGTTCGTCTTGACAGCTTGTACGGCCTCGTTCAAACTCTGCTGCCCAATATTTCACAGTCGTAAACGAAGGAACAGACTCTGTTAGAGTAGAATGTACTTCAGTTTTAATATTGGTTGGACTGAGACCTTTCAAATGGAAATATTGAATTACATAACGGTGACTTATTTTTTCCATGTTTACGAATTCACTGAGATCGTTTACTTTTAATGGCTTAAATAACAATACTAAACAACGTGGAGCCTTGAAACTTAAAACATATGTTTCACAAGGTTGCCCACTTTTCACCAAAAAAATTTTTTTTTTTTAATGACTGGCACCATCTATATGGTGCTAGTTCTGGAACCGTCCTCGTATAACTATAAAACAGCCGTTTTTGGTATTAAGAAGACATAAAAGAGAATTCGCGGCTGAAATTCTCTTGCCCACATTAAAGGCGATACAACAAATTTGAAAGAATAATAAACAGTATATTCATATTGAACAATTCCCGTTGTTATATTTGTTCTTGTTTCCTCCCACAAATTCTTTTTAATGTCGTCCAAAGGCCAAAAACTTGTACCTCGATCTAGTAATTTGAGTACTGGAAAGGAAAAAAGGTCATTTAAATACCATCCATTAGCATAAGAGTAGTATTTCAGAAGTGGCCTACGTTGAAGTGAATAAATTTATATGAGTAAATAAATAAATTTTGATAGATAAAAGCGTGATATTCTTATTAAACAAATATCAGTATTGTATTTGATAATAATTCGAATTTGTTGCACAGTTTTCATTGTAGGTCCCTTCCGAAATACCACACATATGCGATTGGATGGTATTTAAATGATCTTTTTCTCTTCCCAAAACTTAAATTACTAGATTAAGGCACGCATTTTCAGCATTTAGAAGATATTAAAGAGAATTTGCAGTGAATTTTTTTTTCGTTAGCATTTTTCAGAAAAGACTTTAAATCACATCGCGAATACCACTTTATTTTATTTTTCATCTCGTCCACTTTTGAATGCATCAGTCAGAACAGTTGAGTTTTTGGCCAAAAATTGGCACACAATGATAATCTAGTGAGGTGATGCGTTATTGTGGTACAAATCCATGAATTTTCTTCGTACAAATCTGGGTTTTTTCGATTAGTCTAATATCTAAAATGCCGTATAATATCCAAATAATATTTTTTATTTACCACCTGACATTCTGGCAAAAATTTCGATTGCACAACGTCGCGATAATAAATTATCTTGGATTTATATCGATTTTGAGATGGTTTTTCTGTTTCGGCTCAACTTAAAGACGCCATTCCGAAGTCTGGTGATGGGTTTGCATATCCAACTCGTAAATCTATATCTTATTACTGCTTATAAAACGTTCTGTGAACATGGAATCGCAATTGATACATTCTAGTATGCCTTTAGGGATCTTTTGTAATAATAATAAATAATTTTTTTCAAATTACTGGCACCAGCTAGTTTTGGGACCGCCTTCGTAGGCCCCCGACAGGATCTGACTTTTTCGAAATTCGTATTTTTACGGGATACAACTGGTAGGCACCGGGGAAAAATGTTATTGTTTTGTAACACAAAAGTTAAAACTTATGTCATGAACATTATATTGCCCATTTTTACAGAACAGGTGCGTGGCAATAAAAAAATGTAACGCAATTACTAGTTTTAATTGTAAATGGGGGTAGAAGAGGAACAAACAAGCGTCATCGTTCATAACAAAAGGCTGAAGCTATTTACTACTAATAGCATTTGTATACTATAGAATATTTTGCTTGTACAGGGTGGCGCAGTAGAACGTGCATATTGCATCATCTTTTTTTGCGGGGTAGAAAAGGCGCGAGCGGGGGGCGGCGGGAAGCGTCGCACATTTTGCGTGCGCGCATTTTACGAGAACTATCGTTCATATATTGCTACTAGGCGACTATATTGTGCTGAATATGGACTACGGCGAATTAGTGAAGCTCCGAGTGCTAATTTAATTAAAATATGGGTAAAGCGTTTTGAAGAGACCGGTTCAACATTTAAACCACAAGCAAATGGTCGCCCAAGAACATCTAGGACCGAAGACAATGTTGAGAGAGTTATGAAGTCAGTACGAGGAAATCCACAAATGTCGACACGCAAGAGATTGTCTGTCTTAAAATAATCGCGACGAAGTTTGCAACGAATTTTAACATTGGATCTTAAACTGCATCCATATAAGCTGCAATTAACACAAGAATTGAAAGAGTCTGACTTCATAGCAAGGATCGCATTTGCTAATGAAATGCTTAATCGATTTTCCAATTTTGACAATATCCTTTTCTCTGACGAGGCTCATTTCCTTATGAATGGATTCGTAAACCGTCAAAACTATCGTTACTGGAACAGTGAAAATCCCAAAATCAAACACCAGAAACCATTGCATAGTCCTAAAGTGACAGTATGGGCAGCAATCTCTGGCAGAGGAACAAATGGTCTTTTTTTCTTCGAAAATGCGCGGGGCCAAAACGTCACGGTTAATACGGAACGCTATGTTGAGATGTTGGACGGATTTTTGGTTCCAGAAATTGAAAGTTCAAGAATAGTGAATTCCAGAACTTGGTTCCAACAAGATGGAGCTACCTGTCACACATGAAATGACTCCATGGCGGTGGTGAAGCAGATGTTCCCTGGCAGACTGATTTCGAAAAGAGGCTACCCGTAGTCCAGACTTGACGCCTCTTCATTTTTTTTTTTTTTTTTTGTTGGGATACCTAAAACACAAACTCTACAGTAATAATCCAAGAAACATCGTTCAGCTCAAGGAGAATATCCGTGGTGAAATGACAGCCATTACACCAGTATTACTGAAAAAAGTTTTCAATAATTTTCGTTTGCGGTTAGAGGAGTGCCGTCGTAGAGAGGGCCACTATTTAGATGATGTTATTTTTAAAAAATAAACTCCATTTATTAATCTACAATGCCTTAGATTTATTTTAACCATACCTTTTGTATTTATTTTTTAATCTATTTTTAAAATATGCACGTTCTATTGCGCCACCCTGTATAATGCAGTCACTCTTAATGCAGTCAGATTTTAAAATTTCGTAATTTTAAGGGATGGAATAAGAAAAAGAGAATAAATTTGAACTATCAAGAAGAAAACAGAGCATAGGATAGGATTGAAAACATATTTATAGGAATTAGTGTCTTTAGGGGAAAAAACATGAAATAAACACGACAAAGAAAGTAAAATCGTGAAATGAAAAATTTCGAATTCAAACATGAAGTATATGGAACAAACATTGACCCAGAAGTTTGAAGTCTGAAGCTTAAACGTGGAACTTAAGGAGCACGTACTTATTGCTAGCGGCCTGTCTGAATTTTATGGCGGATTTTTAAAACATCATATTTTCTAAGAAAATCTATAGGCGAAAATAAACACTAGCAATGCCTTCCTTTAGATAAAAGATGTGGGTAGGCGGATGTTTCCTAGGATGCTTTGTACCGCTTACCCCTAAAACGCAAGCCTCTCTACCCGATCCTGTAATTAAGCAGGCAAAGGGTATGATGCTAGCGTACAAAAACAAAGTAGTATGGCCTAGTGCCAGGCGCCCTAGGAAGAGATGGATTATGTCTTGGGATTCACCTATAATATGATATCAAACTAATCTTGGAACTCGTTTTTCGAAAACCAAGTAAAGGGGAGAGTCATAGTTAAACAAGACACATCCTGGCAACAGGTGCGGTTATAGAGAAGCCGTCGGGAGGTATCAGAAGATTTATCTTTTCCGTTAATATAGCTGTATGACCAGAGAGATCTGGTTAATGAACTATGATTGGATCATGGTGTGCTTTGCTGTGTTGATATTCTCTCCTCGGACATTGAAAATTTATGCCGTAGATTATGGATTACCAGTTCCATGCGAGGTATGATAAAGCAAAACTGGAGTGGCTTGTCTGCGAAACCCAGACCAGAGGGTTCTTCTTTTCAGGTAGCACGAGTGACCAGGGGCCCAAGGAACATTGTTCCTTCCTGGTCAATGGTGTTGGGCCCCTAGTGGGAGCATCGTGCTGGTTGTGGTTGCCCGAACAAGTGTTTTCAGTGCTTTTGCGTTGCTTCAGGTTACGTTGGTGAAGGAAGGCATTAGCTTAGAAAACACTGTTCTTATCTATCCCAGGTCTTCCTAGATTACCTCAACTCCAAACCTGGAGGTAGCTCACTTCATACCAATTGACTACAACTGTACTTTGACCGAGTGTGGGAGTGGAACCTGAGGAAGCTTTTCCAAGAAACCTACTTCCAATCTCTGGTAGTTTGACTAATCCTTTCGGGATTAGTTTGAGTACCCCAAACGGGCGCTTGCTGTCGCTAGAAGAAAGAAAGAACACATAACCAAGAAAGAAAAGCATATGATTAGAACAGCACCTGTGTGGTGGCACACCATGGGTAAGGCTTTCACAGCGAGACTCATGTAAAACCTACGCATTTGATTTGATTTTTTAGATAAAAGATCTACAATGGCAATGAAGTAAGTTATGTTGTCTGAAATTTGAGCTATTTTGAGCTCAATCGGATGAAGGACAAAGCAGAGCATTTCTCTGGTTAAATAACTGAAACCAAAGTCAGAGAAGTTGGCAACCAATCTTCCTCTGGGAAATGCGGAGGATTTAAAGTTTTGATGATTTTTTCTTTAAATGTGGAATGGAATGCGTCCACTTGCATTTTTTACCATATTTTATCTATATAATATTTGAATTTTGACTTATTAATTTAAAAGTTTAAAATTACTCATACCAAGATGAAGATAGTTGATAAAAAGCAGTTCTTTAAATTCACAATTAAGTTATGTTCGAGTTTAAGTGTTCGTTCGTAAGTTTTAAATATAAAAATATACACTTATTTTTGCATGGCTTTAGCACTTTTTTTTAACCATAGTTAGAATAATCCTCTTTAGGTCAAACATTTACCATTTTATTCGATGTTGCCATTTTGAAAGTAATATGATTAGGACTCTCTCAGATAAACCCTGATTCCTTTTGGCAAAGAAATTGGTACAGTCGATTTTCACAAGCTTCTTTTGAAATGATTTCACCGGTAAAATCATTCGCCATAGACAGGAGCAAGTGGCAGGTCCGGACTGTATGATGGGTATATACAAAGTACTGGATATGGAAAATTGAAAAAGATCTTCTTGCCATTTGACCACTTGTATAAAACAGTTCTGCAATTATTGTAACCATATTGCAATAATACAAGGTGGGCCATATGAGTGTTGGCGATTTAATTCTTCAATTTCTCGGTAACGCGTGGCTCGTGGTGGCTGGGGATATGTTGTTCGCTGCGCCGCTTCCTGGAAATTTAGTCGCCATGGAGCCGTACACGGCTCTCCACGGTGCAGCGTGCATTTTGCGTCCGAGCGTATTACGAAAACAATAAATCAGTGATTACTGCACAACGTTTGTATCGGCATGAACACGG
>JAHXMU010000525.1:23579-39056 GCA_019455685.1 Philornis downsi | reverse complement strand
AAGTCTTAAAAATTCCCATGCTTCTACTTTTTAAAAATACAAAACTATTTTTTTTATGTTTCGTAGTTTTTTTTTAATTGAATATTTAAACCGCCAACACCCTTATGGCCCACCCTGTATAAATATTCTGAATTTAATGATTCTAATATTGCATATTCTTTCTTCTAACCAAATATTCACCACACACAAACCAAAAGTAGCTTGAATCAGAAACACACAATCTCCCTGACTATTATGAAGATTTCGAATAAAATGTGGGCCTCTGTCAAATTAATGATTGTGAAATTGTAGTGTCATGATTGACTATTTGACAGTATTGCCAGCATGCGATACAAAGTGAACAAGACATGATATCTCAATTTTTATGCCAGATTCGAAATCAACGCACCCAGGTTAGTTAAAAAAAATGCTTCGTTTCTGCAGTTAATTTTTTTTCCAAATTTGTAGACCAGTGCTAACGATGTGTGCTGATGGATCAAAATTTCTCCTATATTGGACAAATATTACGTAAAAATCTCACCAAAGGCAGGACAAAACCTTCATGACTATCACCTCTGGCTTGGACTCGTGATTCAGTCACATCTAGTTTCGCTTGATGTTGTCGTAAGAGTATCCAGTTTGGAGTACTCAGTTTTCATCACCAGTTAACATTCGCTTTAGAAATGGCTCCATATGTTTTCCATTCAGCAGCGCTTCGGTTCATGATTTTCCTTTTGCATCAACTTGTGTGACACTTATACAACAAACTTTTTTTTATATCCAGTCTTATTCAAGTGGTTCCAAATGAATTTTTGTACAATATTGGTGATTAAAATTGACGATTCCCATATTCTATCGACATTTCTTACAATTAACCCTTCAAAGCGTGGTGCATCTTTGGCATTAATTTTCAGAGAATCTGAAATTGCGCATGAATGGCTATTAGAGTATGAAAACCATAACAATGTCAGGAACATGACATTACCACCATTTTCAAAAGCCTGCCTTGCGTTTTTAGTTTTATCGAAGATAAATTTTTAAATGTGATGTTTTTCTCATTCTCCTCTTTTGATGTGAGGTTCAGCAATACTGATCCAAGCAATCAGAAAACTATCTGAGCAGCTTTTTAAGTACGAAATCTTGCCTTTCTGACGCCATGTAGCGTCAACAGATCGCACTTATACAATGATATATACAGATTGCTTAAGCCATCTATTGGACAAATAATACCATATCTTGATATCTCATATTGAATAACACGTAATGTTATGTTCACAATTAATGTGCAAGAGCTGGGGTACTATTTATAACCCAATAGAATTTGTCTGAGATTTCTTTTTTCATTTCATTTATTTAGGTCTACGGACATGTAGTAGTTATTTTCTTTTAATCGAATAAAACACTCAAATTCGCATCATATATTAAAATTTTTTATCAGAATCGATAAATTGGTCCTTGTCATTTAATATCTAAAGATAATTTAATGTAAATGTTGCCTGCGGCTCCGTCTCATGGCTCGACATCGTTCGCCGTTGACGGTAACGTTTCTTCCACGGTCGTCTTTGAAGAAAAATGAACCGATAATGTCACCAGCCCATACAACATACCAGACTGTCGTTTTTTTTTTTTTTGGGATGCGTCGGTAATTCATGTATGGCATGTGGCTGTTCATCACTCCAGATGCGACAGTTTTGTTTGTTTACGTATCCGTTCAGCAAGAAATGAGCCTCATCGCTGAACACAATTTTTCGATAAAACAGCTGATTTTCATTGAGCTTTGCAAGGTCCATTCACCAAAAATTAGACGTTGTGTTAGGTCACTCGGCTTCAATTCTTGCGTGAGTTGAATTATATGGGCTTTCAAACCCAAATCGAGGTGTAAAATTTTCCTTGTGGTTGAGTAACACATGTCCAATCGCTGAGAACGGCGACGAATTGACATTTCACACTGGTCGCTACGGCTGTAATATTTTCTTCGGTACGCACTCTACGCATGCGAGTCGATGGTTTTATGTCCAACAAAGTAAATTTGTTGCGAAATTTGGAGATAACAGCACGAATTGTTGATTCAGTAGGTCGATTATGACGGCCATAAAATGGTCGTATCAAACGATGCAAATTTGTCACAGAGCACGAGTTTTGATAATAAATTTGAACGATTTGAAATCGTTGCTCGTTTGTTAATCTTTCCATGATGAAATGGCAGAGTATACTGTACACTTTTCACTTTTACAGATGACGTTTGGACGCCATTACCAACCAGTGCTGCCAACCTGAAAATTTTAAATCTAAAAAAAATCACCCTATGTAAATCCTTACAGACTCTGTATTAACACAACATATTTCAAGAAAGTTATACATATATATTTATTTCAAATATCTAAAAAAGAAAATTTTAAAGCCACTTTTAGACATACTCGTACAGAGCTCTAGGCGTTGAATTGCGTATTCATTTCTAGTAATCCCATTTAGGATATTGAATTCAATAAATCCGCGATTCAAAGCACTATGTTGGGCATAATTTGTGAAGCGGCGTGTTATATTAAATATACATATATACCGATATCTGAGTGATTCCGGTGGAACATAAAACAGTATACGTAGGCGACAATAATTCAGATCAATCAATTTACCAGCTATTGAATCGAATACAGATAACAACATATGATAAATTTGGCTATATTGCAATGGCTGCAAGCCCAGTATCCTTCATCTGCAAATATAAGAAGGCACAAAATCACCAAAGTTAATAGGAGGGAGTAAATTTCAGAAAGACTCGCTGAATTCTTTCTATGCATTATATATGACTTGGCAAAAGAGACTCCAAACAGTAGAGGCTTATTGCAGCTTTGATCTTACATAGGAAGTATGCACTATTTTTAAAGTATGTGGATCAGTGAAATCAGAACAATTTCTTCTAATATACGCTAGTATAGAATAAGCTTTAGGGATAATATAATTTATATGCGAGTTAAAATTCAGTGCCGCGTCAAAAACAGCACCTAAATTTATTTTAGTTTTTCAGTTTCAACTGTGAGGAGCCAGTAATCACAAATTATGAAGACCAGTAGAATTGGATTACGAGACCTTGAAAATGAAATACTCGTATGGACACATTTTGATAGATTTAATGAAAGTTTGTTTTGTGGAACACCAATCAAGAGGTTTATCTAATTCATTCTGGGGATCTAAAGCCTCAGAAATATTAGAAATTTTGTGATATATTTTTAAGTCATCTGCATATAAAAGAAAATTTACTTTTTTTAAACAGTTAAAAATATTATTTATAAATAAATTAAACAACAAAGATGTTTGCAACTGTGGAAGAGATTCATAACCACCAATAACTACTTTGGAAATTCTACAGGGTGGCGCATAAGTAACGTTAAGATTTGATCAGTGAATAAATTTTTTGTTTGTTTGTTTTGTTTGATGTTCTGTGATCTTTCGCGTGCTGGAAGACCTCGTGCAGTTCGAAATGAAGTGACCATTGCTGGAGCGCAAGCAATTATTGAGGAAAATAACAAAACTTTACACCAGGCGACGTTCTCAGTTAGATGATGTCTAGTTAGAGTTGTCTAGGCGGTCTTTACAAAGAATTTTACATATGTTACATCTTTTCCCATGTAAGATGCAATTGATTCACGAGTTAAAACCAAATGATGCACAAGAACGCATTCAGTATAGTCGCCGTTAACGTTACTTATGCGCGACCCTTTGTTTGACAAATACGATTTTAACCACTCCTACATCAAGGAATGAAGTCCCATAGATTGAAACTTAGCAAAAAGTATACTATGTGACACTTTATAAAATGCCTTGCCCGAATCGATGTATAAACTATTTCAGCTTGAAATAGTAGTTCATCAAATGATGAAATACAATATTCTGTGAAAATGGTTAAATTTGTTGTGGTAGATCTACTTAGATAAAATCCATGCTAAGATGGGGATATAATCGATTTTGTAAGAAAACATAACTTCTCAAAAATTATATGCTCTCAATTTCCGAAATATTTGTTAGTTTAGAAATGGGTCTGTAACAGGTGACATCATGTTTTACCGTCTTTAAAAATTGGTGTTATTTTGCCCAATGTTTTTAGATCAGTCCACTAAACGTGAATTCCAAGCGCTTTTACAGTCTCCATGTAAAGACACCTGGACCCCATCTTGTCAGTTGTCAGTCACAGTCACTTATATATTAGCATTGATTACACAGACAAGAAGGAAGAAAATAAACTCCCCAAATGTTAACGATCCTTGCGAATTTTTTGATGTACATAGAATAAGGATATACGGATTTTTTTATGAAAAGTTGCTTCTCTATCCTATCAGTCTTTTTGCAACTACTTCTGCCTTCTACTGTATAGATTTTGCGTAACTCCGAACAAAAATCCCTATAAAATTTCTGTTTCCAAACTCCAACGTTTCGGCCTTTATCATGCTCTCAATGGACAAGTGGGCGGACAGACTTTCTAAAATAAACATAGATTTCTGCAATGGCCAAAAGCGTGTGCATTTTATAGAATCTCAGATAAATATTTCTAATTTTTGCACACTGAATGACAGATTTAGTGTGCTCTCCTTCCCCCACTTTCCGCAACTGTTGGAGGATATAAGAACGCATCCATAGAATTTCAATTGAATTGGCATGCTCTCGTACATGTAAAAAATCTTTGCCTTTCAGCTCTTTACTTTACTTTCACTGAAATACACAAAAACCAAAATGAAATTCAATTTGAATTCATTGTAAAAACCTCAAACTGGTATTATTAAGTTTATACAGGAAACCTCAATTCAATATCACTGGGGAAACATTCAGTCGCAACCTTGCCGCCCCACGATTCCATAAGGATCCATAAGAGATGGGTGCAATTCTACTGTTAATTTCAATAGACAACCCTGCAGTAGAGCACCAGTATACACCGGAGGTACGGCAGAGAACGAGGTACAGTATGACGAGAACATGTTGTGGTGCTGCTGGAGGTATACCATCAACACAAATACCAATGCAAACCCTCTCACACATGTGTGCAGATTCACATGCACCCTGGGGATAATCACTGTTGGCCAGGATCCTTGCAAGCGACCGTGTATGTGTGTTTAGTTGCAAATGAATATCTGTTAACTGTAGCTTTGGGTGCGCATGTGTTTGTGTGTCGTTGGCGTTGAATTTTTGTATCTTTCGACTTGTGTTTGTATCTCGAAAACTGTGGTTGCAAAGTATTTGCATTGCAAACATTCTCATTACGTTTTTATTCCATCTGTGGGAATTTCGCCCGCGTTCATCATAAATGTAAACAAAAAGTTAAACGAAATCGAATAGATTCCGAGTGCATATTAATGAGATACACGTGCTCTAAATATGCATTTAGCACACTTTTACCCGGAAGAGATAAATGGATATAAGTACGGACCACCCAAATGGAAGTTAAATAAAGGTAAACAAAACTCCCATAAGGGCGAAAATTAAATTTCACAGAAACTTCAGCACATCGGGTGTTAGATAACATTGTGTAAAAGCAATAACTTTGACATCTTACCAGAATGTTAAATTAATCAAACTTAATTGGAAAAAGCACTAAGTGAATTCAAGGAAATATCTGCAGCCACAGGTATTGAATGGATTGCGAGGATTAGTTTAAACAAGCATATCGATGTGGTCATGGACAACATCAAGGTGAAATGTATTAAAGGTTTAACTTTACAATTCACACACAGAGAAAATTAACACTGTTATTATGCAGTATGTCGAAGGATTATGAACACCCTTAAAACCACTATTTTAAAGCGTGTTTGCTAACGACTAAAAAAGCTTAGTTCAATCGCTTTTTCACAATACTGTTTAAAAATACCACCATGTTTTTCTATGTAGAAATTAATAATTCATTTATAATGCTTACATCGCTCCTGTAGTTTCTCCCTGAAATATCGTTATTTGTATTTAAATATTTTCATGATTTCTTTCGCTTCAGTTAGCAATTTTAGGCAAATTAATTCAAGTTTATCTGTAACAAATAAACACAAAACAAGGGGGCAGACGCAAATTTGGACAGTCAATGCATATACGAGGTGTGTTTAAAAAAATGAGGTGAATTTTCATTTTTCTCAAAAAATATTTATTTGTTCATCAAATTTCTATTTTATATCCTTCAAAGTAGTCCCCCTCAGATATCATACACTTGTGCCGTGTTTTTTTCCCCATCCTCGAAACAGTTCTGATATACACTTTTTGGTATGTCCTTTAGATCTCTCAGCGATTCTGTCGTTATCTCCTCAATCGTCGCAAAACGCCATCCTTTCATGGGTCTCTTCAATCTTGAGAACAGGAAAAAGTCGCAGGGGGCAAATCTGGTAAATATGGTGGCTGAGGCATGATAATGGTGCTGTTTTTGGTCAAAAATCAAAATCTCTCACAAGCAAAGATGAGTGAGCAGGTGCATAATCATGATGCAAAAGCCATGCGTTGTTTTCCAAAATTCCGATAACACTCCTTATTTACCATACGACCTTGTGGTAAGAACTACTGATACACTACGTCATGTTAACCGAAGAAAACAGTGAGCCAAACCTTGACATTTGATCAAACTTGGCGTGTTTTTTTTTTTTTTTTTTTTTTTTTTTTTGGCCTTTCCAAACCGGGACTCTTCCAATGGGACGATTAATCTTTGGTTTCGACGTCATAACCATACTGCTATACCCAAGATTCGTCATCAGTTATGACCCTTTCAAGCAAATCTGGATCATCGTTGACGTCATTCAACAGTTGCTGGGCAATGCTCATGCGACGTTATTTTTGGTCAAAATTCAGCGATTTTGGAACGAACTTCGCTGCCTCACGCTTCATGCCAAAAATGTCCGAAAAAATTGCATGGCATGAGCCAACTGATATTCCGACATCCTCAGTAACTTTTCTAATTGTAATACGACAATTCTTCATAACAATTTTCCTACTTTTTCAACATTTTCATCGGTTGTTGATGTGCTGGGGTGTCCAGAGCGGGCGTCGTCATTCATATCTTGTACATCTTGTAAATGTTTTTTTTTGGCTCAGAGTACTCTCACCGTGTGCCACTGTCGACATTTCAAGTGTTTTGAAGACTTAATTCCATTTTTTACACAAAATTTGATGCATCTTTTTTGATCCACTTTTTTCGATAGCAGAAAATGGACGGACACGCAAAACATTTGTCTTATTTATGCCTATCACAAACAAACTGAACATGCTATATGGATAAAACCGTCAACATATCTTCGAGACGAGTGCACCAAGATAAAAAAAAGAAAAATAATAATAATTGGAAATGCACCTTTTTTTCGAACACACTTCGTATACTTGCCGCCAAGGGTTCTGACCATAACTGTTGTAGGCGACGTGTTACTTTATTAAAGGAATTTCACATAACAGTTCTCTTCTCAAACCCAATAACATGTTAGTCATTTAGTGTACGGTTTCAAAACCGCCGGTCTGCCAAAGCTGTTAGCTGTTAAATACCTGTCATTTGAAGTGTTATTTATTTGGCAAAAGATTCGACATTTACGAGTATGCATCGCTTATCAGCCGAAAAACGCCTAAAAATAGTTAAAACTTACTACAAAAGAGGTGATTAAAATATGGGCCCTTTTCTTGGATTAACAGATAATTGCTGTACAAGAAATTGGCAAGATTATAGAGACATTTAAAGAGATTGAAAGCGATGTGAGCATCATCGCAATGTACATACGTGCCGCTTATAATATCGCTTTTTTGCCGAAAATATGCAGGCTAATTTCAATTTCAATTGAGAAAGTTATGGTCGTATGATAAACGACTTTTTTACCTGAAATTAACTATCATGAACTAGGCGATATATGATTTTAATAGAATGATGCCACGAGCCACACAACACGACAGATTTTGGCTTTATTGCATGAAAAGTTTCTGAAATGCGTAATCTCATGTTTTGCCCACCAATGACATTAGTTGGCTAACCAAGATCATGCGATTTGACGCCGTTAGATTTTTTTATGGGGCTACGTCAAAGACTGTGTGTACGCGGATAATCTCCAAATGTTGAAACATTTAAAAACCAACTTTCGTCAAGCTAACGCAGAGATATCGCCCAAAATGAGCAAAAATGTGGTCGAAAACTACCTCAAAAGGATAAACTGCTGCAACAAATTTAGAGGCAGTTATTTACATAACGTTGATTTTCGTACATAATGGTAAGGTCCTAGCACTGTAATGAAATAAAAATTTCGTAGAAATCCTAGTTTTGCGTGTGCTTTATTTAATTTTACTGTTGAAACCGAAAAATAGATAAACCTTTGTATAGACTTACATCACTTTTCCAACGAAAAATCGTATTTATATAGTTTAACAATAAACAATTAGAACAAATATCCTGAACACTTGAGTCAATCGGATATTTACAACGCACATTACATTTTGACTCAAGATATGCTGATGTGCTCATATTTGTCACAACCAGTAATATCACAGTTAAACCAAATTCTGGACCGATTTAAAGATATCCCATTGCTTGACCACAAGCCCATACATTCCTTTAATCAAAGTCTGTCCAACAATTATTAAACGATTTCAACAAAAATTGTCACATATATAGGGTGGCGCATAAGTAACGTTAAGATTTGATCAATGAATACATTTTTTGTTCAAGTCTTTTTTTTTCGTCTCTTTACAGAATTAAAAATATTACCTGGGAAATTTATGATGGAAAGGCTTTGCGCAGAACAAAGAACCAAAGTTGTTCAATTTTACTTTGAAAGTCAGCATTTGATTATTCATATCGAAATTTCTTTCATGTTCGAAATGCTCCTTACGCTCCAACAATTTACCGATTGTTTCAGCGTTTTGGCCAACAAGGGGCTGTCTGTGATCTTCCGCGTGCTGGAAGACCTCGTGCAATTCGAAATGAAGTGAACATTGCTCGAGTGCAAGCAAGTATTGAGAAAAAACACGAAACTTCTATCAGGAGGCGTTCTCAGCAGTTAGAGATGTCTAGGCGGTCTTTGCAAAGAATTTTACATATGTTACATCTTTTCCCATATAAGATGCCATTGGTTCACGAGTTAAAATCAAATGATGCACAAGAACGCATTCAATATGGTTGACTTTACTTATGCGCCACCCTTTTTTTGCCAAGAATGAGACCTACAGAACCCTGATATCACTTTGCAAATTTTTGAGAATCACACAAATACACAATCCAAATACAGGGTGGCCCAAAATGACCGAAGTGGTGTGAATTGCTTATAACTTTTTATTTAAGACATATTTTTTAATTTTTTTTTTTGTTAAATACAGTAAATTTATGGAGAATATTTTTAGATTAGTTATTAAAAATGATATCCCGCAAGTGGTGGCCATTTTCTGCTTCGCACAAATGTGCTCTTTCCAACACATTTTCCATGACCTTTCGCAAAATTTCCGGTGTGATGTTGTTAATTTCGTCTCGAGTATTGGATTTTAGTTCGTCAATAGTCCTGGGCTTATTAAGATAAACTTTTCCTTTTAAATAACCCCAAAGGAAAAAGTCTGGAGCGGTTAAATCCGGGGAACGCGGAGACCAATTAAAATTGCTTGTACGCGAAATTATTCTTTCACCAAATATGTCGCGTAAAAGAGCCATTGTGGCCCTCGCAGTGTGCGCTGTGGCTCCATCCTGTTGGAACCATATTTGCGGATGGTTTTCCACGGCTGGCCTTACAAAATTTTCCAACATGGCCCGATATCGATCAGCATTGATGGAAATGGCAACACCTCGTTCATTTTCAAAAAAATATGGGCCAATGATCCTTTCTGAAGAAACACCGCACTGCACTTAACACACTTAACTGGGTGTAATTGTCGTCGATGAAGTACTCTCGGGTTTTCCGTAGCCCATATCCTACAGTTTTGCTTGTTAACGAACGCATTTAATTGGAAATGGGCTTCGCCACTCATAACTAAGTTATGTATAAAATTAGGATTCTCTTGTGCTTTTTGCTGGAAATAAATTGCATAGTCAAGTCGTTGCTGGTAATCTGTCGGTTTCAATTCTTGGACAATTTGAATTTTGTATGGAAACATTCTTATGCTATGCAAAATTCGCTGCAGCGACCTTCTTGAGATGCCAAGTTGTGTCAAACGTCTCTTGGTTGATGTTTGTGGATCCTCCTGAATACTCTCCTGTGCCACTTGAATATTGTCATCCGTGTGCACCGTTCGTCGTCTGCCAGCACCAGGAAGGTTCCTTACTGCTCCTTCTTCTCGAAAATTTGCAACAAGACGGTTTATTGTTGACTGAGAGGGTGCAACCCGCACATTAAATTGACGACGGTATGCACGCTGAGTCAACACAATGGACCGTTGATTTACAAAGTAAATTTCAACGATTTGGGCACGTTGTTCAGTTGTGTATTGCTCCGTTATAAATTCTCCAAGTCTTCTTTACAAAATACTAAAAAGAAAAGAAAAAAAAATATAATAAAAAAAGTTACAAGGAATTCACACCACTTCGTTCATTCTGGGCACCCTGTACTAACCGATCTGACATCTAGATGGTGCCAGTAGTTTGAAAATAAGTATTTTAGTGAAAAGCGGCAACCTTACAAAACATATATTTTAAGTTTCAAGGCGCCACGTGGCTGAGTATTTTAATTTGAGCCATTGAAAATCAACGATCTCGGTGAATTCGTAAATATGGAAAATTTTGGACACCGATATATAACTCAATATGTATTTCCATTTGAAAGAATATTAAAGCTAGATCTGAGATAGGTTCTACTCTGGTGAAGTGTGTTCCTTCGTTTATGACTCTGAAATGCCGGGTAGTAGATTTTAAACGGGGCCGTACGAGCTGCCAAGAAAATCAATCCGATCATCGAATAAAGGTGTGAAAGCTAGAGGAGTGATAGGCATTGCAGAAAGTGGCGTACATCGTATATTGACCGAAGATTTGTATATGTAGATGAGAAAGCTGTGCGTAAGATGGCAAAATGGGTGCCGTGTTTGTTTTCAATAGAGCAAAAATAGCGTCGTGAAGATGTTTCGGTAGATTTTGGTTGGCGTGGCGATGTTTCGCTGCCATTAAGCCTAATTTTTACAATTGTTTATAACCATGAATGGAGTAGAATAGGTCTACCACTTCACACTTGATACAAAGAAATAGTCAAAGTAGTGGACTAGCATGAGCAAATCGTGTCCAAAGAAGTCTAAGACGGTTCCATCTGCATACAAGATCATGGCGTCTATTTTTTGGGGGTGCGCATTGGATTATTTTTATTGATTGTATTCAGAAAGGAAAAAGCTATCAACGGCGAATATTATGCTAATTTATTGCAGCGTTTAGGTGATGATTTATGTAATTATGGAAATAAAGCCTGATTTGGTGAAAAAGGAAATGTTGTTTCATCAAAACAATGCTTCAGTTCACAACATCTACTATTGTGGTGGCCAGAAGTAATGAATTAATGTTCGAATTACTTTGTCACGCATCTTGTTCACCAGTGTTAGTCGGATTTGGCTCCCTCGGACCTGTTTTTATTTCCAAATTTGAGAAAATGGCTCAGAGGTAAAAGATTTGGCAACTCTTCATTGGTGGAGTGTGCGGTTTGCGGATTTTTTAAGCAGTTTGACAGTTTTTACTATTCCCGAGGTACAAAAGCTATTGAATATCACTGGAAAAAGTGTATTGAGCTAAAAGGAGACTATGTTGACTATGTTGAGAAATAAGGAAAATTTTCCCTAACTTTTTTGTTTCTTCTCTGTTAGGTCGGCTAGTATTTCAGCCAAATTTGGCAAACATCGTGCGTTTGGCAAACTTAGTTTTAAAAATGAAAATGATCTCCATAATTTGTAATACTTATTTAAACTTACACACAATACGGATGGCTGAACGCATTCATTCTGATATCTCGTACACCTCTCGTTTTATTCTCCTCGGTTCATGTCTTCCTCTCTATTACACTAAAATTTTAGCAAGCATCAGGGGCACTTCTGTGAATGATAATGGTTTTGATTGCGGTTTTGATTGCGACTTCTTTTAGAGTACCTCATAATGATAATGGTTTTGATTGCGACTTCTTTTAGAGTATAATTTTTTTTAAGAAAGGTGTAAAATTTAAAAATCATATTATAATAACTAAGTTCAGAACATTCTAAGCTTTTATCTCATATTGTACTGAAATTCATAGCAATTATTGATAAGAATCTAGAGATTTATGACGTCTTTTCTGGCTCTTTTTCACCGGAGCTAAAGAACGTTAGGTGAGAGTCCGAAAATTCTGTGCGGGTTAAAAAATAATCTATTAATTTTTTTTTTTTTTTTTTTTTTTTTGATAAATTGCACTCCATAACATTTGTGTCATAATATTAGGTAAGCAACTAAGTCCTCACTGCTTTTTTTATAAAAATTCAACTTTCTTATAAAAACATATTTACAAATGATTCATTACAAGTATTGCTCATCGCTAGCTACTACCTTTTTCCATCTTTTTGGCAAAGCTCGAATTCTGTCACAGTAAACTATCCCTGTTTTGAGGCGATCCACGAATCTAGCCATTCCTTGATGTCGTCATATGAGTGGAACTGCAGTTCAGCCAGACCGTGTGCCATCAAACGGAAGAAGTGCTAATCGGACAGCCCAATATCTGGTGAATATAGCGAGTGGTGTAAGACTTCCCATTTCAGCGTTTCCAGATGGGTTTCAACCGTCTTGGCCACGTGAGGCCGAGCGTTGTCATGCTGAAAAATCACTTTTTCGTGCCTCTCCGCGTATTATAAGCATTTCTTCCGCAGAGCTCGGTTCAATCGCATTAATTTAGTTCGATGTCGATCCCCAATGATGATTTCGCTTGATTTTAACACCTCGCAATAAATAGCATCAACCCACCCATACGGAGCATAACCTTCGGAGCGTGAATATTCAGTCGATGCGACGAAGTAGAAGCACATCCATGACTTTCTTTCGTTTGGATTGCTGTAATGAATCCATTTTTCATCGCCCGTTACAATACGATGAAGAAACCCCTTTCTTGTTTGTCGCTGAAGCAGGCGAAAAACGACGCTCAACGTCCTTTGGATTCAATTCGTAAGGAACCCAATTTTCTTGCTTTTTAATCATTCTCAACGCATGTAATGGCTTGAAAATGGCTTGGCGGGTAACTTCTAATACTGACTCTTTGTCTATCTCCGTTTGATATGGATGCCCATCAAGCAATGCCATCAATTCCGTGGCTTCGAAGGGGTTTCTTATTCCTTCACGAGAACGGTTGTCAACATCAAAATCACAATCTTCAAAGCGACAAAACCAATCTCAACACATTGTTTCACTTAAAGTGGCATCTGCTTAAACGATTTGAAGCTCTCTATGAGTTCCAGCCGCCGTTTTCTTCGATTGAAAGAAGAAAATCAATACTTTCCGCATATGACGATTATTTGCCACAAAATCATACATATTCACACAACCAAAAGAATATGACATCAAAAGAAAATCACTATTGTGTCGAGGGAGTATGTTTAACAAATGCCTAAACTTGGCTTGTTTAGGTTATGGCAAAATCAGCTAGCGCGCACAGCTGGTGCCATCTATTGGCAAACAGCGGCAACTTAGTTGCATACCTAATGCTTTTCTAAATTCTTTGGCCTGCTTGATGGTTAATCATTCGGTTAGTTAATAACGTTACAGTTTTATGTACTAAAATAAACGCAGAATTTTTGGATAATGTTTTTCTCGTCTTCAACAAAAATCTTCAATGTGAATGATGTCGGTATTTAAATTTGCTAGTTAAAAAATCTTTCCAAGGAATTTTGATAAGCTTTCAAATAATTAATTTTCTTTACAGCAAATTTAAAGCATTTTCTATTGTTACTATTTAGTTTTTATTACTGTTACCTACCTATAAATTATCGTTGCCATCATTACAAGCATCCCACTACTTCTCAAAGAATTACATTTTCCTAGACAATGAATGATTAATTAATATATAGTTTGCATGACAGGGTAGCAGATTAATATAATGTTTGACTACGTAATACCCAAAGAACAAAGTTAATTCATACACAGATGTTGCAAATATGCCACTCTTGTAATCACAGTTTGCCATGCCAAAAATCGTTTCGTTTCAGAGATTTAATTAAATCAAAACTAAGTAGATAATAATTTTGTATCAAAGATTGCCACTTCAAAAATATTAGCTGCTCCCCTGCCAATATCCCGGAAATTTAGTTGCCGGTGCATAAGTGTAAGTATATTTCTTGTATCTTTCAGAACACAGTTACAGCTTTTAGTTGTAAATTGTTATGATCCTGTGGCAATATATTCTCTATTATAATATTTCGCATCATAAAATTGCCCTGCATGTATTTCATATTTCATATAATTATAAATGTACTTAAGTTAATGTTATGAAAATATATTATATCTTAACACACAGTCTGTGTTACAACATAATAAAATGTGTAAATTTCCGACCATATCAATTGTAATATCCTTCGTCGACATCCTATTGTATCCTTTCTACCTTCCTTCGGCATCTTTGTGGCAACAACTATAGCAACACAATAATCCACTTAAAATAATGGGCTACAGAAAAATTTCCTTATTTAACACATTCATGCAATTATGTGCGATTATAGCAGATTTAAGAATTGACATGGATACGAGGGGATGTTGCAACAAGTTACCCACTTAATTAAAGGATCAAAAGGAAATAGAATAAGATATAAGAGATTTTTCGGATAAATCCACAGTTGGTTTGTGATGAACACAATTACAGCAATGGGTCGTACTGAGTAGCCAGTACGAATATGTGTGTAATGATGATTAATTGACTGTCAACACAGGCTCATGAATTCCAATTAATTAAATACCTCTATCTTAATGTACACAAAATTAACTAATACTCGTACATAAAATGTCAATAATTTGTAATAAAGTTGTCAAAAATAAGCAAGTTATTATTGTTAATATTATGTTTTTCAGTCCCAAAATATTGACTGATATGTTTCTGAAATTAATATAAATCACATACGAGGTGTGTCCAAAAAATGAGGTGAATTTTCATTATTCTCAAAAAACGTTTATTTATTCCCCAAATTTCTACAGGGTGGGCCATAAGGGTGTTGGCGGTTTAAATATTCAATTTCTCAGTAACGTACGGCGCGGGGTGGCGGGGGGATATGTTGTTCGCTGCGCCGCTTCCTGGGAATTTAGTTGCCATTGGGCCGTACACGGGAGTGCAGCGTGCATTTTGCGTCCGAGCGTATTACGAAAACAATAAATCAGTGATTACTGCACGACGTTTGTATCGGCATGAACACGGTTTACACAGTTTAAGTGAAGTTCCAAGCGCCAATGTCATACGAAAATGGATCAGAATGTTCGAAACAACCGGCTCAACAGTACCAATTACGGTTCATGGTCGCCCAGTTTCTGCAAGATCAGCCGACATTGTGGAGCGTGTTCGTATTTCAGTTCAGCGAAATCCGCAACAGTCAACACGTAAGAGAAGTCAG
>JAHXMU010000525.1:9888-23179 GCA_019455685.1 Philornis downsi | reverse complement strand
TTTTAAGTCTTAAAAATTCCCATGCTTCTACTTTTTAAAAATACAAATATATTTTTTTTTATGTTTCGTAGTTTTTTTTAATTGAATATTTAAACCGCCAACACCCTTATGGCCCACCCTGTATTTTACCTTCTTCAAAGTAGTCCCCCTCAGATATAATACACTTGTGCTAGATGTTTTTCCAATCCTCGAAGCAGTTCTCATATGCACCTTTGGATATGGCCTTGAGCTCTCTTAGCGATTCGGTATTTATCTCCTCAATCGCCCCAAAACGCTGTCTTTTCACGGGTCTCTTCAATCTTGGGAACAGGAAAAAGTCTCAGGGGGCCAAATCTGGTGAATACGGTGGATGAAGCAGTGTTGTTTTGTTTTGTGTTTTATTTGTTGATAAATAAATAAAAGTTTTTTGAGAAAAACGAAAATTCTCCTTTTTTTTGAACACACCTCGTATATAAGAGATTTTGGCTGGGCATTTTTGGTTGTAACAAATGTAATGAAAGGATTAATATTCTCCCATCCTGTGCTGGTGAATATAAATATACTGAATGGGTATTAGTGAAGCGGTTTCTTGTCTGGGCAAATTGCGTTGCTATACACATATATTTCATTCAAGTAACATACTTTAAAACTCATTCGTTTACGTCTCTCTCATCTTTGCATGTAGATAATCAAATCCTCCAAATGCGATAATCACAGCACCTATATTGATGGCATGGTCTGAAGCCAGACCAGGCCTTAACTTTATTCCTCAAAAATTTTTCGAAGCGGCTTAAGTAGTCATTCCTCTAAGGCTATGAAATATGGAACAATGTAACTGCAATAGCAAGATGTCCTGTCAGTCACTTTCTATGAGTTCAAATGTAGAATGTATGTAAGCAATAAATAAAACATTTATCAATATAAGATCCATTCTCTTTTATTTAATTAAAAATTATAAACAAACAAAGTAGTATAATTTCCCGACGGACACCCTGTACTTATTCTTTATTCAAGTCCTAACAATATCAAAATTGCTTCACACTAAAAATGAAAGCCTTCTGGAAAACATATTTAGATGTTTCTAATACAATTCTTCCTAGCGATTAGTACTACAGTTTTTTAAGAGGAAGGTGTAAAGATCATGGCAAAATCGAAACCACTCTTATCATCTCTACATTGATAATAGTATGAATAAGATAGTATTTTGGCAGTTTTGAACATATCAGGCTATCTTTTCTCGATTTAAAATGTAGATTAAAATAAAAAACACATAAAACTATAAATTCGGTGAAACAACGAAATTTGAATTCCGCCTCTGGATTACTTGCAGCGGTGCATCTTTTTGAGGTAGTTTTCGGCAACTTGTTCGGGCATTTTGGGTAGTATTCCGGCGACAATGTTAGTTTTCAAATGTTCCAATGTTTAGCGATTAAGGTTTTTGATGTAGCCCCACAAAAAAAAAAAAAAAAAAAAAATAAAAACAGCGTTATATCGCATAATCTTGGTGATCAATTAACGTCTCTAAAACGTGATATTACATTTTCTGGAAAGTTCTCATGCAATAAAGCCAAAATCGGTTGTGTTAAATCACGTTTGAATCACAACTTTTGCATTAGGTCATCACACTGTCATTGCGTTTTGAATTGAAAGTCGGATTATCCGCCACACTTTTGCTAATAGAAGCGATATTTTCAGTATTGCATACAGTATTGCATGACCACATCTGTAACGCCTCTAGTTTCTTCAAATTTCTTTATAGTCGTACCAATTTTTATGGCAGAAAGTCGATTGTGACGGCCATAATCACCCCGTAATGCGCGAAAAGTGACCACATTTTAATCCCTACATTTGTAGTAAATTTGAAATATTTTTACGCGTTTTTCGGGTATTAAATGATTCGTAGTCGTTGAGATGAAAGGTATTTAACAGCTGATAGCGTTGCTGATAGGCGGTTTTGAAACCACTAAATGGATAACCCTATATTACCTAAAGAGTTTGGAGGTTTCTAAACAAAGGCATTTCAATAGATATTTTGTAGTTTCTGGCGGAACTACTTACTACATTTCTTTTGAAACAGAAGATATACTGCAAAATTACGAGAAGCTAAATTGCTACCTTCCCTCATTAGCAATGAAATTTGCCTGCATACGTATGTGTAATATGATTACGTTGTTGCAACTAGTATTAAGTATCCGTCTTGTGTGCCATCAAAATAATGAGTAATATTAATTACGTTGTTTCAAATTGTATTAAGTATTCGTCTTGTGTACCATAAAAATCAATGGAGCTAATACTTTTTAGATCTCAGAGTGGTTTTCTTTTGGCGGTTATATCGGGCTCGTGACTCTAGAAAAGTTTGTTTTTTGCCTGTTGTCCTCTGCCTTCTGACAAGTAATTTGTGTCTCTATAGCGTTGTTAACAATTTCATTTATTTTGGTGGTATTTAAGAAATATGTTTTTTATCCATTTTTCAGTTTCAAAAGTAAAATTAAATAAAACACCCACAAAGCCATGATTTCGATTAATCTTTTATTTTATTGTAAGGCTTCGACTTTGCCATTATGAACGAAATAATCTTCGCTGGATTAGTTGCAGAAGTGACTCCTTTTGAGTGTCATTTTCATTTTTATTTTTTTTTTCAGTCATTTTTCATTTTCAGTTATTTTTTCCGGATGCAATGGCTTTTCCATAATCTTTTCTGGGGTTTCCGAGTCCCACATGCGACAATTTTGCTTGTTGATGTAACCGACAACCAACAATGAAGAAATGAACTTCATTGCTGAAGAAATTTTTGTTTGAATCGCCACTTTTGCAGTAAGTTTTAACTGTATTTATGTGTTATTCGGTTGTGGAATGATTCATATTAGCAAATAGCAAATCCTTCAGTAAAGAAATGACACTTTTTTTACAGTGGTTTTTCAAAATTATTTCGGTCGGACTATTGCATATCGGCACGCCTAAAGCTATGATTATATCCTTCGTAAATAGCTCAAAAGTTACCAAAAATGAACAGGAGTAGCTCTTAACGCAAATGTTCGAAAAAATTAAACGTTGTTTTTTTCGTTTTTTTTGCCCGGAAAATTGAAAGTAATAACAAGAAACGACTACAACTATTGAAAATGCAAATTGTGATAATTTTATTTTTATCACATTAGAAAAGAAATCTTTCTGAATTTCATGGAATGCTATCAAGCAGCTCAAGGCGCCTGGAAACAGCTTTTGGGGACAACCGATTTATAAAAAAGGAAAGTATTGTCGTATTTATATCCTCCGAAGCAGAGCAAATTTGAGGGTAGCAAACGTTAAAAAGCCAACAAAAAAGGTATTTGACATTCTCAATGTAGCAATATTCACCAGTCACCCTATGTAAATATATAATGTTTAAGCAGAAAAATTAATAAAGAAAATTTTTAAAATTACTTTTTCCTAAAAGCTTTTTAATTTAAAAAAAAACAAAGTTTAATAAAATAAGCAAAATTTGAAAGGTTTTGAGAACAAAAGTTTCAAAAAATTTCTTTATTAATTTTTCTGCTTGAAGATTATATATTTACATAAGGTGACTGGTGTATATTACTATATTAAGAATCTCAAATACCTTTTTTTTCTAAATTATAAATTATAACAAATTTTAAAAACATTCTAATATTAAGTACATTTTAATGGTATTCACAATTTTTTTTTTAAAATGTAAACAAAAAAAAAAAAAAAAATACATTTTACAGACACTCATATTCGCCATATTCTTCATATACACTGGGTGATCAACTCAAGGAGGATGGAATATTTAGGTTACATTTAAGAACAGAAACTTCTGAAGAAGTTATATTTTTGAATTTATACAACATTTTTTTTTTTCAAATCCTTTTGAGTGCTACTTTTAGTAAGTTTGGAGTTCGCTTGGAAACTGTATATGTTAACAAACCATTGGAAGTTGTTGCGAGTATTATTCACATATTAAAATTACAATTTCACATTTCCACTCTCTACATTTCATAATTCCCTTACGTACCTTCCATCTTGATTTCCTACTCCATAAAGCTTTTAAACATGTATTAGGCCGAGAAAGGAAGAGACAAGCTTCTACAGGTATCCATTAAAATCTCTAAGACATATCATTTTACTTTCAGAGAGCAACATTATATTTATACTAGATGAGTTCTTATGACTTTAGTTTATAACAAGACATCATACTGAAGTCCTATCGAATTAAAGGACTTAATCTATAGTTGTACCTTGTACACAAGCTCACGTACAAGGATACATAAGATAACATATCTACTAATTAACAGGAAACATTTACGCATTGATTAATACACCAGAGATTATGGAAACCTCTTAGGGGAGCTGAGAGAAATGTAACGTGACTGTGTTTCTATTTCGTTGAATGTTGTTGGATATTGATGAGGACATGGCATCTATGTGCGTGATGAATATACAGGATGGGCTTCAAACGCCTAATGTGACAGAAAGGATATCTTACCATGTACGAAACATCAGCGATTGATTCAAAGCAAAGAATATCACCAAAAATAATTCATTTGATTTGATTGATTCTTATGATTTGATTTGAGTTTAGCTTAAGGATATAAGAAAGGCAACAATTACAACTGTCTTTTGCTACACTCGTCTGATCAAATAAAACCAATCAAGAAAAACATTGAATTGCTCTTAATGAACGACTTTATTGCAGCTTTCCAAAATATCTGATTCCAACATAAATCTATTAATGCCAATAAGTGATAATTACACGATGCCAAAATAATTCTATTAATGCCAATAAGTAACAATTACATATAAATTATTTTAAACAAAGATGTTAATATTGAACTCTTGAAACATTTTGTAAGAAACTGTGTAAAATATAAGGCAAATTCATGATAAACTTACATTTTAACTGATTTAAGAGCATTGATTAAGATGACTTGAAAGTCAGGCATTAAAAAATAACATTACCTCTGTAAGAAATTCATATTATTTTACTGACTTTGATTTAAACACACAGTAATTCCATGAAGAGGACTTTGAACCCCTCTTTCTAGGTTCTCTTTTTGCTGGGGGCATTCAATTAATGGATTCAATTGAAATATCAAAATAGAAAAAGGATTTTTTGCAAAGAAAGACAAAACACAAGAAAAACAAATTGTAAGCTTTCAATATGTAGAGCATTTTAAATCAATCGAACCAGAAATTTTTGAAATTTTTTAGTTTCTTTTTGAACATCATGCAACATTAGTATGTAGTTCGCAAATACAAATGCTAAATATCTCTTTTTTTTAAATAAAAAGTCTAGTTCGGGAGGTCAGATCTTCTACAATTTTGCTTAAAAGCCAAATACCAGATGTTTTAAAGGTAACTAATTTGCTTAAATGAAATTATTTATAAATCGATTCCGGTTGCAAATTTCTTATTTTATGTGTGTCTTCAATGGTTTACGCACAGAAATGGATATCGTAAGATTATTGCTGCAAGATTTCTGGGGCAAAAGATCATACTAAGACCATATACTAATATATTTCATTTTAAGTATAACTCTGTCACTATAATAACAACAAAGAGTTGCTACTAAAGCATTCAATCCTACCTCTGTAACCCAGCAGATGAGGAAATGCGTTGAAACGTCTTTGTTAATACAGGGGGTTGATCGGACAGTGTTTTTATTTCATATGAAAGAAAATGAGAAAAACGGGGGGTTAGAGAATGTATAAATCGAATGACTTCAATTTATTGGCAAGGTTTTACCTTTTATTTCTGGGGTTTACAAAATGGAGATTATTTTACCAAGCAGGGACTTTAAACGTTCAAATCAGTAGTTTATATATCGAGTGTAAAATGAGTACTGATACTTGGGCGAGAGTTAGAAAGCTCTTTTCTTAACCGTGCTGGGCGTGTTTTTAAAAATTTAAACTTACAACTTACAGAATTTTCTAAACTATAGGTAGATTTAAACTTGTCTACCAATTTGTTGGTCTTAGAGAGACATTTAGAATGGGCTTCATATGCCACAAAAAACTTCTTTTGAATGCTCTCCAAGTCACCTTCTACCTCCCCAGATTCGAGGCTATCCAACACACCATCATAGGCCGAATTAAGTGAGTCCCAATAACATAAGATCTCATTCTTCTGAACCTCCAGCGTATGAATCGAGTGGCCGGATTCGGGAATAACGTCGAAATATTGGTAGAATTGGACGACGCGATCAGAAGATCGAATAAATTTCTGCAGGGTAGACATGATCTGTTTTCAAATAGTTTACTTTTAGTAGAAATGCCTTTAATGAAATTTCTGCGAAAACGTTATGTATAGAATTCTTAGCATGATTTCAAAGACGTTACCCATTACTGGAGCCTTGCGCCTCCATTTGCAATTTACGTAGGATAAGACTCTGCATATAAACTTTGAGAACAACTTCGGAATGTCTTTAATTTTGCAACTAAAAAATAAAAACATCGTGGTGAATATTATAACAATGAGCTGTATTAAATTTGAATGTACGACACCTCTGGCGTTTTTAACAATATCTTCGTCCAAATTAATGAAAGAACGTATTAGATGGTAGGGTTAAAAATTTTACATCCAAAAGGAAGCGTCTAATGAGCCACAATTTTCCAAGTAGATTGAGCGATGCCCGCTCATCTGGTTGCCTGGCTGACGGCAAATCTTTACTGAAATTGTCACACCTACATTGCCCTTTCTCTTCCGGAAGTTCCCTTCCAATTCCAATTCCAATTTTTCATCTGAAACTCCACACTTGGAGGTTCGTTTAACTTAAACTTTTGTCTTTTGTATTAGTATACTGGCGGACCCGGCGAACTTCGACTCGCCACAATTTAACGCCTTCAGATAAACTCTCGAGTAATAATAAAACACAGATAGTTCAAATTTCAATGCGATTTATTTGAGTGGAATCGAAATCAGTAGAGAGCGATATGACGAACAATGTTTTTTGATCTGTTTTCCGGCGCAAAAACAAACAACGAAGACGGTTTCCCAACACGCGAACAGGCAACGTACAGCTGACCGTGCGAAAGACAGGGAAATTCCAAATTAATCCCCCAGACTTAAAACGACTGGCCTTGCGATTTATTTATTGTCTTCGTAAGAGCCAATCGAATGAGGAACTGAATCCGCTTAAATTGGAATGGAAGATTAGTTGAAATTCTCGGAATTCGTGGAATAAGGACTTCTTCTTCTTTGAATTTGTCCTCGATAATCGTCGCTTGAATCACATTGTCCATCAGTTTCTTGATGAACAATTGCGTACTATTACACAATTTCGGATGATTCAGATTCGCAACATGATTATGATCGATCCTACCTTCAGCTGTAAATTATGCCGCGGTGTTCCTGGCACATCAAGCGAGTTCAAAAATTCCGTCGGATAGTTTGTCGCTTCATCCTCTACGGTCACGCTGTCAACGGATTTGTACGAATGCAGTTCCCCAGCGATTTGACTTTGAATAATCAAATTCAAGTTATCGACGTCCTTATTCATCGTTGCTAGCATTGCCCTTTCACTAATCCAAGCGAGATTTTTATAATTTTGTGCAATGCCGGGGAACACTTTGGTGATGAGTTCCTCCTTCGACGATGTGAACGATGTGAGGTGGTGATTGTGCAGCGGGAACTTGTGCAATATGGGCACGTCTCCATCCATTATGTTCTGCGCGTTCCTCTTGCATTTGATTATCACGGACTTTCTGACTAATTATTGCACTACGTGTACGAAGTCCACGGTTTGATCGCCTAATAGGTGGCATTAGTCAAATAACTCTCCCTCAAATGGAATAAAGTCCTTTTTGACTAATCCTATTAAAAAGACAATTTTTTTTCAAAAAAAAAAAAAAAAAAAAAAACTTACAAAATGAATGTATCGCAATAAATGCCCGCAATCCAATAAGGTAACCTCACTTTTTACACGCAAACTTATTTTCTGAAAAAATGATCGAATTGATAAACATTGCACTAAATTTCAATTGATCGTACTGCTCGTACCGTTAATGGATGTGATACGCGATATATGAGTATCCGAATTCAGTGTAATAATACGCAAAACTCGAATCAATTGCACAAGAAAAATAGCACATTTGTTTAATAGAAAATCACAATGCGAAAAGTGCAGCTGTCAAATTGCGCTCAGTTTCAGCATTGAACGCAGCACAGCGCCATCTGTTATTTGTCTCGTTAACTTCTCCACTCAAAATTCACGCAAAACATATTTTGTCGCAATAAATTTCGTAATTTTCGAGCTTCACAACGAATTTTACACTTTTATATCGCGCAAAATCATGAAATCATGTGATAAAATGCAAAATTTCGTCGAAACAAATTGAAATTTTTCACGCTTTTCCGGAATTTTTCGTGTTTTCCACTAACAGTTTTCTATTTTGCCATTCGAAAAGACATTCCGGAACAATTGCAACACACACAAAATTCCATACAAAAAATCAATTTTCGATTTTTTCAATTTTCCGACTTTTCCGGGGGGTTTTCCCAAAATTTTCTTTCGTGAAAACCTTCTCCAGGCAATTACGAACAATTGAGAAAAAATTTGAGCCAAATTGGTCCAGACGTTCTTGAGTTATGCGCTTACCAACACATTTAGCGATTCATTTTTATATTATAGACTAGCCGACCCGGCGAACTTCGTACCGCCTAACAGTCGATTCTTCAATTTTTTTTTTTTTTAAGGTAATAAGTTAACAATGACATTATGTCAAAAATTAAAAACTATAACACACTCAAAATTCTTTCAAAATCATAATGGAAAACATTATGATAAGTAGTTTATATATTTTATTTTATTTTTACTTATGCTAAATTAAGATGCATTTTTATTGTAGTAGTTTATGGTACACGATATTTTTTGTTTGATTTCCTGGCGCGTAAACAAACAGAGCAGATGGTTTTCCAACACGGGAACAGGCAACATACAATTGACCATGGGAGAAACATGGGTTTTCTAAATTAATACCACAAACACTTAATGACTGCCCCTGGGATTTGTTTATAGTCATAGCGAAAGCAAGCCGTACTGGAAACTGCAGTCGTTTAAATTGGAATGGTATGTCAGTCGGAATCATTGGGATGCGGGGTATCAAAACTTGATATATATATAAAATTTGGTTCATTCATGTATCATGTTTTTGATAACTACTTCATGCAAGCCAGGATCTACTTGATATCTGTAAAGCGAAAAAATGTATTATTAAACATATAATTGCAAATACTATTCCAAACCTTAAAAGTTGGCATGAAATTTTCCCGAACTTCTTTTGTTGCTCCAAATGAAGTCATTTGAAAGCAGTTGTTGTATTGTTGAATATTGTTTAAAAAGTGTATGGAATCTGTTCCTATTGCTGAAACCAATGAGTACAATGGCTCTGGAGGTGGAAGCAATGGTATCAATTTCACCTTTCCATTTGCGCAACACAATCCATTGGGTTCATTTTTGTATTTCAATGCCTTACAATATTGGCAAAGTGAATTCATCGGTCCAATAGCAACACAGTTGTAGGCACTGTAATCAATTGACATATCGTAACAGAAAGCAGCTCGATTCAAACTTGCACCATTATTAGTCGAATGCCGCGCTTCACGGGTCTGTCTTAACCTAATTCTTTCACGTTCATTGCGATCTTCACGTTCCTGGGCAGTACAATTAGATTGATAATTAATTTGATTCGTTGCATTTCGGGTTCTTCTGCCTAAATTTGTCCGCCGCCTTATAGGAGGCATATTTACACACACAACACTTTTTTAATTTTATATAAACTTTTGGCTTTTAGATTTAGTAATATTATAGACTAACCACTTATCTATCTTTCTATGTCAGTTTGTTATCTACAAACCAGTGCTGCCCATTACGAAAAAAATCCAAAAGTAATCGGTAATCTGAAACTCCCAACAAAGTATATGCCTGTTTTTGGTGAATTTAAATTACATTTAGTTGGGACAGAAACCTATTTGCTATTTCACCACCAATGTTTTTACGAAAAAATCCCAGTTCAAATGATGCCACCACCGCCGGTAGATGGAGGTGGCGAAAAAATCAGTTTTCGATTTTTCCAATTTCCCGACTTTTCCGGAGGGTTTTCCAAAATTTTCTTTCGTAAAAACCTACTCCTGGCAATTACGAATAACTGGAAAAAAAAATGAGCCAAATCGGTTCAACCGTTCTCGAGTTTTGCGCTTAGCAACACATTCAGCGACTTATTTTTATATATATAGATAAGAAATGCTTGGTAGAATTAAAAAAATATCGATCGACTGACCACTCTACTTATCGCGCCTCCCATACAAAGGCACATTCAACCCAAATGTTTCTCGAATCATATCTCCTATTTGGTTGCAGTAAAATTTAGTTGAATTTGATATACGCCGAGCATTTGCCAAAATAAGATGTCGCAATGAAAATGGATAGAACTGCCACGGTTTTTGGTGCCTCCCATAAAAATTGGGCGATTTTTCGAAATTAAATCTTTCCTCTGAAGTGTGTAATTGGCAGGCCGCAGTAGTCTAATAATAGACTTGTACAATACATTGAGTTAAAATTTCCTATAAGCTCTGAGAAAAATTAACCAAGTTACCACAACCCTTTCTAGTATCTTCAATATAAAAATTGCCAATTTTACCCATATATTTGTAGCTTCATTTCTATCTAGTAGTTCTATGTAGTGTGAACTCAGTTGAATTTGGCACATGTTATGCTTTTGGTGGAGTGAATTGTGGGTATAAAAACGCAGAGCATTTGCATGCCCATTCTATCGCCTCACATATGAATTACTAATTTAAACCAAATTTTTTAGTCTCATGTTTAACTAGTAATTGCAGTGAATTCAGTCAAATTTGGTACAAGTCATTCATTTAGTGAGGTTGGTTCTGGTAATGAAAGGAGAGATCACTGTCATACCCCTTCTAATACCTTTTACGCAAATTGGCCGATTTGCCAACATTTAGTTTCTTCGTTGTAATTACTAGTTCGTAGATTGCAATAATTTAAAATTTTGGTAATTATATTGCATTATAAAGCGTCGTAAAATTTGAAAAGAAAATCAATAGTGTAACCACACCCTCTCCGGCAATTTTTACTAATTTCATAATTGCACCCACATATTCCTACATTCACATCATTCACTGAATTCCACTAAATTCAGCATAATTTAGCACCCCTCTGGCACTCAACAAATTTCTATTTTGCGAATAAAAATAGCAGATTATTTATTAAAGAATCTTCAGATTCACTTCGACCATTCTGCCACAGCTCACGCTTTTGTATCAACGTAAAATAATGTTTGGTTAGTTCACCTTACCAAAATTTGTAAACTAGTTTTCAAATCTTTCTTGGTGTTACAAACTCCTAACCAAAATGCAAAAGCTTTTGGAAAAAAATAATTTTAAATCTTTTCTTTATTTATTTTTCTGCTTGAAGATTTAATTTTTTTTCATGGTGACTGATGAATGCTACTGAACTAATAATCTCAAATAAACTTTTTTCCTAATTCATAAATATAAGTTATAATTTCCGTATCAATTTGAAAAGTAAAGTATTTTTATTGAGCCTTTTTGCGGCTTTTAAAAACAATTGAATAGACATCATTTATTGCGCCCTCGGTGATAAATCTATGCCATCGTTATTCGTTACTGCATGGAGGATTGCCGTAAGAGTTGCCCCAATTATCGTTAGAAGCCATTGCATTCAGCCATCCAGGTTTGTGGGTTTTATTTTGAAAACTCCCACTTTTCACTATCGTCATAAGAAAAACTCAAAAGTAGCAAGGGCTGGAGACGTAGGAGGGCAATTTAGTGTAGAGTTTTTTTTTTTTTTTTTTAAATGAGTTTTTTGTTAATTTTTGTTTCAATTCTACCATAACCTGACTTTGTGATAAGCTAGGCAATCTTGCTAAATTTACTCACAGTTAAAGAGGATCATTTCTAAAGAAGTTCTGCAAAGAAAAAATCTCTCAACACTTTTAAATAATGTGAATTATTTTCACCTACAAAGTCAATTTGCGGGCATTCCCCGAAACCGTCACATCACCAATTCGGTAGTCCATGTAAATAACTTGAAAATGACCATTTTTTGTGCATTATCAACTTAACTTAGTGGTAAGACTTAAATTTTCATATACTCTTCAAAAATTTTCTATTGTATTTTCTATTGTAATAGATAGCCCTGAGGAATCGGGGCTTTGGAACTATTTCTGCCAAAATGAAGATACCAATATTTCGCATACAATCCCTTCTACTATCCATTGCATTCATATCTTACTATACTTTGGTCAATTCTGCTACAAGACACAAAAAAAGTTGGGATTATTTTCCTTCATTTTTCAACATAATTCCGACATGCTTTTTCCAGCGATATGCGATAACTTCTATACCCCTTTTCTGGTAAGAACTGTCAAACTCCTTAAAACTCTAAACCAACTCAACCGCAGACTCTACTTCTTCTTTGTTGGCAAATCTTTTACTACCGAGTCATTAACACAAGCTTGAAAACAAAAAATAGTCCAAGAGAGCTGAGTCTGACGAATAAGGTGTGTAATGAGGCAGTTCAAACTTAAATTCATAATTTTAACCACCGCAATAGTGGACATGTGCAGTGGAGCATTGTCTTTCTCTAAACTTTCGCCAATACTCTCTTTTTTGCCAAATGCGGCGTTTTTTCCATAATTTCATCACCTAAACAGTGTAATAAATTAACATAATTTTCGCCATTGGTGGCCTTTCCTTTCTGATCAATATAAGTGTCATCAAAGATAATCCCATGCGCATCCAAAATAGCAAACGTCATGACCTTGGCTGTAGACGGAACCATCTTCGCCTTCTTTAGACACGATTCTTCCATTCCAGTCCACTGCTTTGACTGTTCCTTTCCTTTGTCTCAGATGTGAAGTGACTCATCCATACAAAAATTTGGTTTTATTACGATGAAACATCGCCAAACCAACGAATTCTACTAAAACACCTTTACGTCTCTGTTTTTGTTCTATTGAAAGCAAGCGCGGTACCCATCTTGCGCATAACTTTCTCATATTTAAATCTCTGGTCATTATATAGTATAACACTTTTTAAAATACCTACCATTTCAGCTAGGTCAGGCAGTTTCAGTCGACCATCATCCAATACCATTTTGTAGATTTTCTTAACAGTGCCTGACGTGAACATCTTAATTGGTCAACCACTACAGTTTTCGTCAGTTCGTACGGCCTCGTTTAAACTCTGCTATCCAATATTTTACAGTCGTAAACGGAGAAGCAGACTCTCCCAGAGTAGAATCTAATTCGGCTTTAATATATGTTGTACTGGCGTG
>JAHXMU010000524.1:101159-115358 GCA_019455685.1 Philornis downsi | reverse complement strand
CCAATTGCTTGGCACGTCGTCTGATCGGTGTTCCGGGCTCCTCTTCGACATCTTGAGCGACAGCAGCGATATTCTCCGCGTTGAACGGCTGCACCGGGGCCTGTCAGCCCTGGGAACATCTAATGTTGCCTCAGTCTATTCAAAGCAAAGCCAAAGCCAAACGTCGAAGTGTTTATACAGTTGGTGTCGGACGGCCAGGAAATCTGCGACGAAATTCAAGCTGCGCCAACTAAGCCAACGAAAAGTTGCGCAAAAAAAAAAAAAATGGAAACAATTATAACGCGTTCTTGAAAAGTAAACCGATTCACGGCTTAGCGATTTGTGTTCTAAGTTTGTTTGCTTCACAGATATGAAAACATGTACTGAAAAAAAACAACAATGTTATTACATGCAGCGCTTTCCAATACGGTGATGACTTTTGCCCCACCTTGTACCTGACGAGTTATTTCAATAAACTATATTTTTCATATGAGAAATCATCCTTGTAACGTAACGACGTCATATATCCAGGAGATTATGGTAGTTATGTCGCTTTTTTGTATTAATATTTTATTGACAGTGTACAGAAGAATTAGCTGTGAGGTCAAGTAGACATTTCCAAATTGAATATTTATTTGGTTGGAGTAACAGTTAAGGCAGTAATCACTTACAAGGATGACGCGTTTCGGACTTCGTGACAAATTGGAGTAGTTGTAAATACCAATTAAAGTTATAATTCCGTACATATATATTGGGACGAAAAACATACAAAATGAAAAAGCCTAATAAGTGAAGTAGACTGTCATTGTAAATCATATTTTTCTGCTATTAAGACATACACAAAATTATGATAACATCAGTATTGTAAAGTTTTTTTTTTTTGTATTTGTTATCGAATTATGGAGAAGATAATTTGTAACATTGTAATTTAATCAAATCGTCTTTAAATAACTTTGTGACTGAATCAATGCTGTTGGAACATCATCAGTTGTTTATATAGGTATATCTAACCCGAAATTGTCCAACTTTTGATTCATTGAACTTTTTCCATTACATCAACCAAAAATGAGAATGGAGGATTGGTTTTCCAGGAGTAAGGCTCTTTATCATAATTGTCATTGTTACTACGTTACTCACGTCTGGCGTGCACACTAATCCACATAACATGCGTTTCATATTTATAAGGCCACCTATAAATATGCTTTTTCCTCGTCTTTTATTACTGAATTTTGTCACTTTTTCACAAAAATAATAATGATCTTATCGGTTGCACCTTTAAAAACTCACTAATTGAACTTGGCATTATAATTGTGAAACACGATGAAAACCGAATTATCGCAAAAATAACAGTACCGTTATCTGCACAAATCCTAAAGTTTGTGTGCATGTTTGTTTCGTCCAAACAAGTATTTTGATGGAACATCATAATAAAAAAAATTTACCGTTACACAAATAAAGTAAATTTATGCATGGCCTTATAAATTTGAAACGCACCTTATGTTCGAGAATACATTTGCAAACCTGTGAATTGAAATAGTAATAAAAACGACACAATTTTTACAATTTTTCAAACATCGGATACGTTATGATGTAAAAAAAATAAGTTGTACCGATTTCATTGTTGAAAACCAATTGAAAAACACATTCGAACATATTGCGGCGTAACAGTATAAATTCTTCCGATTTTGGTGTTGGAAAGAAACAAAAAAAAAAATGTTTGCCGTTGTTACTTATGAAAACTTTCCTCATAAAAATGTAGTCCTACCTGGTGGGCAAATTTAGCTTCAAATTTCACAACCTTTTTTTATATCAAGTTTCACCGCGAAAAGTCAGCATATTATCAGTCTTCATGGAAGAAAAGTTTTTGAAAAAGTCTTTGCTGATGTCCAATTTTCAAATTCCCGAGATGCCCTTCTTTCAGACATTGTGACACAGCCCCAGTGAGAGGCCAAGTAGGTATGAAACGCACCTTCTTTATTCTCCTTCATCTTATCGTAAACTTTTACATTTAATCGTTTTGGAAGTAGTTAAAAAAAGAGCTTCATTGGAAGTGATTAATACGAATATACTGCTTCTATGAAAGTGGCGGATGTTGAATAAAGTGCAGTGGATGTGAGGTTTTTTCCATATCGCCCCGAATGTAGATATAGTATTGTAAAACCACAACTTTATGGCTATTTGGGAGCTACGCGATTTCCCCGCAATTTTAGCTGGTGTACTTATAAGGCTGTAAAGCTTTTCGCCAAAATAATACTTTTTTTTTAATTATTCAACATAAATTTCTCAAGTTTATCATTATTCATTAAACCGACTGGAAATCGTAGATGTGAATAGTTTTTCTTTTTCCCTTTTTTTTTTTTTTTGTTTATAATTCTTTTCCTGTATATTTTTTTTTACTAATTTTCCTAACCCTTCGCAAATTTTAATATTTTTCTTGCAGCATCTCGTCGTCACTTCGAAATTGCCTTTCAAATGTTTGATTTGAACGGCGATGGCGATGTTGACTGCGAAGAATTTGAGATGGTGGCCACCTTGGTGCGACAGCAGACTAGCATTGGCAGCCGTCATCGTGATCACGCCAACACTGGCAACACTTTCAAGGTAACTCACTTGAGATGGGAAATAATGAGCTTTGTGAAAAACGGCCAAAGAGTGTTTTCTTGTACAAATTCCAAATTAACAAAATTCCTTAACGAAAGAAAACCATCCAAACTGTATATTTAACCGTTTACTATTTACTTTCCAATTTATTCTCAAATCTTTTGTATTATAATCTTTAAAAACCATTTGCTAAAAGTCTAAGGTACTTAATTTAAGAACAAATCCTTAGTTTTTTCTCTACACCACTAATTTTCATTTGTTTAATACCATAGACACGTCTTTGAAAACTCTTTGCATATGCACCCTTTTACTCATGACCATGCACGCCTTCCCTTAGCATTCCTTCGGCATAACCAACGGCTCAACAGACGTTGCGTTGTGCACTTCCCTTCTTCTTGCATTTCAGCATTTTTTGAATTGCTTTACTTTTTGCTTGTGTGTTGTTTTTAATTTTGACGATTGATGAAAATATATTTTCTCAATGAATAAATCGATAATTTAGGGTGTAAATTCGGCCTTGACCACCTATTTCTTTGGCCCGAATTTGGATCAAAAGCTGACCATACAAAAGTTTCTGGACTTTCAACATCAGTTGCAACGTGAGATTCTATCGCTGGAGTTTGAGCGCAAACATCCCGACGAAAATGGTTTGATAACGGAGGCTGATTTTGGTGAGCTCCTTTTAGCTTATGCGGGTTATCCCCTGAAGAAGAAACAAAAGAAGTTGAAGCGGGTTAAGAGACGATTCCGCGACCATAGCTTGGGCATATCAAAGAAGGACTATTTGGATTTTTTCCATTTCTTGAATAATATCAACGATGTTGATACGGCTTTGACTTTTTATCACATTGCGGGTGCTTCCATTGACCAGGCCACGCTTAAACATGTGGCTAAAACGGTGGCTATGGTCGAACTATCAGATCACGTGATTGATGTGGTCTTTACCATATTTGACGACAACAGTAAGTACCGATGAGATATGTTGTAAATTTGTAATTACTAAATTTAAGATGGGTTCTGCAATAAAATGGTTAAACGACAACTTGAAATAATAATTTCAATATGCCAATCAAATTAATCATCAGTTTTTATAGTATTTTTTTTTTTTTAATATTCTTATTTAGCTTAATTGCAATGCTTGCGCACGAAAATTGTGTGCCATTTTTTTCAAGATCTGCAGTTAAACCATTTGATTGTTGATTGTTAAAGAATTATTATAATTATCTTTATTTTACTATAAATTTTAGATGATAATCAACTGAGCAATCGCGAATTTATAGCCGTCATGAAAAATCGCGTCCAAAGGGGTCTGGAGAAACCTAAAGATACCGGTTTTATAAAACTGATGCGTTCCATGTTGAAATGTGCCAAGGAAACCAAACCTGTATTGTTGGATCTATAAACTTATACCAGTTATACTAATTGACTATCTTTAATGTAGTAGCAGAAACTAACACAGAGTTGTTCTCTTTAAGCTACTACTTGTTAACGCTAATTTAATCGCTTATGAGCTTTAAATTTTGTGGTACTTTTCCTTCCCATGTGTTCTAGCAATTCTTTATGTTTTATTATTATTTTTACTTGAACAACTGTTTGTTCCTCAAAGTTCATAATTTAGAAAAAGGAAACGTTTATCTTTTAAGTCATATCTATATATCTCTATTTGAAAATGTTGTTTATTTTTCGATTTAGTATGTATTAGCTTATGTAAATATTTGTTTAGTAAATAAACAATTATTTATAAATAAATAACAATTTCGCTGCTATTTTAATGCAATTGAATGATAATTTTCTTCTGGATACTTTGTTAGGGAATATTCTGCCTTTAAAACATAAAATTCTGATAGAAAATTAGCATTCAACGTGAACCAAAAAGATACACACATCTCTCTGGCTTTTGGGTTATATATACAATCAAATATTTACAAAATTGTTAATGTTAGAATTGGTAGACCTCAAAATAGTCTACAAGTCTACTTTTGTGAAGCTAATAAATTTGTATTTGAATTCAGTAAGCCAATAAGGCAAATTAAGAGCTTTTAAATGTGATATATTATAAATTGTATGTAGCATCTGAAAATGTAAAGTTTTCGTCTTTATATCGTCTACATCTACACCTATTCAGATGATTGATGCGTTTTGTATTGGAATCGGAATCGATTACCTCATTAAATTGTTATACCTAAAATACATCGACTTTTTAAATCGATTTTATCGAGTTATATGAAAGAACGTTTTTATGTAAATTTAAAACGAACTACTGTGTAGTATCCAATTTTATTATGTAGTATCAGATTGTGCATAGAATTAACTTTATTTTTGCGATTACTTATAAAATATTAAATGTCTTGGATTGCGTTTTTAATTCGGCTCAATACCATATTTTTTTAAACATTTGAATATTATTGTTTATTGAATTCAACAAATGACAACAAGTGGGTTCTTACAATAATTGTATCTATTCTTCGGATACAACAATACAGCTGTATCAACGAAGTAATTGTTCTAAGTATTTCCACTAAGCATAAGAAAATTGCGCTGGCGGTTTTATGGGGTCTTCTTTTAATTATAGCCGAAATTGAAATAAAATTCGGATGTGGATCTGGATGTGTTCGGTGTGTTACCACTTCATAACGTATAGTACCAACTCTATGCCACTTGTAATAACAAAATGTTTAAATCTAAATAGTCATCATAGCTGGTCATCGAGTTTCAGGGTTGCAACATAAAACATCATAGTGCCACTGTTGCAAATGACCTGACATGCCCTAATAATCGACCACCTCCATCGATATATAGAACAAAACGTTAGAAAGCTTGAAATTATACCATTGAGGATATACCATTCAAAACGAAGTATACCAACACAAAGTCCTCTTTGGATTATAGTTCTCTAGGATTCAGAGAAATTCGATCAAAAAAAAGACTGTCGACAAGGCGGTGTCTTACCCTACTATTCGTCCAATATAATAATGTATGAACATAATGTGTATGAATAATATGTACGATATTTATAATAGCTGCAGCAAATACAGCCAGCACTTAAAAATACCCAACGATAATGAAGCGTTATTTAGAGTTTACTATTATATATTAAATAAAATACTCTCTAAAATGCAAAGAGAATAATAAAAGTAAGTTAAATAGATAAAAAAAAAGAAAAACTAGATCACAAATAAATAAATATTTATCGGAGGTTTATGAATACATTTTTTATAGCAAAAATGATTCTTCAAACATTCTATAAATCATTATGAATTTGGGCTTTAGTTTTGTTGTTTTAGTTTTTGACGTATTTATTCAATGAACATTTAATTCGATAAATCCACCTTAAATTTGTGTTTTGTATTTTCGCCATTGATTGCAGAACGATCTGTTCTCTGCTCTTGACTGAGTTTTCTCTCATGGTCATTTATTTTTATTTTCAAAAACAATCAAAGTTTCGGTTAATAAATTAAAGAACGAATATCTTTAATTCCTGACTACTTGCTTGCCTTGTCCATTATGATGATGTAAGAAGTAACGGCGCAGTTCCACTTTTTGCATATCCCATCGATTGTTAAAGAAATTTGTAGTTTCAGGGTCGTATTTGGGTAAAATAAATAAATTGTGATACCATTAAATTCAATTTTTAGAACTGACATAATAAAACAAAGCAAATTTCAATGCGAGTATTTGGACTCCTATTGTATATTGGAACTCTATTACTCTAAAAGCATTTGAAAATCTGTCTATAATGCAGTTTTTAAGACAGTTCTTTATTATTAGTTTTTCCAATTTTAGTGATTTCGGTTTGCCTAGCATAAATGTGTCCCTCAAACAGAGCTGTGATGTCAGAATTGGTGTCAGTGTTTAGCAGATTTCTCTGATTTCAGAGTAGAAGTTGGAAAAAATTTTATTTGATTGTTTTCAATTACGGATAAAAAAATTAATCAAAATTTCAAACAATTGAAGGAATAATAATGTCACGTACTTTGTGCATATTTCCGCTCGTCCCCTTTCATTCTAAACTCTTTTTTTATTTTGAAAACAAAACGAAGGGGGATTATTTGATGTAAGAAGAGAAAGTATGAATTTGATGACTCCACACTTAATGATTCAATATAGTAATATTATGTGTGAATATTATAAAAATTACACAACAATTGTTCATGTAGTCATGTACAATGGGAAACAAGTACTGACAGAGGGAATCCCGAAAATATAATTGATTGTGGTTAATGCATGTAAACCAAAGTATTCCAATTTAGTGGATAATGTATTCTTTTGTTGTAAACTATAAATAGCAGTTATGTAATCTTTATAAAATACACAGTTTAAATACATATCAAGTTCTTAGCCACCAGATTTGGAGTTGAGGAATCTCAAGTTGTGTAGTTGAAGTCAGAGTCGTTTCCAAATCGTACAAGAACTCTACAACTCTGGCCTCAAATCTGTATATAATGTTATTGTCATGCTAATAATGTTATTTCTAAGATATCATTTTTCATGAAAGTCATGTCATTTTAACACAAATTTATGTTTCGTTTATCGGAGAGCTTATTTTCTGATGAATGTCGCCATTGTTAACAGCAGACGACAAAATCGTTTGACCATCTGATTATCAACTGAAGGAGTGTTTGGCGATATTTAAATGCAATAAGCAGAGCCCATCGCCGCATACTAGAGACTTAGTAGCCTTTTCGATTTTTGTTGCAATAACATCTTTAAAAAACTTGAGTAATTTCATGTTTAGTATGCAGCTCAGTTTACACCAAATACTTCCCGTGAAGTTATGATTACAATCTTTAAGATTTTCGACATTAAAACGAGATTTGAGAAAGGTATTTTGTAGTTTTCAATAAATAATTTGTTAAGCTAAAACCTTTTCTTACCACTCCTTTTGGAAATATAAATGAAGTGTCGATTATTTTCAAGTTAAAACATTGCAAAGAGTTTAAACTTAGAAAACATATTAGGTGCGCAACTAAGTTCCCGCTCTTTGCCAATAGATAGCGCCAAGCTGTAAGTGCTAGTCAATTCTTCCATAACCTAAACGTCATGAGCCAGGCTTAGCTATATGGTAAACATACCGCCTCGACACAACAGTGGTTTTCTTTTGACGTCATATTCTTTTGGTTGTGTAAATATGTATGATTTTGTGTCAAATAATCGTCATATGCGGGAAGTATTGAAGCTCATCGAAGCTCATATGCAGCGGCTGAAACTCATTGACAGCTTCAAAACGTTTACGGAAATGCTGCTTTAAGTGAAACATCGTGTCGAGATTGGTTCCCTCGCTTTAAAGACTGTGATTTTGATGTTGACCGTTCGCAAACTCTGTGCGAGGAACGCTCATAATAGGCGGAGAGGCACGAAAAAGTGATTCTTCAGCATGACAACGCTCGTTAAAACCTACCTGCGCCGTCCGATAATCACTTGTTTCGTTCGATGGCGCACGGTCTGACTGACCAGTAGATCTACTCATAGGACGACATCAAGGAATAGCTATATTCGTGTGGATAGAATTAAAAGATGAACAGTTTTACCGTGACGGAATTCGAGCTTTTTTACCAGAAAGATGGGAAAAAGTAGTAGCTAGCGATGGCCAATACTTTTATTTTCTAACAGAAAAGCTTATTTTCTAAATTTCTTCTATATGAAGAGAGATTTATTCTGGCGAAAAGGTCTTTCCCTTAGCCTTCCTTAAACAATGGTCTAATACCATTTAAGAAATGTACATTTTTTACAAACATTTAACATAAATTGTGTTCCTTAAGGTTATGTATTTAGTATAAGTTGTTATAGTTTATTTAGACGGTGACGGTGAATTAAAATTCATATCTATAATGCGCTGCGTTTATAAGGGAATCCAAGCGCTTCGGCCTTTTACGCTTCTTCCACAATTCGTTACACCAAGCAGAAGTATTACAAAATCTTGATCTTTTAAATGAGTTCATTATCGAATCTATGAAAAAGTCAATTTTTATGCTGGACAAAGTGTGTCCATCCACAAAACATGATCTAACCAATGCTATCGCTGTATTTTGATGTGCGTGACTACGTCGATGTAGGTATACACCTTAAGATTCAATACCATCCTACGTAGCGGATAATTGATCCATATATTCTCTCTAACATTTCAAGAACGGAATCATGCGTTTGTGGAATAATCCAGTATTTGGCACAGTTGACTTTTCGTTTGTCAAAACTCGGTCATAGTATTATCGTCAACGAAAATGTGCTATTTGTCACTGATTTTCTTAGGTCTAAAGGATTAGGCGCAGTGTGGGAATACCTAGTTAGTTGTGGATATATCAGGTCTAAAGCCACACTGATAAGATCAAATTAAATCGGTTAGAAAAGGCTTTAGACTGATACTGCGCTTGCTAGCATGGTCACTTGCATTGACCTTTTCAGAATACATGACGTTATATGCTCAGATTGCTTTCATTGGACATGCATTCACTAAACTAAGTTGTTCTTAAGCCATTGTACTATTATACGAGTACTATTCTCCTTTCTATTTATCTCAGTGCTGTCTAGACTATATCATTGTCAATAAATAGCGTGATGTCTTCAATCGTAACCAGCAGGAGTAATGAAGAGTTTTCTCCACAATTGGAGGACACTTTGTAAATTTAAAATCGAATTTTTATTGTCGCCCTTACATTGTAGGAGCTTGTCAAAGTTTAGCATCTTTATTCATGCTTCCGAATACTTACCGTTGTGTTCACGTTCGTGAATACCTTAGGCTTTGCCAGCTGGTTATCCAAGTCTATCTACAATGGATCACACACAGGGCATGCCTTTTATCTTTTACCGCGTAACCTATCTGTTTTTTTCGCGTTATAATCGGAAAGTAGCCAAGTTGATATTACCGACTGTCGCACTAACAGCATTTTCTCTCCTACTATTGTGGCACTAAAATCATTCATTCATGGGCAGGGCAGCGATTGTACGTTTCTTCTAGGCATTTACAAAATTTGTCTTTAGCCTCATCGTCTTTATCTTTGTCTTGATGCGAATTGTGGCTATTCGAAATTCGGGGCAATATGTCCAAATCTCTCCACAGACGTTCCTGTAATATGACAGACTTTCAGTCAGCCTATTAAGTTTTTAAATTTAATTAGTTTAACAAAATCCAGAACTATTTGGATAAAAATTATTCCATAAGTCAAAAAGAACACAATTTGGAGATGCATTAGCATGGGATAGGAAGCATATCATAAAAGGTCCAAAATAACCTACTTTTAGATATCTTATTAAAAGTACCGATGACATTATTTTCACTACATTTTCGATCAAGAAGAATTATGTAAGAATTATGACTCCTAGACCCAGTAGAACAAAGTTGGTACGCTTAGTTTAATGTAGGCATCTTCTATGTGAAAGGTAAAACAAAAAATTGTCGATTGACTTATTGCGCGCGTTAAATTATTTAACTTGTGACATTTTGAATAAAATTGTAAACCGCTTTTATACCTGCGTGGGAATAACATCAGGACATAGACTGATTAGCGCCAAGCTTCATGAGATTTTATTGCTTGACGATGCCTCTTCCATTTAGGCCACCCGAAATGTAGGTTTCCGACATAGTCCACTGCATAGCTCAATATTAATCCCTCATGTGCTACCAGTCAGCTAGCAACTGTCCCCCAATTTACCAGAAAAATAGCCAATTTTAGAGTTTTTGTTTTTTAAATATTTTTTCTTTAATGAAAACATTGCTGATTATATAAATATAACATTTAAAACATCATTCTTCCATCCTTTCATACTACAAACTAATGTACATACAAATCGCAAATGGATGTCTAATTCTCAATTAATATGCATTTGCGTTCCAAAAAGTAAAATAATTAAAAATATCTTCTCCTATACAATAGTTTAAAATAGTATTTGTTTTGTTTTGTCAGTTTCATTTGTGTTTTTTCTTTTCTTATTTTGATTTGTTTTTTGTTTTTATTTTGTTTATAAACATTCAGGAAATACTATGTTGTTTCAACAATGCTCTGCTAAGAAGAGCTTCACAATTGAAGTGCAATCCAATCAGTCGATTGTCGACAGTTGGAAATTCAATTCAATAAAAAGAAATACAAAAATATATATATGTATGTATGTCCTTGTTGTAGTCTACGAATGTAAGATAGAGAAATGAACTAATAAAACTTAACATCAATTGAAGTTGTTGTTAAAATTTATGAAAAAAATATATATTTTTTCTTACTTGTTTGTCTGTTTGTTTGTTTGTTTGTTTGTGTTTCTTACAAAGAGTACAAAAATAATAGTAGTAATGCTAAAGTCTAAAAAATTGTTAAGAATTTTATGTATTTCTATTTACAGATCATTGATTTTATTTTGCGTATTTATTTACATAATTCTAGATAAGGAAACTTTTTCATTTGTTGCTGTTTTTTGTTTTCAGTTTTCAAACTAAATGTCCGTAAAAATGTTCTTTGATTTAACTTGCAGAGTATTTCTCTCTTCTCTCTTGTGTGTGGGTGTTTTTTTTTTTTATTTTATTTATTTATTTTTTTTTTTTTTGTTATTATTATCAACTTTAAAAAGTTATTGCATAAAACATATTAAGGATTTTCATTATTTCCAAAAACAAAAAGCGTTCAGAGTGTTGACCTATCGACCGATGATACACTCTTGTCTCATCGGTTAGGAATTTCATAATTTCTTATTTTCCTTTAAGTTAACAAACAATTAATTATAGCAAACCACCACCAACACCAACACCGTGACACAGTCGTTTGTGGTGTCGTGTTGTTGTGGCGTTTGTAAAATAATTTAATTAAAAATAAATAGGATATATAATCAATATGCCATTTATTGTTATTACAATGGTGATACAATGATTTTGCTGTCATATAAAGTAATTAATAATGCTCGTATGTGTAATACAGTACTTACTATAATAATAGTTGCTATAAACTCTACAAGTACTATTTGTATGTATGTAATAATAAGGTATAAAAGTAGGGAATGCACCATTTTCTGTAATGGAATTCCCAACAAATTTCAAACTCAGTTTTTCTTGTTCTTCTTTGTCGCAACAACACTAAGAAAATATATTTATGTATAGTTATAGTATTTAGTTAAAAAAAAAAGAAATGTTTAGTTATCGTTTGTTTGTTTGTAATACCATTCTTAAAAGTGATCTGCTACAGATTTGAAATCAAGTTTTCTTTTATTAGTAAACATTGAGATCTGGAGTCCCGTAAAAGGAAGTTGGGGGGGGTGGGCAAACTCCATTGTGTTTTGCAAAACAGCTATGCAACTTGAAACAACAAAACTTGAAAGCGTTTAATAAATAGCTAAGTTCATGTCCACTTATCGTCATCTTTATCATTTTCACGCTATTTACATTCTACAGATGTAACTAACTTTAGCATAACATGTCTAGGTTATTGTCTATCCTCTCTCTCCTTGATAAGAAAAAAACGCATAAGAAAGCCGAAGAAAGAAATTATACGAAACAATAGACAAATTTCCAATGTGGAAATTTAGGATTTACAAAGGACGAGTTCAGTATGGGTCCTACACACATACGCACTACTCTATATTCTTTCTTCACCGGATATTCTTTCTTGCAAATGTTCCATAAGACACCTTGTCATTCTACGTGCAACATTTCGTTCTGCTATACAAATCATTCTTTATGGTAGCCACCTCGGATTCCAATCGTGCTAGCTTCGACTTCAGTATATGCTCTCTTTCTGAAGGTGTCACCGTCACCACTGCGGAGGCGGTGCAGGTATCTTTGGCTCCCACCAACACACTTCGCTGGAATTGCGCCGTCCATTCAGGACTAGGGAGCGATATGCCCGAATCGCGTTCATCACTTGAATTATCGCCTGAGTTGTCAGTCCAGCCGGGAGGCGAGGCTCTATTGCTAATGGGCTCCTGCTTGATGTGCTGCAGAGCAAGAAGGGCCGTGGCTGCGGCGTCTTTGTCGCCCAAGTGAGATTTGTGCCTTAGCTTTAGGGGCAAGCAATTGTTAGAGTCATTACTGTGGGGGCTGGTAGTGGTACTGGCGAGATTGTGGTCGTTGGCCTCCTCCGCCAGTTCATTGTCCGCCTCATGGTCATCGTCACCCGATACGGCGCCGGATGAAGATGCAGACGACATAGACGAAGAGAGGCGTGATGAAGAGGTGGTCGACGACAGCATGTGCTCGTAAGCTGTGGGAGTACTTGCCCGTCTCGACAAGTTGAGAACGCTGGCTGTACCCCGAGTCGATGACGAACTGACTGAATCACCGGCACTCGAACTTACCAACGAACCCTCCAGATTCGGCAAGTAATTGTGCTCCTCCTTCGCGAATTTTGTGTATAAAGGACCAACGTGCTGGGCTGCTCCAGCATAGAGAGCTGCAGCGGCGGCAGCAGAGGGAGGATTCGCATACAGGCCACTTACTGTCGCGGGCAGGTCACCATTGCCCACAACGGCCGCTGCGGCCACCACTTTACGGATGTTCTCGAAATCACAGCCCCGATTTAGAGCCTGTAGGACGTGCAAATTTTGTAGATTGGTGGGAGTTTGTGTTGGGACGGTTGTTGAGGCAGCGGCTGCAACCACTGCGTGATGTTGAGCGGGGGTGTTTGGGGACAGGTTCTCTGTTAGGCCAGCTGGCACGTAGGCTACAGCCGAGCCGGCAGCCACTGTGGCGGGAGTAGCATAAAGAGACTGAGGAGGATGAATTGTGGTGGGCGGTATTGATTGTTGGCCTGAGGGCGCATGAGGTGATGGTAGGTGTAGCGGTGGTCCCGAACCAGGCCCGGAGGAACCGCTCGGTTTGATAACACTTTGTGGAACCATTTTGTCATTGCTCGACGAGAGCACGCCATCGGAAGCAGATTTCTGTTGCAGATTATTTGAGGAACCATAAAGTAAACTATTGTTCGTTCCGGTGAAACTATTTGCGGGAGTGGACATCTTTGATCTCTTGGTGGTACTCAAGACTTGTTCACTGGTAGGCAAAGATGCTAAAATATGCTCTACGCTCACTAGATTTTCGCCAGAGATGTTAAATTTATCCTTAATAGCATCCAGTTGGGCCTTTAGAACATGGTTTTCTTTGGTCAACTCGACCACGCGCTGCTCCAGTACCATGTCGTTGTAACGCCGCTTTTCGCGGCTACGTTTTGCGGCTTCATTGTTGCGCCTGCGACGATCCCAGTAGCTGTCATCCTTTTTGCAATCCGGGGTGAATTCTCTTTGCTTACGCTGCGAGAACAGCTCTTTGGCGGCATTGGCCTGCTGCTTGGTCATGCCGCTGAAATCTCCATTGTAGTTGGCATACTTGCCATTGTGTTGCATGTCTGACATGCTGTGGCCCGAATCGCTTGACTGGGGACTAACTGGCCCATTGTACATTGACAAACTGTGCACTGGAAAAATCAGAGAGGAGAGAAAAAGAGAGAGAGAGGGAATGATTAGAAGGCGGCTCAGTTTAAAACTGTCTCATATATAAGAAAATCATGTCAGGAGAACTTACCATTTGTGGCCTCATTGGAACTGCCGTTCATGGAGAGCGTTGGGGAGATGGTGGACAAGCGCACTGCTGAATTCATGGCCATAGCAGCAGCTGAGACGGGTGTCACCAACGAGGTGTTATTGTGATATTTG
>JAHXMU010000524.1:60689-76418 GCA_019455685.1 Philornis downsi | reverse complement strand
TCGACGTAGAAATTTTGTACTCGAACTATTGCATACAAAATTTGAATAGATGGATACATTGTTTAGTGATTTCAAACTAGTTTGTTTTAGCTTTTTTGCGAAAGTTGTGCCTTTTTTTCGTTATCAAGTTCTGGCAACACTGTCACCAGGTAATCGAGTATTTTTTTATGGTTCTGGAGACTATTCGACGTAGAAATTTTGAACTCGAGCTATTGCATACAAAAATTGAATACATGGATACATTGTTTAGTGATTTCAAACTAGCTTGTTTTAGTTTTTTTGCAAAAGTTGTGCCTTTTTTCCGTTAACAAGTTCTGGCAACACTGTCACCAGGTAATCGAGTATTTTTTATGGCTCTGGAGACTATTCCACGTTGGAGTTTTGAACTCGAACTACTGTGTACAAAATTTGAATAGATGGATATATCGTATAGTAATTTCACAATAGCGTGTTTTATTATTATTTTTTTTTTTTTTGCGAAACTTATGCCTTATTTTCGTTATCAAGTTCTGGCAATACTGTGACCAAGTAATCGAGTATTTTTTTGTGGCTCTGGAGGCTATTCGACGTAGAAATTTTGTACTCGAACTATTGCATACAAAATTTGAATGGATGGATACATCGTTTATTAATTTCAAACTAGCTTGTTTTAGCATTTTTGCGAAAGTTGTGTCTTTTTTTTTTTTGATATCAAGTTCTGGCAACACTGTCACCAGGTAATCGAATCTTGAGATTATTCCACGTTGGAATTTTGAACTCGAACTATCGTTTAGTAATTTCAAACAAGCTTGTTATATTTTTTATTTTTATTTTTATTTTTTATTATTTTTTTTTTATTTTTTATTATTTTTTTTTTGTTTTTTTGTGAAAGTTATGCATTCTTTTCGTTGTAATTTTGAACTCGAATTACTGTGTACAAAATTCGAATAGATGGATGTATCGTTTAGTCATTTCGAACTAATGTGGTGCCACTAAACAGAATAGTAATAACATTTAATTTTTCTTTAAATTTTTCTTAAAATTTAAAATTTTTGTTTATCTTCTAATATTTTAGCGTGTTGAAAAATTCTAAACTTTGACTCTTGCAGTCCATATTTAAGCCCTGCTTAAATTCATATTAGGCGCTATAAATAATTTCAAATATATACATTAGATTGTAGTAAAATCCGGGTTTTCTGTAGAGGCAAGGGATAAGAAAAACGCTGATTGTAGAAATATCGAACTTTACTGGTAATTTTGAACATATTTTGGAGTGATCAAATCGGTTTTCATAAACCAAGTATCCAGTCTTACGTCTAAAAAGTGGATGTTTTTTTTAATTTGTGAATTAAGTGATTTTTCTACACAACTGATTATTTTAGGCAATATCGGGCGCGTCAACAGTTAATGTGTGTGTGAATACACGAATAAGACATCCCAGGCAAGTGATAAATAAAACGGCTTAACTACTGCGGAGTATTGTCGTTGTATACAATATTTTGTCAATTTCAGGTATACATTTTGTGCCCGGTAATTTATGTGATTAAAAAATGGCAATAACTGGGCGTTATTGGAAATTAAAAAAATTTGGAGGGAAACATCAGCCAGTAATGTATTTGAGTTAAAGTCTGGTACAGTTATTTTATTTTGTCATATGTTCTCTAGTTGTCGAATATGGATTTCAATAGCAGCGGTGTGGGTTCTACGAGTATATTTAAGATTAAATCTAATCCATCATAATGTTAAAACTAAAATTTAAATGGCAGATTGTTATAAGTAAAGCTAATAAAAACCAATCAGTAGACTATATGGCGACGACTCTGCTATTATAACTCGCGGAAAAGTGGCTAATGCAATAAGTAAAAGAATGGAACAAATATTGCTGTCAGCTCAAAAGTATTTTGAGCACTGGAAAATTGAAATTAACTACAACCCAACTCAGCCGCTTATAGTTCTTAATAGTACCAAGAGTCTGTAAGATTCAGTGAAGTACTCAAGCATATATTTTGATAAAAAAAAAATTGAAATTTACAGCACATATTAATTGGAAATGTGTTAGATAAAAAAATCTAAATTAAACTGTAAAAATAAAACGCTTATTTACAACAAGTGGGTAAGGCCGGATGTCAAATTTGGTATCCAAGGAGAGCGCAGACAAATCCCAAAAAACTACAAATTATTCAAAATAAATAGTTGAAGATAATACATAATCTGAATCGGAGTTATTCTACTAATAGTTTACATGATAATTTCAATCACAAAATGCTCATCATCGTATTGTAAGAATTAACGCAAGGATTTGAAGATAATTGCAGATCTTCATACTTTGCAGAAATAATAAATTTATACAATTAATTGTATTTTTCTACTTCTTCTGTGAAGTTCTATAAATATATTCTATTAAAATTTCAATAAATATCAAAAGCTTTTTTGCTAAATATGTCATAAAATATCTAAATATAGCTTTCCTGTGTACTTTAGATGAAACTTATGAAATGAATGAAATGAAATACATTACGTAAAATCTCAAAATTTTGTATATATGTAAATGTATTTACCTACTGTGATGATGGTAAATAAATAATGAAAAAAAGTAACGATTTTCAAGTTTCGAAATCACCTTGTGTGTTGGTCCTAATGCAAGGGATTTTTCGCAAATACTTTTTAGAAAATTTTTACATTTGAGAACCCGAATAATCTGTTAAAAATTTGAAAAAAAAGTTTATTCAGAACAAACAGTATCGGAATTAATGTCGGAAACTGTATTCAAACTTGCAAAACGTCATGTTTTGTCGAAATAAATTACATACGTTAAATTTTTCACTTCTATATCTGTTGTAATTTGAATGCAAAAATTGTATTAAAAATAAAAGAGATATCAAGTCAGTGTTGTGCAAAAAAATAAACAATAAATCCATAGATCGGTATGTAAAAGACTATCATAAGTGTACGTTTTCGGAAGCAGTCACGTTTAGTTATATTCCGCAAATTTGTCTTATGATATGTTTAGCTAACTATTAATTAACTATTAACTATTATTAAACTATTATTAAATTATATTAAATTATTACTAATAATGAGACCTCTCATGTGTCAAATAAAAACAGAGTTTTACCCTTCAATTATATCGTTTGGCATATAAATAAAATACTTAGAGCCGATTATGTACTTTTTAAAAGTAGTTATATAACAACAGATTAACCCACTCGTACGGTCACCAATAAACATCCATTCATTCGATATAAAATTTAGCATAGATTTAACTAATTCGACTTCTGTGTATAAAACTCAGGACTAGTTTATTAAATCTTAGAAAGGCTACCCTCTTTCATTTACGGGTCACACAAATACGCTACGTAACTTCAGAAGGATCCATTTTCTTCTGATGAAACTGCTCACATTGCAGGACTCTGTCGTAATTGCCCCTCTTGTAAGTCCTTAAGTCAATTCCTGGTCACATTTTCTGCAATGCAGCAACAAAGTAATTTTCTTATGGCCAGATGATGAAATCGAAAGGAAGAAACTGGAAAAATAATAAGCGACTATGCATTTCCATCTCTCACGTTTAGCAACCAATTGTTGCTGCTACAGTTCACCTTAAACGAGATGTAATCTCTGTCAGCTGTGTGTCAGTTCTAAGCGCTTACAATGAATTCAGACGAACGAAACAGCACAAAACAGTAAGTGCTGCCACAACGACAGCAAGCCTCTGCACCTTCCCAGTTATAAATATTCCAAATTCGAATGTTTACATAGCCCGACATACAGAGTGATGCATACGAGCAAGTACTCGTACAACAAGCCGGTATCACAGCGAGATTGTTACGAAACATTTAATCGAATCGAAGGAAAAAAGAACGTTCTCTGCTGCATGTGTGTGTGTGTGTAGGTTTGTGCCCAGAATAATACGTAATAGATTGATTGGTCTCCCCCCCATTGCAAAACAGCTGCCCCTCTCTGCTCTGTAATCTGAAATACCTAAAAACCTCTGGCTGAGTTATTTTTATATGACATAAAGACACCAACAGCGAATCCGGCGACGACGGCAGCGATGGCGACTTAGTACATGTGTCACGTGTTGCAAAATGTGCAACGTTTTGAGACCAGTGCAACGATCCCAGCACTCACATGTTTAGAACGGACGCGATTACAGCTAAGGAAGAAAGTTGCGGTATAACCCGCGGTTTCTAATGTGAAGTAGGTCCGGAAGAAGGGGATCGTGGATTGTGTTGTTGATGCGGAGTTTGAGACGAGAGCTTTAAGTGTCATACGGCAGCTCAGACTAGGTTCGAGGTATGCGGGTGTGTGTGTGTGTATCACGGCAAACAGCCGAGTACGAGTGATTGGCTTTATTTGTTTTTGTGTTTTTTTGTCTTTTTGCTGTGCTAATATTAAGTGGGCAATTGATGTAAATAATGCAACAATCGCCGTGATATGTAAATGGCCGATGTATTTATACGCACTATTGATATTGATCCAATTTTTCTATATTATGAAAAGTCTAAACTTAATGCATTGTAGCAAACGGTTTTTGAATAACTTAAGACTTAACTCATGTTTGATCGAACGTACAGAAGAGTTGACCTAACGGGCGTTTCAAGGCTCTCGCGTTTAAAGGCCTACAGTGGTCATCAAATCTAATTAGGATTTCATGACCGTAGTTATGATTTTAATCGAGGGGGGTCGCATTTTTTTTTTCAGATAAATCTCCTAAATTGCAGGAAAAACTAATGCGAAAATGTTAAAGAAATATTTGTGATAGGGAATAGGGAATGCATTTTCCCAAACTTTTTTCATTTCCCAATTGCAAATCGGAAATAATATTTGAATTTTTTGAAATGCCTGAAATTTCCATATTTTGTAATTTTTAATACTAAATATGTTTTTCTTAGTCGAGGAAATTTTTAGTATGTGCTATTTTACTATGCCAGCTAACCAATTATACTAAACGTTCAAACTTTATTTACAACAAAGTTCATTTGTGCCAAAAGTGTCTAATTGTTGCTGAATGCTACTATGTTGTCTTACATCCGCTTCAGAAACGACAAATATAGCTTAATAAATTTGCCTTTGTTACTTAGAAAATTATTAAGAAGCTATCTTCTGGAGAATACAGTATTGATATTTGCAATTTTTGAAACGCAAATGATCATTTTTGATAAGTAAACAAATTAAATTTGGCAGTTTCTAACCATAAAACGAAAATTTCTTATTTGCAATTACAAATTCCTAAAACATAGATTGATGTTTCTGAAACCTGTTTGAAATATTTACAAGGGCGGTCTCAAAACTACATAATCCCTAAACGTTGGAGTATTTGAAAACCAAGATTCGTCAGATTGTCGTCGAGTTACCGCCCGAAATGTGTGAAAAAGTGGTCAAACCTTAAAAGGATTCACTACTGTAAACAATTCAGCGGCGGTGATTTAGCATTTTCATTCACATATTATTTCACAGTGGCAAGATCTAATCATTATAAAGGCAAGATCCAACAAAAACGCAAGATTTAAATTTTAAATAAAACACAGATATTTAAAACAAAAAATCGTGAAACTTTATTATATCGTAAAGTAGACAGAATGTGGTTATGTATGGAACAACACATCGGGCAGATGGCCCCAAATTAATCGCAATTTGCGAACTGTAGCCGCGAAACTTTCACCATTTTGGTAAAACAGTTTTACAGTGAGAATGCGTTGTTCATTCGTGTAGCGCTCCATTTTTACTAACTTCGTACCTTCTACTAGCAAACAATAACAATTGTTCAAATGTCAAACAATGACACTTCGAATGGCGCCAAATTTAAATCTTGCATTCTTGTTGGGACACCCTTTATTAAAATATAATAAACATTTTTGTCGAAATCGTAGCTTTATGTGTGTCTTATTTAACTTTAATTTTGAACTCGAAAAATGGATAACCCTGGATGTGGATAATGTATTTAATATATTAAAAATGTATTTTTAACAATATATTTGTAATGTATATTACATAGATGTTTTCAAAGCAAACTTAAAAAGTATTCAAAACTTATATATGTATATTCCATATGGGTTCATATTTCTTTTATGTTGGTAATTTTCTGAAACGAAGCTGAAATAAAAATTCTATCCCTGATTGTTTAAAATTTCTACAGAATTTCAAATATAAATAAATATATTTGTTGAGAAAGACTTATTTACGTGAATTATTAAACCCAAATGTTGTCTTCAAAACCAAAAACCAACGTAAAGACATCTTTAAGCGATGAAGTGATCTATAAAAAACCTAAAATCATGTTCCATTAAACCGGAGCCAACTAAGTATGATAAAGTGAGGTACGATAATTGTTAGAATTCAAGAATATTCCAAAGAAATCATCGAGTTTTGGAACATATTTAGCTAAATTTGTTTTAAAAGATTTAGACAATTCTGCCGCTTCTATAGAATTTATTGTAGATCTTCAATATAACGTGATTTAGGTATCAATTTCGGTTCAAGATAATTTTTTCTATAAGCAATTATTTATTATTGCTAAAAAGAATATAATTCAAAAACTTGCGAAATTGATTATATCGGCAAAGCTGGCTGGAAGGTTGTTTTGGCGCCGTCATGTTGGAACCAAATATTGCCCAGATCACAGACTTTGGTCGGACTACGTCTTCCCATGACAAAATTGCGTACAATACAAAACAAAAATAATATGACAATTTGTCGTAAAATTCTTAATGCCCACATATCTTTGAAATCTGTATTGCTTTGGATGTTAAAGAACAACATTGTTTGGAATAGCCTTTTGCAACGATTTGAAACAAAACCCAATAAAATTAAAGGAGTGCATCAACTGTCTTGCTGGCCCCCTTGACAAAAAAAAATTAACTGAAAATGAAAGTCTGAATCAGCCATTTTATTGGAAAAATGAAACATGCATGGTTACAGTACTTAAAAGGTGCACAATGGTAATTTGAATGGAACTGCTGGTTATAATAAATAATTAGTAGAAATAAAGAACTTATTTTTACCCCAAATAGTTTACCGGCAACCCCACTTTTACTGATTTCGTCGCAATTCTTGATAAAGATGGTACCGGTATCAGTTGTTTTTGCAGTAGTTTTTCTCATTATTGAAGACATAGTACGATAGATTGTTGCCCTATTCGAATACTCGTTTTATGTAAAATAGTTGACTAACATATTTGCCTGTATTTTTACTGAAGATTTCACGCCGGACACTGTCAGCCCACAAAAATTATATTAACTTCGCAGGAGTACTAATCTCAGCCATCATTTCCTACAGTCTTTTATAGTTAGCTAAAAGATGGTAGGTGTCGATCTGATTTTCTCGTGTCTTTGAAGCATTTGCATTAGTGTGAATATCTGGTCGATTATCATTTTACTACGTCTAAAACCACACTGATGTGATCCGCTCAAGACAGATGAAAAAGACTTTCAGGCAGAACTTTCTGAAGGAGTTCATATGCGGCGAAAGAGAAGGATTATTAGATTGCCTTGTTTAAAGACAGGACACAATATGTTCAGACGAATTAAATATCAAATTTGATTGAAAAAGGCAGTAAAATGCAAGGAGTAAATTAAAAACAATGAAATGAATTTTAATGTTTTATTTACATCCCCTGATTCCACGCTATAGTTGTTAAGCTTAGATATGAGACCAAAATTAAATAAACAATATCAGCCTTAAGAGCTGCGATATTGTCATTCCGGTCTCGTTATGGTCCGATGGTGAACATTCAGTGTCTCAATTATGCTGCCTTCAGAAACTGCAAATTTATAAAAGTATTGTCTCCATATTTGCAGTATTTGTTGTGAGTATATCTAGACAGATTTCAAGCATTCCTAAGGGGTTCATGTAACATAATGATTTTTCCAAACCATTTCGTTCTTCAGACAAAAAAACTAACTGCCTCTCTCTTTTCCCCTCTTCTCGTCAGTAGTGATCGGGCTCTGTTAGTTAGATTACACTCGCATCTATAACATGAGAATCATGCCATTCTCTACTCATTATTACTCTACTCAATCTCCTGCCTTTGCCAAGAGTAGCCAGATTACTAATGGATGTTTCTATATTGAAAGCTAGATCCATTGCCCACCATGTTATGATATCGGTATGCAAACCTTCCTATTAAAATCCGCCAAAATAATTTTAATGTCGTGATCAGGGCATTAATTTCATGTGTCTTTCAGATTATCATCAAATGATACATAAAATACAATATTTGCAAGTGTTGTTCTCATGTAAGTTCCCCTAAGGAAATGACAAACTATTCTACAATGGAAATCCAAATAGCAATAGAATTAATGTTTGATTTGTGGTTTCATTTCCATTACATGTCTAAGTCAATATTAATTCTACTAAGATTTTTTATTTCGTGATATCTCATAGAGTTAAGAAGAATCACAAAAATTAATGGCGTTTTTAAAATTACCAGTTTAAATTTTAATGTATAAATTAAACTAAAATGTATAATTACAAATAACTTTTAAATTACCTCAAAGATATTTACTTACTCGTATGCTTAGAAATTTCCATTTTTTTTTAATTTTTTCCGCAGCGTTTTTAAAATTACCAGTTTACATTTTAATGTATAAATTAAACTGAAATATACAGTGTTGCGCAAAACAAAAGCAACAAAATGTACTCCAGACTATAAATATATAATTTTCATAAAAAAAAACATTTAAAACAAAGCTTACCATTTATTTTCGCAGAGGTCCATTTCCTGGTCCATTTCATAAAAAAGATGGAATAATGAACGGTGAGGGATATCGAGCCATACTACAACACCAAATGCTACCCCATGCAGAGTGGAATATGCCACTTCGATGGGTGTTTCAACATGATAAAGATCCGAAAAACACATCGAAAGTGGCAAAAGAGTGGCTAACAAACAATAGGATTCAAACTCTTGATTGGCCGGCACAATCACCCAATTTGAAGCCTATTGAAAACCTTTTTGGCATCCTTAAAAGGAGAGTGGCAGGACATCGGTTTTCCAACAAAGAGGAGCTATTCAACAAGTTGAAAACTGAGTGGGAAAACCTTCCGGAGGATTGTTTTTATTCATTAGTTGCCTCGATGCCAAAAAGGTGCGAAGATGTTATTAAAAACAAGGGCGGATACACAAAATATTGATTTTGTTGCTATTGTTTTGCGCAAGTGAATTCCGGCTCTGCTGTACATTTTTTCATATTTCTTTTAAACGCAATTGTTGTTGTTGTTGTAATGTATTGGTTTTGTAGCTTAATAATACCTCTGTGAAAATAAATGGTAAGCTTTGTTTTAAATATTTTATTTTTATGAAAATTATATATTTATAGTCTGGAGTACATTTTGTTGCTTTTGTTTTGCGCAACACTGTATAATTGCAAATGTCTTTTAAATTACCTCAAAGATATTTACTTACTCGTATGCTTAGAAATTTCCATTTTTTTTATAATTTTTTGTATAATCTTAGTAATTTTTCTTTATACTTTTCAAAAAAGGCATTTTTTTAATCATTTCACTTCGCTTAAAGAGAAAATAGGAAATTATCAGCTGTTTTCAAAATAAGTTTTTTCTTTTTTTGCAAAAATATGAAAATTTTTATTACAGTTTAATTTGGTTACAAAATTGGTATGTTTTACATTAGCGCATACTAAAGTTAGTCAAACAAGTTACGCCGCTTTTAATGAAAAAGTGTTCCCACACATTGTCCTTTTCAGTTTACATCAGTATTGGACTGCAATAGTATGTTTTTCAGAAAAATTTTGTTATCAAAAATTGCCAAGAGAACTAATATTTTTATTCCTCCGGGTAATCAAGTTTCCCGGGAGGTGAAAAAGTCTTGGATTTTGCGTTCTTAAACAAATTTTTAATGTCCTTTGAAGTAAATTCACAATATCAAAAAGGAAATTTCGTGGGCCTCTCTGTATTTGACACTAAATATCGATTTTTATTAGATTTTTGTCGTATTTTCCCAAAAATACTAGTTCGAAATAGAATATTTGTGATGCATGAAATTTAAAAATGTTTCAGAATTGACCCGGTGTCTCCGACGATCTGCATATGCTTCGAATATTCGTGTGATTATACCAAGAGACATTTACTACAATTTTTTTGGCTTTCGGTTAAGAGTAATTGAGGGTGAGAAGACCCATTTCCAAAAATCCTCATTATATTTAAAAAAATATATACATCTTAAACTTGCTGTTCATATCTTTCAGTCACTCATGGTAGCAACCTTTTATACTGGATACTAAACGTACGATATGACTGATAGCAGGTGTATGTTTCGTTTATGAATGAATTGGAACTATTTTGTACATAAGAACGCCACCATTCACAGCAATAATCAATGATTATATAATTGAGCTCTAGCCTGACAAGAGTTAAGAGCAAGTGGGAATCAAAGAACTGTTTATACTGTCACTCCTTCATTTCATTTTTCCTTTTTTTCTGTTCTTTGCTAAAATTGGAAATTTCGAAAATTTATTTCGTAAGCGGCATCAGCTGAACTTCATGGTTTTATGCGAATTTCATATATAAATATCTGCACATCTATTTCTTATCTATCCGTGGGTGAGAGTGAATAAATCCCCGGTGATGAAGGAATGTGATAAATGCATGAGGGAATGTTTAAGCATCGCCTTGATGCGAGTGAGCGCAATTGCGGTTTATATAAAGCGGACGAATGGATTTTATAAATCGAAGTCCGTTGTAGCCGAAAAAACGTAAGCAGTCCAGAAACAGCTCCACCGTTATAAATTCAAATTCTTATTCAAGCAAAGATATTAAAATTTTCTAGAAATCTGATCACGTGTCATTGCATCGTTCATATTGGAATAATAATACTTGGCAATTGAGAAAATTATTCAAGAGCAAAAACGTAATTGAAATCACATTTTGAACGTTATTTAAGAGGCGATTAATAAGTTGTTGGTTGATTTTACTATATATTTATTTACATATACATATATATATATATGTAAGTATATGTGTGTGTAAATGTATAAAACTATCAATATCTAAAGATTTATTATCAACTCGAGTTGTTTGAATTAATGTAAATGTCGTTATTATTATTGTTGTCGCTGCTACCGACGACGGTTTATTAATTGCAAACAATCGTTGGTACGTCCGTCCGTCGGTTTAAAAGTCCGTTTGTCGTCTGCTCATTGATTTTAATTGTGGAAACGTGATAACTAAAGTTGCAGAATAAATTATGAATTATTATAAAATAGTTCATTTTAATGGTAGTAGTTAGAAGAACGAATGGCAACAGTTATATAAAATGTATCCTTGATAAGAATATGTTGTGCCAGGACATGTTTAGGATACATGTGAGCTTATAGCAAAAAAGAAAAACATCATTTCTACTACTCATTCAAATGAAACGTTTTTGTATTTCACTTTGGGAGTTTTTTTTTTCTTCTTGTCATCGACACATGTGACATGGCTGGAATCAATGACTAGTAATTCCTACTTTTGTTTTTACGCAAATTATTGTTATTTGCGCAAATGGAAAGATACGTGATTGCTTGTGATACTACGAGCACGTTCCTTTCCAAACAGTAAAACAAAGTAGTGCTGCGCAAATCAGCCCAAAACGATGAGGCTAATTGGGTCATGTAAATGACTAATTATATCATTTGTTTATTTTTTGTCACCTTTGTCTAACTACTGTCCTTGGCGGGGATTTAAGAACACATTAAGGCATATAAAATTTCACACGTTTATAGAGAACTATTCAAAGAACTGATTAAACATATAACATTTATGGATATTAGAGCTTCTTTAGCAGATAAAACCCATGTTAATTCGTTATAAATATTTTAAATTATAGTTATAATAGTGATTATTGGTTAATATATAAGAATGAACAGATGGGATATGGTTCAATTTACCAGAAAACCCGTCTTAAAGGATGGTACAACGTTGACGTTCCGCTGTGAAACTCCATACAAAAATTGTCATGAAATTTTGAGCCAAATTTCTTTCTCTCGAGGCAATTTCTCTAAGTGGCAACGCAAATTTTTTTTGTTGGTTTCCAACACTGAAATTGGGATAACTTACATTTTGGCTTCGTAATACGTTCGACAAAACATTTGTTAATTTGTGAAATGAAATGATAATAACATATGAAACAATTTTACAATTTTGCAAATCTACAGGGTTATTCATTTTCCGATTTCAAATAAAGTTAAATAAAACACACATAAAGTTATGATTTCGATGAAACTTTTATTTCATTATAATGTTTGGACCTTGGCATTATGAATGAAATAAAATGTCATTTAAATGATCGTCTGGATTGGTAGCAGCAGTAGATCACATTTCGGGCAATATCTCGGTGACAACTTGATGAATATTCCTCCAACGTTTGGGCATTATCAGCGTAAGTATGGTATTTGACATAGCCCCACAAAAAAAGTCTAACGGCGTTAAATCATATGATCTTGGTGGTCAATTAGCGTCGCCAAAACGTGAAATTACGCTTTCTGGAAACTTCTCATGCAATAAACCCAAAATCGATCGTGTTGTGTGGCTCGTGGCACAGCCTTGTTGAAACTAAATATTGTCCAGTCAATAATCTTCAATTGCAGACTAAAAAAAAGGCGGTTATCATACGGCTGTAGCACTCTGAACTGACAATAATGGCCACCTCAGCATCATTTTGGAAAAAAATACCGCCCAGTGTCATCTCCAGACCATAATGCGCACTAAACAGTCACTTTTTGCGGATGTAATGGCCTTTCCGCAATCACTTCTGGGTTCTCTGAGTCCCATATGCGAAAATTTTGCTTGTTCACGTAACCACCGAGTGAGAAATGAGCTTCATCGCCCAATACAATTTTGTTCGATTGAAAGCCCACTTTTGAATTATCAATTTTGTAGTAAGTTTTAACTATTTTTACGCATGTTTTGGTTGTTAATCGGTCCATATTCATAAATGGCCAACCTTTTACTAAATAAATAAAACTTCATATGACTGGTATTTAACAGCTGACAGCCTTGCCAGCCCGGCGGTTTGAAAGCACTAAATCGATAACTCGTATTATCGAATATATTATGACATAAAACAATTGTTCTGATTTCGGTGCTGGAAATCAATACAAGAAAAACCAACAATGCAGAATTTTTTCCTCCTGATCTTGATAAAAAAAATTCCGCTTCGAGCATTGCATTTTAATATGATCGCATATTTCTACTCCTGTTTTTGGTTCTGGTAAAAAAAAACTAAACATTTTGCCATCAAGTTTGCTTTAGATTTCTGAGAAAAGTGCAGACCTTATCTGAAAAGTTTGTCTTCGAAAATTTCAGAAAAGTTGGACTTTTTGCACTCCGCTTGTTTACACATTTTGTAGAATATGAAATAGCATAGCACTCTAAGAAAAATTTAAATATATTAAAAATATACACATTCATATTGGTTTGTGATTTCTCCAATGATTGAACGCATTCTGTGTTGATGAATTTTTTTTTAACCAGAAATGAAAGCAAACTTGTCATTTCTTAACAAATGAAACACAGTTTTGTGACGCTCTTTAAAATGTACGTTAGTGCTATTTTCTTAGGAAATGCAAAATTTTTGTAGAGGCTTCACTTTCAGCGGAAGAGGGCAACAGCCTTAAAATATAACGCCTCGGCAAGGCAACACATTTTCAAGAAATAAAATCATTATAAATTTCACTTTCCCATTACAGAAATTTCTCGACTTTTGGAATTCTTATTAAAATAATAAAACACAATTGAAGTAACTTCAAAAAGAAAAATCCAAATAAAAGTTTAGTTTATCAAAAAAAAATTTTTTTTTTTTTTGATTTATTGTTATGAAAAAACAGCCGTTTAAAAAAATCAACTGATTTATGTCCAACAGACTTTAAGCAAACGAGAATTTCTAAAAAAACGCTATTAATGATCGAAGTGACGTCAACAAAAATCTAAATTTATATCATCCTTATGAAATTTCTTTCATATTTTATAAAAGTTACATCAAAAATGGTACCAAATTCGTCGTCAAATCATCTTATAATTATAAAATTAATATATTATAATTAGGCTCCGCCTAGTTATCTCTTTTATCTATTATTTTATTATTATTATTTTCTTTTTTAAAACAGTGAAGTTCAGTTTAGAAAAAATTAAGTTTTCGTAACAAAATGAGATAAGTTTAAGTTGAGGTGGTAAAAAAGCCGTCGTTTACTATTTAAACATTTAAATTTAGAATTTAAATTAAAGTTATCTATGTGAAATGTAAAATTTTGAACCACTTTTTTGAGCATGGCGAATGGCATCTCGATAATGCGACAATTTTGCTTACTACAATCTCATCCAATCAAAAATGGGTATTTCTATTTTAACCAAATTTTGCGATTCTCTTAGAGTCAGTTCTCAAAAATTCGACGCCACTGGATGTCGCCCGAAGGGTGATAACTACAGTCATTTTTTATATGTACCGAAACTGTTTTTTCTCTATTTCAAGGAATCTTGGAAATTGTTCTCAGTTCCGCACTCAGGTCTTTGCCGACCAAATATGAGTCCTTATGTTACTCTAGCATAGACGCTTCATATTGTAATAATTGGTCAAAATTCGATAACCAAACATGCTAGAACAAACCAAAAAAGATTGTAGCCGGTACCTAAATTAAAAATGTTTATAGTGCAGAGGCTTCAGCTGCCCAAGCTTAAGAAATTCAGAATTGAGCACTGAAATTTTGTTTTTTAAAGGTTGGGAAAACATTATTGGAATGTAAGCTTAATTAATTCATTTCATGAAATAAGAAATCCTCTGAATTACTGAAATTGTGCTCATAAATATTGATCTTCCTTGGTTTTCAACGAAGATATGCTTTCCGCCTTCTACTGTTTAAATAAAAAATGTTTTCAATGAAGTTGTTATCCTCAACCTATTTTTATTCCGATGTACCTTATTTACCAATCAATAGTTAGACATTTCTGACACCTCTAGTTGGAATCGGGTGGCATCATTTACAATGCATGTTTTCCTATCTGCGACCACTTCCACAAAAGTGACAAGCCAAAGTTTCTAAATACTGATTAAGTAAAAATCGGTTTAGGAAATTTGGACAAAGCTATTTTGCTAAAGTTTGAAAAAATATATATGTAGTTACATATAAAAATGACAATTCTTTAATATTTTATTAACACAAATTTTACATTCAAACTTAATTAAAAACTTATCAATTTCACAAAAGTATCTCCTAATGAATATATTTCGAGTTCCATGTGTCCGGATCCGACTTCGTTTACTGAAACTTTAAAAGCATCTTTTACTTAAATACGATAAGGCTAACAAGGCTTAAGGCGACAAACGCCAAAACTACTTAGTAATAAATATTTCATAAAGGAATGTCCAATTTTCATGTTGGAAAACTAAATAATTTTCTTTAAATATTTCCGGTTTTAATTATGTTCGTTTTCCTTAAATGTAATCGACTCAAGACTCCTAGGAAGATGATGTATTCAAATGTTTTTGATACGTCTGTAGTATCTGTTTTTTTTTTTTTTTTTTATTTCATACGTCAGAAAATGTATGTCAACATAGTTTTTTTATCGACTTTTTATTTATCTGGAGTTCTCCAATTTGTTGAATTTTTGAGATTTTTTTTACCTCCATTAAATTTTTCATACGGGCATATCTGCCCGGAGTGGAGTTATTGATTGAAGTCGATTTTAATAGCTCGACTACAATTCCACAAAAAAATATAAAATTATAACATTATAAAATTATAAAAATATAAATTTATAAAA
>JAHXMU010000524.1:19808-59939 GCA_019455685.1 Philornis downsi | reverse complement strand
AAATTATAAAATTATGAAATTATGAAATTGTAAAATTATAAAATTATTAATATTATAAAATTATAAAATTATGAAATTATGAAATTGTAAAATTATAAAATTATAAAGTTATAAAATTATAAAATTATGAAGTTATAAATTTATGAAATTATAAAATCATAAAATTAAAAAGTTATAAAATTATAAAGTTATAAAATTATGAAATTACAGAATTATAGAATTATAAAATTGTAAAATTATAAAGTTGTAAAACTATAAAATTATAAAGTTATATAAGAAATAGTTTAGTGACGTAGCAGTGTATTTTAGGCTGCAGGTATTTACTGGACATTTGTATTGTTTTTGAGTCGGAGTTGAAAATCTACCTATAAAATTGCATATTTTGACAGGACTCTACAGATCTGCTTTTGGAGGATAATATTAAGTAATTTTGGGGACTTTGACAAAATCATTCCTTTCTATTAGTATAATATTTCTAGTAAGCAGTTTTTTATGGTATCTTTTGTTGTTGATTTATTCAAAATTATTGCAGCATTTTCCAAATATTTTCAAAACAAAGTAAATTGAATCATAGGAATACTCTACAATACCATCTACGTCTTTCAAAATATAGCTGCTTATGCTTATAATTTATTATATCGTGTTTTGTCTGCCACTTTTGTCCATTATTAGCTATTCGATAAGGCTTTTATTGCTGAATACTTATTTAACAGTTATTAGTCTACCTCTGTCAAATTATCCATTTTCGGTGCCGTCGTCATTGTCATAGTCTAACTTTATTTCTACAAATTTCATTCAACTGACTTTTGTGTAACGCTCACTCTCCCTCTCTCCATCTCCTAGTCTCTACAACCAACCTGCTTTGCGTAAGTGCGCTTAATTTCTAAAGTACACACAATCATTTTCGAAATTAATTTAATTGAAAAAGCCAACAAACAAAATATATACATGTATAAACGTCGAAACGAAAGAAAAAAGTTCGACGCTATAAAAATCGAGTGCAAATGTGAATGAACTTGGCCAGAATGGACAGCAGCAGCAACAATAAACGATGAAACATCATCGCCACACTAATACAATATATCGGACGTATACAGTCCCCCTGTAGCCTCTGCTGTCCGGCAGCGTAGAAACTTTAGTTGGCCATAAAATAACCGAAAAAAGCTTAGCATAGCACAGCCGGCAACAAACCACTAGTTCCGACCGAAATTCTGGTTCAATATAACTTTCACGCTTTAAATTACGTGACTGCAGTTTTAAGAAGAAGAAAAACGCAGACGAACGGACTGCCCTGCCAGTTTAAATGGAGTCAGAGAAAGACGGAGAATAAATGGCAACGATAAGAAAAGCTAAATGTTGTCACTTTTCGTTTCCATGGACAAACGCACTAATGGCAACACAGGCAACACACATACTGACGTTCATAATACTCGTATTTTGGTACTGTTACCAAAAGTGACATCTTCAGAAAGTCCACATTTTAGTTGGATGACGAACCGCATAATTAACGCTTATTCAAACGAAAACAAAGTACGGACACGATTTAGAATTACGAGCGCTGTCTGTTGTCTGTTACTTGGGCAATAATCTTCAGCTGCGATGGTATAAAATCGTTGGTGAAACAAAACCTAACAACCTAAATGGCTTAAGCGCTGGATGTTATGTGACATGAGATGTCTTCAAACGTTTGATGAGCTGTCAAATTCATCAGCGACCAGATTAGAAATTAGTTAATTTCATTTGAAGATGTTCAAACACTTCTAATCTGAGTCCAGGAGAACAGATTTTTCGCAATTTTTTCCGAAATTCGTTGAATAATATTGCATGCTAAGGAAACTAAATACTTATTGTCATTGAGTCAGGGGAACGTTACCAGCAACTATTGTAATTCGGGCACGGCGTTTTCGGAATTACTTTTTGCAGATTAGCTGTATGTTTCAATTTATCACATAGCAGACGTTATTAAAACTATATCATATAGTTGAGCCGAATGGTTGTTGTCGATTTTGCATATTTAAATCGAAAAATAAATCCTTATTAGTAGTAGTTTAAGTAAATTAACAAAATTCCTGTTCCTAATTAATATAAGCAACATTGTGATCTTAAGGAAATCAAGAAAAATCTCTGAGAAACAAATTTAATTATGTTGATAAGTTTTGGAGAATAAGAAATGTTTTTCTTGCCAATGTGTTTCTACTGCACAGTTTAAAAACTCGGCAAAATGGTGTTGGCATCACTTTTGTAATTCTAAAAATTATCTGTCTTTAGGTGGCGTATGAGTTATACCAATCAGAATGGTTTACGTATGATATATAAAAAATAATTATTCTGTAAAATAAAGTATACGCTCTAAATCTGTTCTCTGATTGTTTTCCTTGTCTGGTAAACTGGCATATACATAATATACCTTCACCCAATGTCCTTTTGAAATGCTAAATGAAAGAAAGGAAATGCTAACTTGCCCAGGCCTTCCGCGGAGAAATTACAGAGAAAAAAATAATTTATTTCTATCAAATTCAGTTAATGAGTCAAAAGTTATTGGGGGATTGTAAGAGAAGAAATTTCTACCCTTATTAAGGGGTTAGCAATTGTATCTACCAAATTGTATCATCAGTATGTAATCAAATCAAATTTTAGAGATCCCAGAAAACTCAATAAAGAATAAATCCCACTAATCCTTTAACAGTTGAAAGTTAGAGTAAAGTAAGACAACGGGAATAACAGAAATGGGGATATAAATTTCATATTTGGAAAACAACAAATGAGAATGAGAGTTTACTTTCAATATTGGGAAAAAATCAATTCAAGACTAATTGTTATTCGGGTTTTAACTATGATTATAAGAAAAGAATAAATTCCTGAAAGCTTAAAAGTCAGTGTCATACATTAAAATTTCTGATAGTGATTTGTTGATTTCTAATTTTCACATAGAAAATGCACAATTTCAATTGTAATTGCTCAAACATCAAATGAAAATTACCATTTGCAATTATTATTTTTTCAATATCAATTAAAAATTCTAAATTTCAACTGGTGTTTTCTCTATATACTTATTTTTCAATAGATCACTTACCAGTGTTAGATGGAATTTCACATTTTTAATTGGCATGTCCTGAATGGATATTCTCATGATTTCCAATTGCTTTTATCTCAATATTAAATGAAAAAAAGTCTAAATTATCGTTTTCATACAACAACAATCATTATCAATAGGATTATTTCAATTTTGATTGGAAAAGGTGTGGTATTTTGAAATCTCTTTTATGTAATTCACTCCAATAGAATTAAAAGCTATTCTGCAAATTTGCTTTTAAACATATAAACTGGGCTATCGGAACACTTACCTGTGAAAGTAAACGGAAACTCCTTGGCCTACAATCGTTGAATTATCGTACATCTTATTTTTCAATTAGTTTTATATTTAATCTTTTAAACACGGACATAAATTCCACAGAATTATACCGTTTGGTGAATTTGCATTCTTTTACTTGTGATTTGCGCTTAGAAAATTTATTTTATGAAAATTTTCACCAAACACATTATGGGAATAATGAACATAGTACAAGATGTTCAAAACTGGTGGATTTACATTTAGATAAAAATCATTTTTAATTAAATTTAAAAATAATTTTTAATTAGCGTGTATTGAAAAAAATGTTTTGTATGCTAGTCTGTAGGATGTCTTAGAATATATAAGTAAATGAAATAAATAAATTTATAGAAAAACTGAGAAGAGTCATTTTGCCGAAGTTTGGCTAGAAAACATGAAGATATCTTCGGCTTTGGCTTGGCTCACGAAAAGCGCCATGCAGCTATTAGGGAACCCCAAAAAATGGGCTCTTTGAACGCCACATTTTGGACGCAACAGTCGACACTATTTATCGACCGTGTCAGCCAATTTTCATACCTTTTGAAAAGGAATTCCAATATTTTTAAAAAATATTCCATACGTTTTTCACAACAATTCCAATTTGGTTTGGCTCACGAAAAGCGCCATGCGGCCATTAGGGAACCCCAAAAAATGGGCTTTTTGAACGCCATATTTTGGACGCAACAGCCAACCGTGTCAGCCAATTTATATACATTTTAAAGATGAATTTCAATATTTTTAAAAAATATTCCGTACATTTTTCACAACAATTCCAATGTGGTTTGGCTCACAAAAAGCGCCATGCAGCCATTAGGGAACCCCAAAAATGGGCTTTTTGAACGCCATATTTTGGACGCAACAGCCGGCTCTATTAATCGACCGTGTCGGCCAATTTTTATACATTTTGAAGAGGAGTTTAAATATTTTTAAAAAATATTCCGTACGTTTTTCACAACAATTCCAATTTGGTTTGGTTCACGAAAAGCGTCATGCGGCCATTAGGGAACCCCAAAAAATGGGCTCTTTGTACGCCATATTTTGGACGCAACAGTCGGTGAAATTTATCGACCGTGTCGGCCAAGTTTTATACATTTTAAAGAGGAATTTCAATATTTTTAAAAAATATTCCGTACGTTTTTCACAACAATTCCAATTTGAAATTTTTATGTCATTTTTTTTCTTAATTTCGTTAAATTTCTTCTTTTTTTTTTGTTTTTTTTATCCAAAAAATCATAATTTATTCTTTTTCTGCTTACTTTTCCTAGTGGTATTGGTTTACAAGATTTATCGTCATACATTGGTGTATGTATGTATATAATACAACAAACTATCGCTTTAGCCACCAACGATCCACAATTAGCCACAGCCAGAAGAACAAATCCACACAGGTCTCCAAATTGTCCCAGCCATCTTATACTATACAAGCGTTTTAAGCTATTTACAATCCTTGCAATCATATAAAAACAAATCCTTAGTTTCCATAGATCCAAACTTTGTATCTATCAATCGGACCATTACACAAATTCTAAATTATTGAAATATTCGAAGAATAGTTCTAAATTTCACTTTCGCTTGAAAGTTGAAAGTGAAATTTCCAGAATCCTCCATCCTCCACAGTCTTTGTATAACGATTAACGATTATAAAAGTCGTTTTCTGTTTTTATTCGTTCAAAGTCAAAAGGACGCTCATCACCTTTTACAGTTTATTTTCGTAAAAAACTTTCATTGGCAATTTTGTTACGTTGCTAAAAATAACCAAGATTGCCTAACATATTTATAGAATGTTTAGAAACAGCAAAATAGAGATTTCTCGTTTTATTGGAATTTCCAGCAAAGCTGTAAAGAGAGTCAAACCAAGACGAAAGGAGAAAAATCGAAAGAAAGAAGAAAGCTTTTTGTTTGATGATGTTGTCAGCCAGCCCTCCGTCCGTCCGCCAATCTGTAACAGCGTCTAAATGACTTATTATGCTTTCTATAAGCGTATTACTTTTCTCATTCCGGTGTTATTATTTTTATCGCTTAAATTTTGTTTAGTCTGTCCACACATTCGGCACATTCGTTCGCACTCGAACATTGGAAAAAGTAACTGAATTTAACAAATTTTAAACTTAACACTCAAGTAATGTTCCAAAACAGAAAAAGTGTCCAAACAAAAAAAACAAAAAAACCACAACATCTCATCGTATATCGTACAATAACAAAAATTACTACTACATCACAATACAACAACAAAATCGTAAACAAAATTTGGGTCTCGCTCCAGTTTTCACATCCAAAGTTCATTGATCTGCGCGTGAGCAAAGTGCTTAAAAGCAGCTCAATGTGGCTCGATGGAGATTCATTGTGTCGGTGTGTATCGGTCGTTGTGCTGGTATTAGTGCCGTTGTTTTATTTGTTTCGACAATTTCGGTTACTGCCGAAAAAAAGAGAGAAATGTTGAGGTTTGAGCATTCACACACCCATTTGCCGGTGCCCCATTGTGATAAATTTGGCTTTAATTTGTTTATTATGAATAATTTATTATTGTAATTTGGTCGAAAAAGTTGATGTAATTTTCTACTCCGCAAGTGGGCGAAAAAGAGAGAATAAAAAAAGCTGTAAATTGATAGATAATACGAATAAATTGCAGATCAGCGGATATAACGGAATCGTGAATTAACATTTGTGGATTCAATTAAGTTTACGAATTTATTATGAAATGTTGAGGCACTTTGTGCTGCTGCGTGGAAAGTTACGAATAACATACATAGCAAAAAATATATATTCTTAGTACGAGGGTCGAATAACAGCCACTCTGATTCGAGCAGACATAACGTTGCTGATTTTAAGGGAGTTACGTAAATACTACTAACCTTTCAGGAGTCTGTTTTTATCCGTACAAAAAATAATAAAATATAAATCTATAGCACTCATAAAGTATTTACTTTTGAAAAAGGGAACAGCATATTTAGTAAAGTTTGTAGGGCCCAGCTGATGCTTTTCCAACAACCAAATATCGCTACTAAAGCAGGGCTCCGCATAATTATTGATGAAACGAAAATTATGCGAATAAACATAAATAACAACTTATAGTTTCCAACTAAATCGCAATCTTCTGGAAGATGTGCAATCCTGCCTGATCTCAAGATCTCAACTAAGAGGACACTGAAGACAGAGTTAAGAAATCATAGCAAGCTTTTGGCCAGCTTAAGAACTCCTCTTCAATTTCACGTAAAACGAAAACACGAATTTTTAAATTCAACGTCACTTCAGTACTTCTATATGAATGTGAAACATGGAACGTAACCTGCAACTTCTATAATGCTTGCAAACTTTTACTAACCGTCTTTTGAAAATTCACTGACCAAATACAATCTCGAATACTAGACTGTAGACGCTAATAGATCAAGAAGCAATTCATTTGTATACGTATATTATAGAACGGAAATGGAACTGGATAGGTCACAATTTAAGGAAGGACCGTAATGATATCGCAAGGCAAGCCATTGACTGGAATCCACAGGGCAGCCATAGACGAACTCAGCCGGCGCACAAGTTGAGAAGACTGCTCGAAAAGGACATTGCAAAAAGCGGAAAGAATTGGAGTGAAATGAAAAGCATGTCATTTGATAGATTAGGATTTAAGAATTCTGTTGAGGGTAAAATAAATAAATATATAAATATTGCGTAGCTGAATACAAACAAAGCCGTACATACTGTTTATGTGAATGGCGCCCCTTTAGGTACAGAATATGAGAAAATCATCTCTGCATTTTCAACTAGGATTTATACGAATTTCGGCATGTTTTGAGTAAAGATCAGAACACTAATGATGTCGCTGAAAACAAACAAAGCCGTACAAGCTGTTTATATGAATGACACCCCTTTGAGATACAGGAAATGGAAAAATCCTCTCTGAAAATTCGTAACAAAAACAATGAAAATTCGTAACATTGAATTTTCAATTAGGATTTATACTGATTTCAGCATATTTTAAGCAGGGATCAGAACACTAATGATGTTGTAACGCAAGGCTTTGATTGGAATCTACAGGGCAGCCGTAGACAAGGTCAGCTGGCGTACAAATGGATAAGGCAGATCGAAAAGAACATGGGAAAAAGCGGAAGGAATTGAAGTGAAATAAAAACCATGTCATTAGATAGATTAGGATTTAAGAATTCTGTAGAGGCTCTATGTTCCTAATAGGGGTAAAAGAAATAAATATATAAATATTACGTAGCTGTATATAAACAATTCCGTACGAGCTGTTTATGCGAATGGCGCCTCTTTGAGATACAGAAAATGGGAAAATCCTCTCAGTAAATTTGACAATTTTCACAGACAATGAATTTTAATTTCTGAATGTTTTGAAATGTTATGCCTACTAGGGATCAGAACTCTTACATTAGTAGACTTTAGCGGTTGAGTAGTTTAGGATTTAAACCAGATTACCACATAGTCTTATAGTTACACTAGAGCTACACTGAATGTGTACTAAATGTTTAGCTACAATGTCATAATTGCCAACAGTTGTTCAATATGCCCTGCCTTATTTAACCACTCTGCTCTCTCTCTCTCTCTCTCTCTCTCTCTCTCTCTCTCTCGTTTACTAATTCCTTGCCAGAATACTACAACATCCGGTTTTTAGGATTATTTCTGAACCAATCCGTAGTTGAGTAGTATAAACATTTCAATTATTTATATTGGTTTACATTTACGGTCATACTTTTTTTTAATTAATATTAATTACAAGCATCTTCTGTGCATTCACAGTTGTGAATTTTAAAACTTTCTTATAAATAAATTTCAACTGCCTGCTCCACATGTTGTACGTCATCACTTAAATGCTCTCTACTAAAACAGAACCGACGAATATTTTGCTTTTGGCGACTCTCGCTGGCGGGACAAACTCTGTTTTCCCCACTTATGCCAGCAGTCACACCTTTTTTCCGTATGTGATGTGAATTCTATTTCAAGCTGTGCATTTGATTTTTATGGTTCTGATTTAGCGGAAATTTCAAATTAACACTTCAATGTTAGAAAGCATTGAGAAGTAATTGAAACAAACAAATAAAAAAAAAACGCTATGTAAATATTACATGAAATGATATTGAAAATAGATATTAAAAATTCATTATGAAACAGCGGCTATCTGTTCTATTCGTTATCGGCGCTGGCCTCTCTCAGCAGTAAAACTGTTTTTGTTTTATTATTACACAATTTGCTATCTTTTATAATTCTAAAGCACAAAAACAAAACGACAAATTAAATAGTTTATATGTACAACTATAGCAGCAACGCTAATAAAATTTCCTTCACAAACTTCTTATGTAACTGCTAATAATTATTATTCAGTCACAAAGGGTTATCCATTTTTCGCTTTCAAATAATGTTAAATAAAACACACATAAAACTATGATTTTGATGAAACTTTTATTTCATTACAATGCTTGGAACTTGCTTTTATGTACGAAATACATGTGTCATTTAAATGATCGCCTCTGGATTGATTGCAGGTTCCAATCACATCACTAGACCATAAAGCGCACTAAACACTCATTTTTTCCGGATGCAGTGTCTTTTCCGCATTCACTTCTGGGTTCTCCCAGCTCCATATGCGACTACTTTGCTGTTGATGTAACCATCGAGTGACAAATAAGCCTCATTGCTGAAGAACATTTTGTTCAATTGGAAGCCCACTTTCGAAAAACTAGCTCCGTAGTAAGTTTTAACTATTTTTACGCATTCTTCGGTTGTTAAACGATCCATAACATAACAATAACATTTCAGATGACAGCTATTTAACAGCTGACAGCCTTGCCACACCGGCGGTTTTAAAACCACTAAATGGATAACCTTATACTAATATTCGTATTAATTGTTTACATTTAAGCTTATTTGTTTAAAAAGAAGGTGGGCCGGGTGGCAGGGGGTCTGAAATATTTGTAGACTATAGAATTTGTATCGGGTGTTGCGTGTAAGCTCCTCCTTTGTTAGATTCTTATCATAGTGGAACATAATAGAAGAGTATGGAACGCTTATTACATTATCGCTGAAATTCCAACCAAAGATTATAAGCAATTACAATGTTTACCTAATAGAAAAAGAAAATAATATCAACGGCAGACAAACAACAACAACAAACACACACAGCAACAACAATTGTGATAAGGACAATGCTGTTAGCACATTAATGCTGATTCTTCTTTATGGGCACAGCTGAAAGCAATGCAATAGCAACGTAATTATATGGTTGTAGTGATGGAACAGACGAATCACTTAGTTTCGGTAGATTTATGTGGAGCTAATAATACAGCGATGATTCTTATTGGGAGTTATAAGCCTACAAAAAACATCTCTAAAATTCTGCCAAGCAATTTGTATGACACTTTCTTGAAAACTTTAAACTAATGAATCCAGTGAGCGGAATTCCTACAAAATAACAGGTTGTCACATAATCGAACAGGAAATGTTACCACAATTGAAATGTCAATGGTTCAGTAGACACCTTTTTGTATACCAAAGCATATTCGCTTAAAATATACGCAATTTTGTCAAAATTCCAAATATGTAGCTCACTTTAAGTAAAAGTGTGCTCTGAGGTCTTCTAAGAAAGGACCTCAAATTCGGTTCTAAATGTTAAGACTCAAGTTTAAGAACATTTTTCAATAACTTAAAGATGTTTTCTAAACAACAGAGAACGCTGAGAGCCATTGAGATCCGTGCTACAACATTTTGTCTAGAGGAGATAAAAAATTCTTAGTTTTGGCGTTTCCTTGGATTACGCCGGTGTGTGAAAATCACATTTAAACCTCTTTTAAGTGCATTATTATGACTCTCACGAACACTTTGTTTAGTCGCCATCGATTTTTGCGTTGCAGCTTCTGCATCATAGAATAGAGGCAAGATAAAGGCTCAATAAAGGCTCAATAATATGTTCGAGTTGTGACGGACCATTTTCAAAATGGCCTTTGTTCTTGAGCTTTCTGGATATAAATTTCGAATTATGCAGACTTTTTACTAATAAAAACAAGTGGATCGTACTCCAATAGACTTAAAAAACGATGGCTTCACTCCAATGATACATCTTTGAAACTTAAAGTTAAACTTTGCAAACATTACATCTGCATTGATATACCACAATTGGGCTATCAATAAATATTTTACACGGCCCACATTTTTTTCTGATCGGGAATGCTTTACACCGGAACAAATGGCCATTTTTTTAGCAAAAGTTTTATCTACAACAAATACTCAACAGCAACGTGTGAACTCAGATGCCACACGGAATTTTTTTACGGACGTTGTTTTTTTTTTTGCCGCCGGTTTCAGAGATCTATGGACTTTGGAGTTTCTGTTTTTTTTCTTTTTTTTTTTTTTTTTTGTTCGAAATTGTACGATCTGTGCACAGTTTTATAGAAGAACTAAAAACCACCGAGTTATGTAGTCGTTTTTCATACAACGATAAAATGCTGATTTTTAACAAAGAATGTACTGGGTGTTGAACATAGTTAAGCCTTCCCCTGAATTTTATAAAGTTAAGTAAATTATGAATTATAAATTATGGATTAAATTGAATTGCATTTAATTAAATTGTATTGTTTCGAATTCAGATTGCATTATATTAAATTGCACTGAATTAAGTTGAATTACATTGAATTGCTTGTATCAAACAATCTGTAAGAATTGTAAACTCTAAAAATTAACTATTTGTTTGCTTGTGTAAAGGCCCATGTAACTATAAAAACCCCTATTTTGTTGCTCCCATATGGCAACCCAGCGGCGCAAGGAGGTTTCCTGGTTGAAATCAGCAAGATATTTGTGCTCTTTTTTCTGCCAGCCGCCAACCGCTCTCAACATACGAATAAAACCTGATATAATGCAAGTTAACCGTTATATTTTCCTCTTCTCCAATACGAAGCCCCCTCTTAATTATACACATCCCGCTAAGAACCTAAGTTCTTCCACAAAACCTCCAATCTCTCTCACGGAACCTAAATTCCAAATTAAATCTTCAGACCAAATCTGACAGATTTACCCCCTAACATTTGCATTTTACATGGTCCTTCGAGCCGGCACACTGAACTGATACTGAAAACACAGATACAGATACTGAAAATATTTTTTTTTTTTTTTTTTTTTTTGTATAAGTTGTGACTCGATTTCGAAAAAATGTTAGAAATCGAAACCCGTAATTTCAAAAAAAAAAAAAAAAATATTTTCAGTATCTGTAATTGCGTTATAAAACCGAAAACCATCAAAACGAGTTTTAACCGAAATTATCGAAAGGGTAATTTAACCAAATGTGAAATTATGAAAATATTTATGGAAATAATTTGTTTCACATGTGTAGCTTCTATAATTAAAGAGCTCAGTTTTCAAATTGTTCCTTGACTAAGGATGTATGTGGAGTATATTTTGCATTGAAATGTTTCTAAATATATGCTCAGTATAGAATTATATTTATACATAGTATATCGAAAACTATTTTTATATCCATCAGCAATATGGACTTTTTTAACAAATTGAAATATCCTATTCAAGTACTATTTTAAAAAATTAGTAACTGATACTACGTATAACTATATAAGTAGAAGACTAAATCAAATCTTAAACAATCTTAAACGTTGCTAACTCAAAAATAAAAAATTATTTCAATTTTTTTTTTTTTTTTTTTTTTTGCCGAAGTATATTTCTCAGAATGATACGGCGATTTCGTTTTCCGAAATAACAATATGCATTTTTTGCATAAAGGCTACAATTCTCTCTAATTTTGCTCCATAGAGAAAACTCGAACCGAAAGTTTGAATTTTTTGAAAAAGTCATACATTTGAACGATTAGTGTTCATTGGAAAACAATTAAGTACAAAAAATACAATTGCAATGGATAAGGAAGAGCAATCACAAAAATCACCGCCAATGTGTTTTTTTACAAAATGAAAAAAAAAATTAGTCGCTAAAATTTTACAAAAACCAGCTGTTTTTACAGTTGGTCACTGACGTCATGTTTTAAATCGACGAACAAATTTGCTTCCAATACAATTTTAACACTATCGTGGTGAATATTATCAACATTTGCGTTCTTGTGACAGAATAATGTGTAATTCTGACATTTGTTTGTTGTTTTGTACACGAGTGTGTGTCCGTAATGTTTGTTTCTCGCTGTTTTGTTTTGTGAAGCAGCAATTGTACCGCAAATTTGTCTTCAAATACAAAACAAACACCAACACATGCAAGCAGTGCAATAACATGGATGCCACCATTTGCCATAGCAGAATCTGTAAAAATTTGTGTTTGCATCTGTTAACATTTCATTTCGGTATTTGAAACAACAAAATAGCAAAATTTATGTCATCATACAAAATTATATTCACCCGATATTACCACCGAATAAAATATTTTAATTAAATAACGACTTTAGCTTCCTTGATATTACCGTATTGTGTTTGAATTTAATTAAAAATAAAAATTCCTAACTAGATATAGAAATTAAAGCACCCACTTGTGAGAATAATCGCTTTTTTACTTCTGGTGATCGGAATTTGGCAAATATTTTTGCGGACGAAGATTCAACAAAAAAAATGTTGAAATAAATATTCTCTTTCAATGATGCCACCATACACAAATGCAATAATATTCTGCTTTCAGAATCCGGATTCTCTAACATTGGTAATAAAATTACACAACGCTAAAGAATAATGTATTGTATGTTGTGAAATGAAGACAAGTTTCGTCAGCTGAATGTAGAAGTTCATCAATTTGACGAAGGGTTTTATTTAAATGTACATACGAGATATATTGTACATACATATATGAACTAATTTTATAACGTCAGTCTGAAATTGAAATGTTTCTCATTAGTTTATTCTGTTTCATTCGAATTAATTTATCTCTGACAAAAATGGGTGCACTATTAATTCAAGTAAACGCAAAGAAGGAGCTAGTCATGTAATCTCCAATTGCTCTCTTTCGGGCCTGAAGGACATTGATGATAACTCTCATCTTGTGATTCAATGTCACTTTCACGGAAATTACTTAAATATCCGTTGCTCACACTCACTCTGCTATTTCAATCAAGCACAATTGTTCGTTCCTTGCATTACTTCCATTTAGTTGGTGTAACTCTTTGTATAATAGACGACATTGCATTACATGGCTGATCACCTCAGTTACCACCGCAACCGCGTCCCGATTAAAGTGTATGTCCACCTCCCACATACACATACACACACACACAAACACAAGTACGCGTTTAGAAACAATTATAAACAAATTGTAGTATTAATACATAACAATATAGCCACCAGTCAGTCTCTCCCTTCTTCCCACACAATGGCTAATCTGACGAACAAGTAGTCATGCCCGACTGTCATGCAGTGAATTGGACAGTCGCAAAGCCGGTGGAAAATTCAACAAGATACGACAACGATAACAATTTACGACGAAATATTAACTCACATTGTCTATTAGACAGCTCAGCGCAGTCGGACCTCAGTCAACAACACACATCACGTTGAGTCACGTTTACTGGTTCGCATATAGTTTACTCGAGCTCACGTGTGTCGGTCATACATCATCACACAGCGACCGTACGTACGAATGCAGCGTAATGCTTAGTGCCAAACCAGCCACTCGTCCCAATACTTTGTGTACGAGGGTACCCTGAATAGCACAGCCACCGCAGCCATCAATGGCCCAATACCAGCTATACGACCTGCCAGCCAAACAACGGGATTCGACAAACCTAATGTTCTGGCAACGTGCTTCCACCACACTTCCATTTTGCCATCGAAACTAATTTCGTTTGTGGAAAACCATGAGCGAGTAGTGTGAGAGTAACGCTTATTCATTGGTAATACTCGCATTATAATCATCATGTAAAAATGTTATTTATACTTGATTATTTGTGGGGCGACATACCTACAACCAAACATAAGTGAATTGTATATATGTTTCTGTATGTGTGTGAATGAGTGCGCAGCAGCTGATGTATGGTTCGGTTCGAGAATACTGTAAGGAAGGAGCATTTGAAGGTATCGATAACATGACAGCGCACTCAGGCCAGAAACTGTATAAGTAGAACCAACCACCATCGTAATCAACATTATAGGATGTTAAATGAGAAATAAACTGATTGATTATACAACCTGTTGCAGGGCATTTGGTATGTCTTCGATTGTGCCAATGAGAAGAAAGCTCTCTTCTCTTCTTCGAAGTGTTAATTACATGGGAAATTTATGTGCAGCAGTTAGGGAGAAATGGGCTGGGTGGGACATAAGATTACGTAGAAACCTTATGCATTAACTTTATTACGGTATGGAAGGGAATGTGAAATTGAACTGATATTTATGTAATAAAGTTTTCAAAACTTATGTTAAAATATTAATAGCACTCGAAGAGTTATTAAAAACCTGAACTTAGAACTGGTCTTACATTCAGGGTAGTACTTATTCTTAAAAGTTTACCTTTCAATTCCCCATAAACAACAAATAATCTGCAAAATTTAATAAGTCTTTAAATTGGAGGTAGACTAGCCGACCGACCATCTGAAGTTTAACTCAGAAGCTTGATCTTAATCTGTTGTGTTCTTCCGAAATTTGAAATTTAACTACTTACAACGATCTAAATTTGTTAAAACAAATATATTTCTGCGAAGAGGAAAAAAATTATGTAGCCAAAATTTTTGGAAAAAACACATTTTCCGCAAAAACTTTGAAATTTGAAAAAAGGCTTTAAATTTCTTATCGCCTGATTTATATTTTAATTTCCCCACAGATGGATTGTGAAAAATTTGGTTACCATTTAATAAGATTTTCTTGTATAAAAACCAAATCATTGTTAAATATAATTTTTAGTTTCCTTTCATTCGAAGAATCATCTAAGTGGTGGTTGAAATTGGCCATTGTGGAAAATGACCAAGGCTAATTCCAGTATGGCAACATCATCTCGTGATAGTAGAGTAGGTCTAATAGTTATTGTAGTAGTTGTTTTAACCAGTAACATTAGACGACGCAAACTGTTTCTCAAAAAAAAAAAAAATTAAGAATTGGGCTTAAATACATTATGACACAAACCAATTCAATTTGGCCAAAAGCTAAAACGGTGAGGCTATTTATAAGCCAATTCACCGGACTGAAATGTCTATACCCGTTTACTAGTAAACTAACGACAAAGCGTAGATATTTTCTAAAGAGTTTTAATCCGGAAATGCTAATTTTATATACATATTTTTTCATCCCTATTAAAACGTTTTATTGTTACCACATTTATTACTGCAGTAAAATTAAATGTTATGCGCATAGTTTAAAATAATATAAATGGAAGGACAGCTAAAGATTTATATTTCTGTAGCAAATTCCGAAACTGCAAAGCATATTCCTAACTTTGTAACCAATCCCTCTGTTAATAAACAAATTCCAGGCAAATTAAAAATATCTTCAAGATTTTTATTACACCTAAACAGAATAATTGTATCTTCGATAAGTCAAAAATGCTTCGAAAATTCTGTAGTAATACCGTATTTGATAATTTTGCATTTATTTCTATGATTTTTTATATTTCCTACATATATCTTGCAGTTTATTTCGACTTACTCGGATTGTTTACTTATAACGCCTTTATTCCTTTTTTATTTATTGTATGCAGGGTTAACCATTCAGCAGATTCAAAACCGCCAGTCTGGCAAGGCTGTCAGCTGCTAAATGCCTGCCATATGTAGTGTTATTTATTTAGTGAAAGCTTTGCCATTTACGAATATAGATCGTTCAACAAGCGAAGAACTCGTAAAAATAGTTAGTACAAATGTGGTGATTCAAACGTAAGCACTTTTCGTGCATTACAGGGCAAGGTTATAAAGAAATTTGAAGAAATGGGGTGCGCTATAGATGTGGACAGGCCAGTGTATCATCGAAATGTACGCATTGCCGAAAATATTGCTTCTGTTAGGGAAGTTGTGGCGGATAATCCGAATTTCAATTTAGAGCGCTATAGCCGTATGATACCGACCTTCTTTGGCTTGTAATTGAACATTATGAACTAGACGATATGTGGTTTATTGTGTGAGAAGTTTCCAAAAATCGTAATTTCATGTTTAAGCGACGTCAATTGGCCACCAAGACCATGCGATTAGACGCCGTAAGAGTTTTTAGTCAGCCTACGTCAAAGACGAATAATCCCCAAACGTTAGAGCGTTTGAGGAACAACCTTCGTCAAGTTATCGTCGAGATACCGCCCGAAATGTTAAAAAAAGTGGTCGAAAACTACTTGAAAAGTATCCAGTGCTGCAACCAATCCAGAGGCGGGCATTATAATGAAATAAAAATTTAAATTTTTTAAATTTACTTTTGAAACCAAAAAATGCCTAACCCGGTACAAACAATAGGAAATACTAAAAACTATAATCGTCATCGTTTTATTACAAATAATAAGCGTTCATTTTAACGCGTGCTCTCTTATTTGACGATGAATCAGTACATATTGGCCTCAATCTACGGTTGATTATTTATTAATTTTCTTCGATCCATGCTTATAAAAAGGATATAAAGATTAATCCACTTCGATGGAGTTCAATTTATTTAATTCATGGTGTTCAGCCTTTGTACAATTAATAACTATTTTTAAAATTTGGCTCAAATCGGTTAAAAGTGCGGGTTCTTGCTATTGTTAGATTTCAATATGTGGTGCAATCGATTTAGTATTTGTGGATTGCACATAAAGTAGTATTGAATTGTTCAACGAATATAACAATCACAATTCACGGTGACAATCCTTACAAATTTACATTTTAAAATCATTTCAGAATTATAATATGTGCTAGAGACGGTTGTATAATTGATTATTACCAGTGCAGTAACCTTTATGGTCATAAAAACAACCTGATATAATAAAAATGTATATTTTTCTTTTCATTTTGTGTGAGTTTGCACTTCAAGCCTTAGCTATTTAAAATTAGAATTTCATTTTCTGAAAATTTCAAACAAACAATAAGCTAACTAGCGTGGCCATTAATTTTCAAATTGATCAAAAGTTACTCCCAACTCTTTATAATTCCACTTTATGTCTTATTATAGTATGATAATAATCTCAATAATATTTTATTATTCTTCAAATTTATCAAAATTTGATCCCAACTCTTTGTAATATCACTTTATTTCTTGATATAAATAGTATTATAATGATCTCTATCGTATTCTAAGTCGAAACTTGCCTTAAAGGAAGTTAACCTACCGTTGAGGCATTTAAAATGCCAAATTCTGTCGGTAGCTGGCGTTATTTTCTTCCCTAACTGAAAATGAAAATTAAGTCACCTTATTTTATAATTAGGCCGATGCGATTCAATTACATTTTGTTTACATTTTTAATGCAAATTTTGCATGCATGATGTCATATTCTAAATGTTATACTTGAAATGAAAGTAGTTTTTGTTACTTTTTGTTCAAACGAGCTTTTGATAGGCACTGCTTATGAGGGGAGTCATATCCCCATCGAAATAAAAATTAGCATAATAAATTTTTTCGTGCATCATACTGACCTATATGAATATCCAAGTTTCCAATGTTTCATCAAATTTATAAAGTTTTTGCCAATATCATGGTCTTTATCACAAAAACCGATGAAATATTCCAAAACCAAAATGCAAAACATTTTTTTTTTTGAAAAAATAAAATAATAAGAATAAATTGTTGCATGAAATGCCCTATGCAATGTATGAAATTTTGAAGTTTGTCACAAAATGATGAAGACAATTTTTTTTAAAATTAAAAAATCAAATAAAAATAAACAAGTGAATGACGCCGCTATATTGAGAAATCAACAACAAAACAATATTGTCTGAAAGAAGATAGATTTTTTCAACACAAATAAATAAAAGACGTCTAGTAAGTGAATGCTTGTGACGTTTTTTGAATCCGGGCAATCAAGAAAGAATTCTCATTAAGTTGAGAGTCTCAGATGCATAACAATTAATAAACTGTTCACAACCATTATACCAAGCCTGCTGATGAGTATCCGTAGCTGGTTCCGAAATAGCGATGAATGAGAATATCATTCTAAACCAAGCTTTGCAAAAAGGTAAAATGGTCTTGAGCTTTACAGAAAAAAGCCTTATTCGATTGTCATAATTTCGTCCGTCCTAACAAAATCCAATTAAGTTTGCCTTTATATATACTATAGGTATATCAAGATCATTTTAGCTTTTTGCAATATGTATAGATATATACATATATGTTTTATATACAGGGTGTCGCAATTGAACGTGCATATTTAAAAAATAGAATAAAAAATAAATACAAAAGGTATGGTTAAATCTAAGGCATTGTAGAGTAATAAATGGAGTTTATTTTTTATTATTGAAAACTTTCTTCAGTAATACTAGTGTAATGGCTGCCATTCTGATATTCTCCTTAAGCTGAACGATGTTTCTTGGATTATTACTGTAGACTTTGTGTTTGAGGTATCCCCACAAAAAAAAAAAAGTCAAGAGGCGTCAAGTCTGGACTACGTGGGGGCCATGGGATATCACCTCTTTTCGAAATCAGTCTGCCAGGGAACATCTGCTTCACCACCGCCATGGAGTCATTTGATGTGTGACAGGTAGCTCCATCTTGTTGGAACCAAGTTCTGGAATTCACTATTCTTGAACTTTCAATTTCTGGAGCCAAAAATCCGTCCAACATCTCAACATAGCGTTCCGTATTAACCGTGACGTTTTGGCCCCGCGCATTTTCGAAGAAAAAAAAACCAATTATTACTGCCCATACTGTCACTTTAGGACTATGCAATGGTTTCTGGTGTTTGATTTTGGGATTTTCACTGTTCCAGTAACGACAATTTTGACGGTTTACGAACCCATTCATAAGCAAATGAGCCTCGTCAGAGAAAAGGATATTGTCAAAATTGGAAAATCGATTAAGGATTTCATTATCAAATGCGAGCCTTCCTGTGAAGTCAGACTTTTTCAATTCTTGTGTTAATTGCAGGTTATATGGATGCAGTTTAAGATCCAATGTTAAAATTCGTTGCAAACTTCGTCGCGATAATTGTAAGGCAGACGATCTCTTGCGAGTCGACATTTGTGGATTTCCTCGTACTGACTCCATAACCCTCTCAACATTGTCTTTGGTCCTAGATGTTCTTGGGCGACCATTTGCTTGTGGTTTAAATGTTGAACCGGTCTCTTCAAAACGCTTTAACCATATTTTATTTAAATTAGCACTCGGAGCTTCACTAATTCGCCGATGTCCATATTCAGCACAATATAGTCGCCTAGTAGCAATATATGAACGAGAGTTCTCGTAAAATGCGCGCACGCAAAATGCGCGACTCTTCGCGTCGAAGTGATTCATAGCGACTAAAACTCTATGAGGCCGCCAATCCAACGATGTAGGCGCTCCCCCGCCCGCGCCTTTTCTACCCAGCAAAAAAAGATGATGCAATATGCACGTTCTATTGCGCCACCCTGTATTTTATTTGTTTTATATGTACATTTTATAATCTTTTTATTTCTAAAACTGTGGTGTCTAAAACTGCGACAAAGTGAATTGAGAACACATTCAAGAGAATTGAATTGAGAGAGTTGAGAGTGATACTCTTAATTTTTGGCAATTAATAGATTTTATTATAATAAATGCTAAAACTTTCGATAATGTTAGTGAAAAAGTTTCTTTAATTATTCTCTATGCTGTTCATCCGATTGTGAGAAGATTTTGATCCTTCGTTATTGATATATCTGAAATATTTTGCAGAATATGGTAATTAATTTCTGAAGTTTAGTGCGTAAGTGATTTAAATAACACGAATGTAATATATTTGAAATTTTGATTTTTAAATAATTCTTTTCTCACAAAATAACAAAGTAACGAATTAGCCGGTTTCTATTGATAAAATTAACACATTTTAAAATTTCAATTTGAATATGAAGAAATGGTTTTAATTAGAATTTTCAGAAAAAGCTACATACATATCCTCCCACAAAAATGAAGAATGATATATCTTAAGCGGTCCTTGTTTTCATGAATTGGAAAGCTTGGAATGCACTTGCAGAAATATTTTCATGAAATTTAAAATTTCGTCGAATTTCGAGTTTTAATATACCTATAGAAAGGTATATTTGCTACAATTGACTGCTACATATAATTAATCTTTTAATAGCGGAAGCGTTGCTTTGACATCACCGCTCTTTAATGGATTAAGTAACTCAATATAATGTGAAGATAAATAAGACCGATATTCACTAAGAAATAGATTTATTATGGACCGTGATTCGTTTGTAGAGACCTTTTTAGGTGATGTGTGTAATGTTGAATTCCAGTTCTTGTAGGTCTGTGATACCACATGATCTAAAAAACAAATTCCCTTGCATCTAATGAGACATGGCAGAGCTTCTCACATTCAATCAGCTTACATGCATTTTATTTTAAGACTCACTCAATGGAACCTACAATTTGATGACGATTTCGAACGTCATAGTTTGAGAAGCATTTACAAGACTTGTCGATTAGTCGAGTATTCGAAGTGTTCGTCAGACACATCGAGGCGACCCTAATAATGATAAGTGGCTGTATGCGGGATCGAACCTACAATCATGCGAACGATGGTCGCGTATACTAATCATTGTGCCAATGTCGGCCACATGGTCTAGGTGGCCAATTTACTTACCCGAAGTCTGAAATTTTCTGTTCACCGAATTGCCCTCAGAATTGCCCTCAGTTAAGTGTCAGGTAGTGCCGTCTCTTTCGAACCAAATATGCTTGACGTATGTAAGTCTATAGAAACGGAAGACATTTTCCAATTGGGCTATGAAATTGGGTGCATGATGAACAGCGTACAGGGAATTTAAAATTTCACACATATCTTATGAAAAATATTTTCCATGCTTCCACAAAAATCGTAAAAACATGTTCTGAAATTATTGCTCCCACACCAAAAGTACTGAAGTATTTTTAGTACATCCTGGTAATAATTGAAGCACAAGTCGAGACATTCCAAAAATTTAATTATATGTATATAAAAAGTGATTGTCCACATTTCTAGTTTTTATGAATTTGAAGAACAATTTTTTTTTTTAATTTTGTTAATGAAAATTAAAAAAAAATAATTTTTTTTAAACGTTCATATATGTATATATATATACATACATATATTGAAGCCAGATCTTTCAGAAATTTCAAAATTTTCTTTAGTATAAATGGAAGACGTAAATAGAAAATATAATTTTTCTACAATTGTTGATTGTTTGAATATTCCAGTCTAAAATTAGTATAATCAGCTGCCATGTGCACACAATGTTAATGACCTCTCAAATAACTGTATTTTACACATTATATATACAAAATGTTTGTGGGCATACGAGTATTTAAAACAATTAATTATAGCCACAAAAATATTTTATATATTATTAGTACAACCCATAATCACCTGACTGTGCTCACACTAGTAAATTCAGCCACAAAGTAAAAATCGGCAACCGTTAATGATGCTGCAACATAATGAGTTGCCATTAATTTACTTATTTATTTATTCAGTGTATTTTCCAAATCACAAGAATAACCCAATTTAGCATTTTCTACATACAGCCGCTTGGAGGCCCTGTGCGCGTTTAGATTTGTTTTCGAGAAATTTTGAAAGTTGCCTCACAGTTCAGTTACAAAATTGTGTCATTATTAACTCGTGAATTTCAGCAGCTGTTCCACCTCCTCCTAAATACGATACGGAAACCTAGAACGGATTTCTTTCCAAACAAAAAAAAATAATAATAATAATAAACGCCAACCGACCAGCCTGCAAAAGTCTCTATGAGCTTGGCCGAAGAAATGCTTATTACCAATGAACTACGCCGAAAGATGGTGGAATGGGGGAAATATGACGTAAACTTTACTCAACATTTAGAACTACAGCGTAGAAGAAAAAAAAATAATTTGAGACGGTTTCTCGTAAATATTCGAAACGACACGAAATTTAGGTTAAAGTACGGTTAACTCCATTTGTTGAAGCACCAACAACAACAACAATAACAACATCAATTGTTGTACTTACAATGAACGTAAGCAATGAACAATAAATTTAGGCGACCCAAACACATCATACCCACCTACCTACTTCTATCTACTTACACACATACGAGCTAAATGTAAATAAGTTTACCGCAATGAGTGACACACAAACGTAGAATGCAGAAGAAAAAGCATAAATTGGATCCGGCCATATCTGAGAAAGCTTATGTAATCTTATAATATTACAAACGGAGTAACCACAACAACAATAACAACTACACCACCACCAAACAACTACGGCAAAAACAACAACGGCTACATCAGCACAACAGAAAATTAACTTCAACAGTATGAAAGCCAGAGTGCTGTTGTAAGTACGCGCGTACTACATACATTGTACATACATACGAGTATGTATAAATATGCGTATGTGCGCCCGTTTGTGTATGTGTGTGTGTGCGTGTTCGTGTGACAAATGTGAGTTCTTACATTCGCCATAACCATCAGACAGCAGAAAAGAAAAACGGCAGAACTTTAACGATCGCAGTCAGGGAGATATAAATGCTGAATCGTCAACAACAGCAACACTGACAACATCGCCCGCTTGAAAGCAAAAAAAAGCAACTCTCAGCCGCAACAAAAACTGTTTCTTTGCTGTAATTCTGAAAATGATTATGAAACTTTCTTTGCCTTTTTTTGGTTCTCTTTTTTTTTCTTTTATTCCATTTTTGTGTGCCTCAGCTTACGAGCCTGTGTGAGTGTGTGCGGTGCAAACGTAACGTAACATTTTGGCTTTTGTTCGGCTGTTGGCGCTTTCAATATAGAATTGGGTCAAATAACGGATTTCTTGATACGTTAAATAAGATCACACAGCAACAAACATTCACTAACACACGCACACGCATATATACATATATATTCACATACAGGTGAAGGTCTTACAGGAAAACTGGAAAATAAATCAGACTGCAACGGAGGCTGATAGAGAGAGTGAGAGACTGAGAGTGTATGGTGGAGAGAGCTGAGTAAGAATTTTCAAAATAAAGTTTCGTCATTTCATCGCGTACTTACAGAAATTTGGCTAAAGCACACAAACAAACACACAGCAACGACCACCTCAACTTTAAAGATTTGGCCTAAATTACCCAATAACCGGTTAAGCAAACTTATAATAAAGAAATGATACAATTGGCATCTGAAAAACTTTTCGGCATTTATAAATACAGAAACTTTCTAAAGGGCAAATATACTTAATTCTCCTATGTAAAACATGTATGCTTTTACACAGCCAAGTGAACAGGTACAAAAATAGGTGCAATATTCAAGAATGCAATACTTAGCAAAGACGCGCGGCGATATCAAACTGTTAATCAAGCAGATCCACGTTCATTTCTTTTCTTCTTCACATTCATTTGGGGGGCAGTACAAAAATAGATCAATATAATTCATTACAAATTTGCATATTTGCGGAATCTGATCTAATTCTGACGAAAGCTGCTATTATGAAAGTAGTAGAAGCAAACTTCATAACGAGGGGTGTATATAAAATATAGCAAAAAAAAGAAGGTAAAGTGTGTCGTGAAGACGCTCGCCATTGGCATTCTTAAGAGCACAATTCTATTTATTTTATTTTATTTATTTATTACGGGAGGAGTACTTTAAACGCTTTTTCGTCTTTTATTGCATCCATTAAACACATTTCATATGTACACTACTTTGCAAAACAGTATGAAAATACAATTGAATTAAGCTCCCCACCAGTTTGTAATAAATATGCCTATATCGTGTACAGAAGGGATAACGATTTGACTGATAAATGGTTCAGCTGTTCAGCTTATTAGTTGTCAATTCTCCCAATCACATCCACCGTTCATTGAATTTATGTGTAGTAGTTTAATATGCCTTCAGCCCGTTTCTCGTACCACTTCGCATCCACTTTTATTATTCCGATTAGTTCCCTCACTCATCAGTATTTTTTTTTTTAACACACCACAGTCTTGTTCTTTCTGCAGCCTTCTTAGGGTAATTATCGCAAAAATTTAATTATTATTAGGTGCGCAACTAAGTTCCCGATGTTTGAAATTAGATGGCGCCAGCTCTAAGTGCTAGTCGATTTTGCCATAGACTAAACGTCATAAACCAAACTTAGGCATATGGTAAACATATCGCCTCGACACAATAGTGATTTCCTTTTGACATCATATTCTTTTGGTTGTGTGAAAATTTATGATTTTATGCTTCCCGTCACGTGCGGGAAGTTTTGATTTTCTTCCTTCAATCGGAGAAAACGACGGCTGAAGCTCAACGAGAGCTTCAAAAAGTCTACGAATATACTGCTTTAAGTGAAACAATGTGTCGAGATTGGTTTCGTCGCTTTAAAGTCGGTGATTTTGATGTTGAAGACCGTTCGCGTGAAGGAAGATGAAAAACCTTCGAAGGCACTGAATTGAGGGCATTGCTTGATGGAGATCCGTGTCAAATGCAGATAGAGCTTGCTTCAGTATTAGGAATTAAACGCCGAGAGATTGCATGCATGACTGACCAGCAGTTGCGCTCGTATGACGAAATCAAGGAATGGACAAATGTGTGGACTACCTCAAAAGATGAACAGTTTTACAGTGACGGAATTCGAGCTTTGGGAAAAAGTAATAGCTAGCGTTGGGTAATACTTTCAATGAATCATTTGTAAACATGTTTTCATAATAAAGTTGCATTTTTATAAACTTATTTTAGAACTTAGTTGCGCACCTAATATATTATTAATATTTAATTATAATTTTAATTTGTACATAATACGCATATGACGTTATGTGGCCATCTATCGGTATAAACTACAGGGTCTCACACGAATCGTCACCTGTCAACTGTCACTGTTATTTTACACAGAACTATGTCGAAGACGTATCCGTTTCAACAGCATTTGGTTCCAGCAAGATGGAGTAACTGCAGATCGGTTATGGCGGAGTTCCAAATAATATCCTGAAACTCAACTTTCCGCTAGCCCCAAAGATCATCTGACCTAACTGCACTAGACTTTTTTTATGGGATTATGCCAAACAAGAGGAGTATGTGTACGAAACGAAACCAAGGAATGTAACTGAATTGAAACAGCCCATCAAAACAATCATTGAGAAGATCCAGGATGATTAATTTTTTGATCAAGTATCGCATATGCGACAAAAGCAATTAGATATATAAAATAAAATTGAATTTTCTATACAGTAAAGAAAAAACATTAATAAATGATATAGATTGATTAAAAAAAAGTACTTTTTTAAAAAAGTAATTTCTTATCGTAGTGCAATTGGTGCGCTACCCCGTATATTTATTTTGTTTATTTTTCATTTTGAAAAATATTGGTACTATGATGTACTAAGTTATTTTTATATATGGGCGGTCCTTTGTGGAAATTTGCACTTTTTCTGGCTATTTGAATAGTTCTCTAGTCTTTATCCAAACCTCTTAGAATCGTTTCCGCAATTGGGCATTCGATTTAAGAAAATTTGAACTGTGTTAAAGTCGGTTATTAAAAGGCACTCGCGATTGAATGCTCCATTCTTTAGGTATGGATATTTTATTTCGCGATTTTTTGAATATTTTTTTATCTGCAAATCGCCTAGAATTACAAAAATTTGATCATTGCCACTATTCGATATCTTTATATTTCAGTTATTTCTTATTTGGTGATCTTTCGAATACTTTTTGGTATTACGGTTTCGCTACCACTTTTCTCAATCCCCTGAGAAATGTGAAAAGTCTAGTATAAGCTGTTTTGCCGAGATATCAAATGGGGGAAAACAATCATTCAGAAACAAAATTAAGATGTTTCGTAACCATACCTACTACGCTCCTTTATCGAGGTATGACAATTTTGGTAATTTGAAGGTCTTATATTTAGTAACTTTTTGAATAAATATTAGTATGATGGGAATTGTAAGCATCCTCCAGTCCCGAAAGATATCTAAAAAATATACTCATTTTCACAATCGGAAGCTGCGTTTTTGAGGTTTTTCTACGTGGCTACGAATTACATCGATATTAAGCTATGGAAAAGTTTATAAGCCCCTATGAAAGATACGAAAATATATCCAATTAGTGAAAATAAAATTATAGATCAGCAAAAAGGATCTATACTATTGAAAAAATTATTTTCTTCTGTACGGATATATTTTTTTATATCAATCCTCTATTGTGACTGGCTTCGATTCACAAGTTAGGTTAGGTTAGCTCAGTGTGGCAGTTTGAATAGACAGACTCACTTAGAGGCGGATGTTTAGTTCAAGAAGACAGATCCCAGGGATTTAATGGCAGCGTGACTGTCAGAGAATACGTTAATCCCCACCGTGGTGAAGACGTTATATTTCAGCCATTATGCCACTTCCTTAATGGCCAAAATTTCGGCCTGATAAAGACTACAGTGATCAGGTAGTCTTCTTGCTACACTTAGCCCTAGGTCTTTGGAGTAGACCCCGAAACCTACCTGATTTTTTAATAATTCACAAGCTAAATTGTGTTAATACTTCGTAAAACACTAAAACTGTTTTTCTTGCATCAGTCCCTTGTCACAATTTCACAAGTTGAATTGTGCTGCACGAAATATTAAGATTGAATTAATAGGCTACTGGAGCCTACGAATATATATTTTATATATATTTTTTCTCGTATTGTAGCAATATCGGATGATGATATGAGTAATTAAAGAAGTTATCTTGAATCATAAGAATTGGAAATTCCTTGAAATTTTTTTTAATAAATTTTTATTTGTTTCAGATTTACATTTGGATTTCTCTTAAAAATGCCAGAACCCACTTGAACATTTTTCGCTAAATGGAAGTTGCTCAGGTAAGTTAGTGCTTCAGCAATGCAATTTCAAAATATAATAATATTTCTCGCTATAAACATATGTTGGAGGACAGATCATTAGTAGACTCTGAAAAACGGGAGACGGATTTGATCGTCTGTGTCACTTTGTGTTAAAAAATACAGCCAAAAATCTGATTTAATGATTAGCTATACTTTTTTGCTTATCGTTACACAAACATATCAGTAAATTAGAACGTTAAAGTTAAATTAACTGTAACATTATTTTCGTGATACATTCATTCTAAAGTATACAATTACAAAAATATGTGCCAATTATGGCAACGTGACACATAATGAACTTTCAGTGAAATTAAAAGTGTCGTAGAAATGGCATTAACAACACTGGCTAACACTATTTTCATCACCAATTTGAGATTGTAAAGTGTTATTCACTTAGTGATTTCAAAACCGCCAGTCTGGCAAGACTGTCAGCTGTTAAATACCTGTACTCTGAAGTGTTATTTAGTAAGTGAAAGGTTTGTCACTAACGAATATGAATCGTTTAACAACCGAAGGACGCGTAAAAATAGTTAAAACTTACTACAAAAGTGGGGATTGAAACGTGGGCACTTTTCGTTCATTATGGGGTGATTATGGTCGTCATAACCGAACTATTGTGCAAGAAATCGGTACGATTTGAAAGAAATTTGAAGAGACTGGACTGGAGACAGATGTAGTCAGGCCTGTGCATCATCGTTATGTACGCACTGCCGAAAATATCGCTTCTGTTAGTGAAAGTGTGACGGATAATCCGAATTTTAATTCAGAGCGCTATGGCCGTATGATAACCGACTTGTCTCTGGCCTAATATTGACGGTTATAAACTGGACGATATTTGGTTTCAACAAGACGGTGCTTTGAGCCACACAACATGGCCGATTTTGTCTTAATTGCAAGAGAAGTTTCCAAAAAGGTAATTTGCCACCAAAATCATGAGATTTGACGGCCTAAATCTTTTTGTGGGGTTACGTCAAAGACCTTGTTTCTACAGATAGTCTCCAAGCGTTGGAGCACTTGAGGACCAACATTCGTCAAGTTATCGCTGAGATACCACCCGAACTGTGCGAAAAAATTGTCGAAACCTCGAAAGGTTGCACTGCCGGAACCAATCCAAAGGCGATGATGAACATGATGTACTTCGTATGATGATGATGATGATGACATTGTATTTCGTACATAATGGCAAGGTCCAAGCATTATAATGAAATGTAAGTTTCATCGAAATCATAGATTCATGTGTGCCTTATTTAACTTTGGGAGTTTTTATTGTATTGAAATTGGAACAGCTCATGTTTTTCAGCCATAATATGTTCGATAGTATATTTACAATATTGTAAGATTGTGTCTTTTTTATAACTATGTTATTCTAATATCAGTGTTGGAAACCACCAAAAAAACAAAAAGTTGGCGTTGCCACTTAAAAAAAAATTCCACGCGAAAACTCATAGTACTGTCTGGTGGAAAAATTGAGCTTCAAATTTCACTATTATTTTTTCATTTGAAGTTTCACCGCGAAAAGTCAGCAGAGTACCAGTCTAATAAATCCATTTCTTTGGCCATCTGTTACAGTGGGCTTTTGTTCGTGAATTGTTTTTGCTAACAAACAATCGAATAACCCGCCCTCTTCCTCTTTTCAGAATAATTCTTTTTGTGTGTTCTTGTTTTAGCACCGAAAATAGTTTCCGCCAGATCGTACACCCGGTTTAGCAGTCCTTTGCCTGATGATTTGTCATTCTTACTTTTCAAAAGCAGAAGAAGAAGACGCTTTATCATGTTCCGAGGGGCCACATAAATATTGTTGTTAGTTGTTTTTTTTTTCTTGTGTTCGTTTATTCGTCGTCTCAGAAATGGTGAAAGTTTTACACACGCGTTTTTGTTGTCTTTCTCTTCTTGGCCATCTCACTTACACTGGTTGTCTGCCTATCGCCTCTCCGCACCGCATAGCACCACTGTCGACCGTTAAACTGAATAATGTCATACATTTCTTTTTCTGGAACTGAAATGACGCGCTAAGCATACATAAACGCCGCGCCGTTGACAACTGTCATTATTATTATGCTACGACTGGTCTGATCGCCGTCGCCGTCGCCGTCAGTCAGTTCTTAGCCTCATTACGAAGTTATACCCCTTTCATTCTTAATCGTAAATTTTACCTTCGTTCGTGCGTTTTACCCAGTGACACAGTGAGGTCTCCCCACCATTATGCGAAGTGTGGACGGTCGTAAGAAAAGTAAGAACGCAATTTCGTTTTCATTATGAAAATTTATTGGCGGTTTGGTTGAAGTATTATGAATTTAATTTCTTAATATTCCCATTATTGTTTCTCTATATCGCTACATCGTCGTCGTGACGCGAAATTCCCCAAATGTGTTCTTTTGTTTAATTTATAACAAATAAGCTTTCTGTCTGGCGGTCGTTGAACTTTTTTCGGCTGTGCAAGTTTCTTTCTCTCTGTGTGTCGTTCCCTCTCCCCGTTTTTACGACGGTGCTCGCTCGTGTGCAGGTTGCCCGAAAATAATTTAGAAATTTCAAACTTTCCACCGCACTGAACTGCAGCTACATTCGTTTGCTTTTCAGGTGGGTTTGGATACTTTTCTTAATCGATTTAGGAATATTTGCTCATTATATAGATATAACTGCAGCATTAACAATGACAATACGGCAAATTATTTGAATTGAAATTCTTTTGTTCAACAAAATAAACAAGCCAAGTCATATATAATTTGGATATTTGGGGAGATGGGGGAGATTGCACATGTGAACCAAACAAAACATTAAAAACAACATCAATTATGTACTTAGTTAATGTCAACAAGGAGATGGATAGACTTGAAATTTTATTAATACAATTTGTAGGCATGATTTTCGGTGGAAATGCAAAACTTGCAATTTGAAGAGAGTTAATTGCATTATTACAAAAAATATCACTTAAAAGACACATCATATTTTCGAAATTTATAGGGTAGATTAAAGCGTAGTATATTTTCTCAGCTAGGCGTAATAATATCACGAAAACAAATGTGACGAAATGGAACGAACCATTATTGATCTGCAGTAAAATTGAAAAAATATCCAAAAATTTATAAACTATTTTAGATTTTGCCGATGTACTCCTCCAAATTCTTTACAGTTTTGAACGTGTCTCAAAAGGTTTTTAAATTAAATCGGGAATGTGATTGCATAAGTTTCGTTTTCCCTGATTTGAATCAGGTCTGCAAATTTTTCTAGCACCACAAATTTTTCTGAACTTTTTTACGTCCATCAAAACGTTCACTTGTAGTAACATTTACAGCGGCTCAATTCTAATAAAAATAGAAATGGGAAATTTGAAATTGATGTTCTTTATTCTGTAATAAATTTAAGAGTAATCTTAAAAACTAGACATCTCTAACATCTAGAACAGTGTAAACACCACTAGTGATTTTCGCATCAAACTGTGTGGAATGCGTAGCTTTTATGCTCCTGAATCCAAATTAGCATGTCGTATCTTCAAGAAACTCGCCGTAGAAGTTAAGAAACAATTAGCTATTGGAATCTTTGGATTGTTAAAAAACAAATTCCATTAGACTTAATTTGAAAAATAATTGAACCTGGGAAAATTAAGAACTAACCTGCGAAAGCAAAATTTACAGTCAGTGTACTATTGCGTATTGTTTTCAAAATTACTATTGATGACAAAATTGTAATATCTGTGGTCACAACCCATAACAGCCTAAGTCTGTTTTTCAATATTTTCAGTACAGGAGTTTAAAGTTTTGAATCTTCACTGAAAATCAGGAGAAGGTGTTTTTTGGAAAACTTTGCTACAGATTCCAAGGAAACGAATTTCTTTACTTAGTTGTTAACAAAAAATAGTTGTTTATTCTCGCAGTCAAAAGATATTATCGAAAAAGACACTTAGGCTCTTATGAATTGTTGAACGAAAGAAAGTCAAAAAGTTCAAGTTGAGTTAGGCTACTATTCCAGATTAAATAAAAAACTTTAAGTGCGCCTAAATTGACATAAATTATTATTCTATGTCAAAATATTTCAGATTTCTTTGGATTAACGACTTAAGTTGATTTAGGCAATGATGAAAAAATTGAAATAGTGTTTATATTTGTTGTAATCCTAAATTGACTTAGGCAGTTATGCCAAAACAGTCATTTAGAAAAATAACTTAAGCTATTAGGTTTTTTAGGATTAATTGCCTTCCTAGAAGAGATACAAACATGAAAAATTTAGAGCAAATACATTTAGATACGCTGAAAACGATGGTGCTAATAACTCAATTGTGTCCTAACTCGAGTTAGGCTGTTACGGGTTGTGACCACAGATATATACATACATACATATACTCGCACTTATATTACTTGTTTTAAGGTTTGGCAGAAATCGAAATGCCTCATAATGTGTTGCAATGTAATCAAATTTCAAAATTGTATTCAAAGCTCTTTGCGCTCAGCAAAACGTTGATACGTGCCCTGCATGCTATTAAGAAACTAGTCTATTGAATAGAAAATTACTTGTGAGAGAGCATCATTTACATATAGAAATGATGCTGCAAAATAACTTTCAAGAACTATTGAATATTTATGGTCTTTTTTCTCAATCGCTTCCCTATGAGTGATGACGTTGCACTCAGTTCTCAGTTCTCTTTACTAATTAATAATTTCCATTCAGTTTAGGAATTATGAAATATTAAAACCGCAGTAAGAATTCTTCATGGGATTTCATAATTTCTCGTATTGCTGGTCTTTTCCTAATCTAAAAACAAAAAATAAATTATATTAAAAGGCAAAAAAGAATCGTTCGACGCAAAGTGCTGACTGTTTTCAACAATATGCAATATATATGTCATATACATACAGTACATTCATACCTATATATGTATGTATATTAAATGAAATTATAATGTACAAGTAAATGTTAATTTTTACTTCCATCGATTTTGTATGCGTGTGTTTGTGTGTGTGTGTGTTTGTTTTGGTTGTGGGACAGATAGAACGAATAGATTACGCGAATGCATTTAACGAAGGCCAATGTGATCGACAATGCTCGTACAACTTAAAGCGAAACAGCAACAACAAACAGACAGATTTGTGTAATCGCAGAAATGAGATGCAATAAAAATTAATAGAAACCAATAATATTTTATATTTTTTTCTTTTTGCGATTTCCTTAAAAACGCTGACTAATCACGTGGACTAGAATCATCAACATCATAATCATGTGAAACCTGAAGAGTGAAAAGTTCGCTCAATTAATCACTAATGTGATCATGATCACGACTAGTATGTGGTCATTGGGGTGCTCTGTGATGAAATCGCTGAAATTGCAGCAAAAAGTGAAATAAAGTGATGAAAAAGTTTGATGTTGAAAACATGCAGAAAAAGGTAACAAAGTAAGAACTTTGCGCCAATATTCTGCACTATGATGCAATCATTTATAATCGATGCACAGTGGTTTGTAGCGCAAAAAAAAGGTTAATACTCATGGGTCTTCGAAAATATTGATCCAATTGTTATAACCCAGCAAAAATAAGTAGAAGTTATTCAAAAAGAATCACATTTTCAACACTTCTAAGTATCCAATCCGTGCATATTTACCGCTTCCAACGAAGCACTTTCAAATCACTTCCAAAACAACGGTAATGACGTACTTACAAAATTTGGTTCTATTCCCGTTCCTAGCATTAAAAACAAAATATTCCAATAATACATACTGGGTTATCCATTTAGTGGTTTCAAAACCGCCAGTCTGGCAAGGCTGCCAGCTGTTAAATACCTGTATGAAATGTTATTTATTAAGTGAAAGGTTTGCTATTTACGAATATGGATCGTTTAACAACCGAAGAACCCGTAAAAATTGGTAAAAATTACTACAAAAGTGGTGATTCGAACGTGGGCACTTTTCGTGTATTACGTCAACTGTTAAATGCCTGTCATCTTAAATGTTAGTTATTCAGTGAAAGTTTTGACATTTAATACGAATATGGATCGTTTAGCAACCAAATAACCCGCAAAAATTGGTAAACGTTACTACAAAAGTGGTGATTCAAATGTGGGCACTTTTCGTATGTAACGGGGTGAATGTGGTCGCCATAATCGACCAACTGTGCAAGGAATTGACAAGATTATCAAGAAATTTGAGTAGACTGGAACCGTTTTCTTTTTTTTTTTTTTGCCTGCAGTTGAAAATTATGAATTGGACGATATGTGGTTTCAACAAGACGGTGTCACGAGCCACACAACACAACCGATTTCGGCTTTATTGCATGAGAAGTTTTCAGAAAGCGTAATTTCACGTTTTGGCGACGTCATTTGGCCACCAAGATCATGCGATTTGACGCCGTTAGACTTTTTTGCGGGGCTACGTCAAAGACCGTGTTTACGCGAATAGTCTTCAAACGTTGGAGCATTTGAAAACCAGCATTCGTCAATTTATCGCCAAGATACTGCGTGAAATGTGCGAAAAGGTGGTAGAAAACTATCTCAAAAGGATCCACTGCTGCAAAAAATCTAGGGGCGTTCATTTAAATCACACTGAATTTGGTACATAATGGCAAGTTCCAAGAATTATATTGAACAAAAATTTTTCACAAAAATCATAGCTTTATGTGTGTTTTATTTAACTTTACTTTGGAAATCGCAAAATGGATAACCCGTTATAGAATATATGTATATGTATATAGCAAAATAATTTGATTGCTGATGTAAAGAAGTTCCATTTAAAGTTTTTAAGGAAAACATTTAGGTATCCTTCGTTACTCTGCAAATACTCAGAGACCAAACAAAGCGTATACATTTCCTATTGCCATAAACATTTATGTCACTAATGTCGGTCTTCAATATTAAGGACTGTAATTAGAGGTACAGAGTATATAAGCTTCGATCGTAGTATTAAGTATTAAGTCCTTTTGCTTGTCTACTGAGTTTCTATGGAAAGTATGAAATCCATCGTAATCTGCGAGCACATTTTGGGATAAAAATCACCCTTAAGGATACAATTTTGGTGTAATTATTTATATTGGGAAAATACTTTTCTATGGAACTTTTCTTGGTCGACATATTCTGAAGAAATATTTCCTGTGTGATTATTTTGAATAATGAAAAATTGCAATCAAAGATTTGAATTTTTATCAAGCCTACATCACTCGTGTATATCTGGAGAAATTGCATCATAAAATAGAGCTTCCCTCCTCTGTCAGCCCTATGTTAATTTCATTGATGATTAAGCAATTTTTCACTACTTCGCCATCACAAAATGTGATGAATGTTTCCTTTATTGGATTTTTTTCTTTTGCTGCTCAAATATTAGGAGAGGAGGAGGAGACAAATAATGAGGGCTAAATGTATCAAGGTGGAGAAATTTGTCTCCGGTCAGGCATCGCCTATATAATTTATTGTTCGGAACTGTGTTATCTGCTCTTCGAAACACTGTTTGCTCGTAAAACAAATAAGCGGCATTGCAAACTTTTTTGCGTCTTTTTTTTTTTTTTTTTGTTTTGTATACAATACTGGAACTGAAAGAACACACATTTTTACGTAATGTGTTCGGTATTTTTTATATGTACACTTGCTTTATATTTATACTTACTTATATTTATATTTATTTAGTTATGTATGTATATATTTATAAAATTTGTGAAATTATGTTATTTTGTGTTACAATTTGATTACTAAAAGAAATTAAAAAAAAAAAATACAAAAAAATATTAGGTAATGTTCAACGCAATCAGTTGTTCATATCAGCTGTTTATAATTCAGTGGTTTACGAATCAGTGTTCGAAAACATCGACATAGTACATTCCGGACTTGGCTTTGTCCGGTGAAAAAAGTTTAGCTTCAAATTTCATGATCTTATTTTTTGTATGCTGTTTCACTGTGAAAAAGCCTGCTTAGTACCACTGATAAGGCCTCACAAAACTATGATAAGTACTCATAAGTTAAAAAAATTGCTTAAATAGCTCTAACATTTTTGTGTCTCCGATCTCCACAAATTATAATAGTTTGGTTAGATACTGGTGCTACGTGATGCTATTCAAGACTACAAATAAGTCAGTAATATTCAGCAATCTTCCTTCTCTTTGGTTTTTTTAAGCGGAGCCAGCATTTGTATTATTTTATAACAATCTAACACATTACACATTTTTACCAAGCGATTAGATATAATTTTCTAATAATTTATCTACAGTGATCTTTAAACATGAAACAACACTTTTTCTAAAATACTTTTCGTTTTTTTTTTTTTTTGAACATTATATTCGAATATTCGAAAAACTCTATTTTCATTCATTTTGGAAGACTACATCTGCTGCTAATATTTTCGCTGTAGGAATAAATACATTGATCATAATTGTGATCTGAGAGAGCGGTTTTAAATGCGTTTCAATCGATATCTTCCGAAATACATTGTGATGAAACTTAGGAAATAACGAATGTGGCCATATCCGGGTTGAATCTGAGCCTTGAAACTAAAAATTAAATGGTGAATATTTGAACAATGATTTTCACTTTTCACAAATGTCTTCAGTACCTCTATGTTGGTTCTATTTCTAGAAATATATCGTAAAAATTTTTCAGAAATTTTACAAAAAATTTAATTTTTATGGCAATCGAATTTTGTAGAACGCCTTAAAAGTTTAATCATAATTAATGATCTGAGAGATCGGTTTTAAATGCGTTTTAATCGATATCTTCCGAAATACATTGTAATGAAGCTTAGGAAATAGCAAATATGGCCATATTCGGGTTGATTCTGGACATCGGAACTAAAAATTAAATGGTGAATTTTTGCACAATGATTTTCGCTTTTCAAAACAATTCTTAAATCTTTACAATTTTTAATACCTCTATGTTGGTTCTATTTCTACAAATATATCGTAAAAATTCTTAGCATCTCCAAGTTGGTTCTATTTCTAGAAATGGGATATATCGAAACAATTTTTCCGAAATTTTACAAATAATTTAATTTTTAAGGCTCATCAATATTCGAATTTTATAGAACATCTGAAAAATCCAATTAAGATAGCTCTTAAATTAGAACCAATATGCTAAAAGGACTTCTAAACCCCCCAAATCACAGTTTATATTAATTTAATATTCGTAATTGAATTACGAAGTTTGATTTGTTTCCGATAGCTCTCAAATACGATCCCATTTCTCAATTTTCAATATTTCGCTGCATGACATCTCGATAATTAATTACAAGCACTAGAGATACCAAAGAAATATATTTGGGAAGACCTTAGTATAGCATATTCTTGGCGTCATCGTAACATTCTTTGAACATTGACAGCCAGACATGCCGAAATCAACCGTTTGTCAAATCTTTCATTAACATTTTTTACAAAGTGCATATTTGAAATACATATTTGTCAAACTTTGTTATCAGCTGGAGCTAAACATGTCACCCAGTTGTCAAAAGACACAGAAAGAAATGGTAACATATTTTTGGTTTGAAACAAAACTAATCAACTCCATCGAACAGCATTTAGAGGAAAGCGACATATAAGTTTGACTAATTAACGAACGCAAACTGGGTGTAATGAAAATCGTAATTTTCGGATGATTCCTTTCCATGTGGAAAAAAGAGATTTTGGGTATAAACAGTTTATATTTTTCTTAATTCCCGGCAGCTTATAAGATGCTTTAGTAAATTTGCTATTGTATCTAAATAGTAAAACAGTTTTCTAGTCTCTGTGTAGTTGGCTAGAAGGCTTTAAACTACTAGCCAAGTAAATAAATTAAATGAAAAGAAATATTCCCGAATTAGATATCTGATTCTATAACAAGTTCTACTTGAGTTACGTAGCGGCGCTTAATGGATTAAGCACAAACATTTTGTTGTGGCCACTCTGTGTTACTCAGGCACGCCATAAAAGTGGGTTTTTAATGAGAAAAACTAAAACAGTTGTGAATCTATTTTAAGAAAGGTAAACATTTTAATAAAGTAAAAAAACGTTATCAGTTATGATCCGGTTAGCTTGATTCGTATGAATCACAGAGATACAAAATTAATTTCAAATATTCATTTTGTATCGCTATCTTATTTATCAAACGGGGTTAACCGTATCAAAATGTAGATACTTAGATACGGTATAGCCAGCAAAAATCAAAATTGCGATATGGAAATAAAATAATAATAATAATAATAAAAATCGTCACTAAATGTGTTTAGAATATAAACTTCCCTTCCCGCGGGAGGCAGTGTATGCCACAGGGGGTGTCAAAAAAGTTTGTATCCTATCATAAGTTATTTGAAAACTAAATTTGATTGAGATATCTAACGCCAAAGTACAAGGGCGACCCCAAAACTAGGGGTCCTAACAAAGAAGACATAAAAAATGTGGGTACAATTTTCTTTATTTTTTCAACATAATTTAATTTTATCGCGATACACTTTTTCTAGTGATATTAGCTTCTACATTCTGTTTATAGTAAGAACTGTCAAATTCCACCTGTTCATTATAGGCAAATCTTTTACCACCGAGCCTTTTTTTCATGCTTGAAAACAGAAAGTAGTCCTTGCAAAATACAGCGAATAAGGTGCGTGATGAAGCAATTCGAACTACAATTCATTAATTTTGGTCATGGCAATGCTGGATACGCGAACTGAAGCAATGCCTTAATGAAAGAATATTTTCTTTTTCGCCAAACGCGGTCTTTTTCCATAATTTCATCACTTAAACGCTGCAATAAATTAGGATAATATTCGCCATTGGCGGTTTTTCCTTTCTGACGATAATCAATAAAAATATTTCCGTGTACATCTCAAAAAAACCGACGCCATGACCTTGCCTGCAGATGGCAACCGTCTTTGTCCTCTTTGGACACAATTCTCCCATTCCAGTCCACAGCTTTGACTGTTCCTTTCACTCAGGTGTGAAGTGTTGGACGCATGTCTCATCCATGGTTATAAATCAGCGCTAAAATTCGGCTTTATTGCGGTGAAACATCACCAAACACTCTGCTGCGCAACATCTTCACGACGCTGTTTTTTGCTCTATTGAAAGCAAGCGCGGCATCCATCTTGCGCACACTTTTTCTTATCTTAAAATCTTCGATCAATATAAGATGTATAGCACCTTTTGTAATGCCTATCATTTCAAGTATTTTACCTTCAGCTGATGATCATCCAATACCATTTTGTGGATTGTCTTTACCGTGTCTGGCGTGGACACCTCACTTGGTCGACCATCACGGTGTTCGTCTTAACAGCTCGTACGGCTCGTTTAAACTCTACTACTCAATATTTTGTAGTCGTAAACGAAAGAGCAGACTCCCCCAAAGTAAAATCTAGCTCGACTTTAATATTGGTTGGACTGAGACCTTTCAAATGGAAATATTGAATTACAATACCAACTTTTTCCATGTTAACAAATTCACTAAAATCGTTTACTTTTGAAAATAGTAATAATAATAAAGATACCAAATATCGTAGCGCCTTGATATTTAAAACACATATTTTATAAGGTTGGCATTCTTCACCAAAACAATTTTTTTAAACGCAGGTCGGCTGGTTTTGGGAACGCCCTCGTACAAACTCATGTACGACATAGTTGGAATGAGGTAGCCTATTCGATACTTTACGATCAATTTCACCCATTTTGCTATACCAAAGTTCATTACGAATCTGCTATGCCAAAATAACGTATCATACCCCAGATCTCAGCACTTTGATTTTATATTAGCAAATTCTGTTTATTTTTTGCAATAATATTTATAACTCATATTAAGATTAAATCATACTACGTGAACGATTTGTGGTATTCATTGAAATTTAATAAATAGATAATATATTCATTGGTATTTAAAATATGTATAATTTATAAGAAATCTCAAATTGAATAAACAATACTGCTCTACTTGTACAATAAGTGTTTATAAACAAGCGTAGCTGCATATAATTTTTTTAGTGATAATCAGTTCATTAACACTAAATATGACACATGTATGTATGTATATATTTGTTGTTGCTATTATTGTCTCCATTTTTTGTGATATCGTTGAATAAAATATTCAAAACAAATCCCCTCGAATGTACTGCAGATAATACAAATTGTTGTAGGGAACGTCTCAAAATTTTATGTATTGTTTCATACAATCAACGTATGGACAAGTTCGAGGTGCAGCAGCGTATACAACACGCAGCCCAAACCAGCTTGGTCTCATGACAAACATCTTGTTGCCTCCCCCAAACAGAAGACGAAAGTGTTTAGTTGCAGACGCAATAAGCCTCACTCACTCACGCTAGGGTCACCTACCAAAAAAATACCGGGCTTTTCATTTCTTTTCACTTTTATTTTATATTCTTTTGTTTCCTTTTTTTAGAAAAAGAGCAAATATAATTAAAGAATTGTTTTTAAAACGGCGATTACATATTTTGAAAACAAAGTCAACGGCTTCGGAATCATCAGCGTCATCATTATCATCATCATCATCATCATCATCATCATCATCATTGACACCACCATCACCATCACCACCAATATCGATGCATTTCATGGCCGTCATATTATACAACAACTATAAATTGTACATTTAGCATGTTCTTAGCTTAGTCAGTAAGTCCGTCGTCCGTCGTCCATCCAGGCGTTCAGACTTTCCATTGGTCTCCCTCCCATTTAGTTAAAAATAAGTCTGTTTGCATTTTCTGTGGTTTCAAGTGATGAAGACTGCGAGTATAATAACGCCCGTGTTGTAGAAAAAGAAGCAGAAGCGCAAGAAAAAAAATGTTCTCTTAGAGTGCACAGACCTTTTTGCCACAAAACAACGAACGACGTCGACGACGATGATGGCGATGGCGATGATGACGACGGCGACACCGCCGCCAGTATATTGGTATCATAATCAACAATAATAATATAAACAGAGCAAAAGTGACCTTGTACTGTGCCATTGCCATGCCATCTGTAACTGTATTCCCTTACTTGCATTCACAAGCACA
>JAHXMU010000524.1:6971-19798 GCA_019455685.1 Philornis downsi | reverse complement strand
ACAGGCTAAGTTCCCACGTCCCCGCATTGCTTTAGTGTTCGTGTGTTCAAATCGCCTTTATACGCTTGCAAGCACACATCATGTCGCCAGTATATTCAAATACACTAACATTGTCACTCTACTACAACTCTACTACAATGGAGTAGAAATGCCTCAGCGTCGAGAATGTCCTTCTCTTCCTCACCATGGTTAAAATAGTCAAATGGGTAGAGGTGGATTCGAAGGTGTAAATTTTATTGCAGCACTATTTAGGTTGTGACTAATTTGCCTGTAGGGCAAAACTGTGGCCAGACACAGTCTTCAATTTTTCTGTACGCTGAAAGCCCGAAACCGATATCAGCAAAAAAAAAAATAATTTGTCTTTGTTTTAGGCTCCTGCGGTCTGTATAAATATTAGTACTCTGCTTTGTGAATTTTTGAACGTCCGAATTCATGATGGTTTAGTTTTGATAGGGCAGCGGTTTGCCACAAGCCAAAAAAAGTATTGTTCAAAATGAGATATCGTTTGAATACTTTTTATCTTTTTTATAGTTTGACATCAACCAAAAGCTAAACTAGTCTAATTTTATATTCGTTAATTCGTTAATTTTATTATGTACTTTATGGGAAAGAGTCGTAGTAACGAGAATCGTCCTGTACCCTTGAATATCGTGAAAAAAATGTCTTTCATATTCTCATTTTTGTTCAGTAAAAACGAATATTTGGAAAATATTTTAGATATTTTAAGAGTTTTCAGTTCACAATTATGCCAAACGAATTGGTTTTGAGACTTCAAAATTGAAAAAAAAATGTGTTGGAAAAATCGTCGATAGGTTACCACCAGTGCCAGAATTTTCTATAAGCCAAACTGGAGGATTTTGGCATCAGAAATAATCTGTCATTCCACATTACTCATCTATGCTCAAGTAAAAGAGCGAAAATCTTGCTTTATGTCAACTGGGGTAGCGGCGAAATTTAATCTTCGGAAAATTTAAGGAAAATCGGACGGCATCTCATTTAGATCAACGATCACGGTTTATAATATTTTAAACATTCCTTTATAAATCTTATCAAATCCAACGACAAAAATGTGCAGTTTTGAGAAAAATGTTGAATTCATATTTTTCCTTTGATTTGGAAAATATTTCAAAGATTGGAAAAAAATATACTTGCACTTCAATATGTGACTTCAGGGGAAAAAGGATTAAGTTGACCTTTGCCGGATGTTGAATCATTTGTAGCTTTGCTATAGCATAGAATAGATAGAATCCAGTATTGGGAACAGATTTTATGAAAACGATTGGAGAAGCGGGTGTCACCAAAATTGGGAATCGGTTCCAAAGAGCGATTAGCGCAACGGATTTTGTTTTCAAAACCGGCGAGTAAACATTGAAAAGTATTAAATTAGGTTTTTATTTTATTATAGTATATATGAAACTATGAATATATTACATAAAATTATTATTGGTCGTTTCTATTGCCGGTTTTTAGAACACAAGATTGTTTACTGACTTCAGTTCATACTTTTAAACCATTTGCAACTGTGTAGTCTTTGGACTCATTAAAATTTTCACCGCTCTATAAAATTATTTTAAAACCATTTCCCAAATTTCACAAAAACCCATAAAAATATGAATTTTACAGATATTTAAATATGTTCCCAAAAACTGTTACCTTCGACCTAAATGCTCTAAATCTAAGAATTATGCGATTTTCCCTACATTTTTCATATGATAATTTTGAGGACAATTAGCCTAATATTAGAATCCGCGATCATTAAAATTCCAATACATACAAATTTTTTGTACAATAAATTGTCACCCATGTATATGCGAAAATTATGAAAAAAAGTTATTGGTAAAAGGTAAAATTGCAGATGCAAATTATTTTACAACCATAAGAGATATGCCACAAAAATTAGCTTGTTTTTTTTTCAGTTTTACTAGCAGATTTTAGAAGAAAAAAAAAATAATCGAAATGACAACCTTATTGTGCAGATTTCATTGACATTTTTTTGCTTTTGACTGCATAAAATCAATTTTTCCTGAAGTTGAATGTAGTCTCTTAAACACGTTTTCACAACCACTTAATGATCTTATCTTATATAGAATTCTTTTGGAACAGAGTTTTCTACAAGAATGTGCAAATAATAGGAAATGTGCATTAAAGAAAATTTCAACTATAGGCTGTTACTATAATGACTGTTAACCGTGAAATTCCATATAAAAGAATCATGCGGAATTAGAAGCTACATTTTTCCACCAAATTGTACTGTTTATGTGGCAACGCCAACTTCTTTTTTGTTGATTTCCAACACTGAAATCAGAATAATGTATATTTTGACGCCGCAATATCTTCGATAATACATTTATAAACTTGAACATGACATAGTAACAAACAAAAACTTAACTTAACAATTCTACAAACACCGAAGATATTATGACGTAAAAGCAACAGCTGTTTCGATTGCAATCAATACATGACAAGTTGGCAATGCCGCTGAATTTTTTCGATCAAGAAATATGTCGTGGGCATTGTACCTATCTTATGGAATTAACAGTTTTTTTGCAGAAATAAATCTATACCAATATTTTCCTATATATAAATTTATAAAAAAATTGTTTTTTTCGAATATTCCACCGACGAAAAAACCGATTAAACCGTTTTTTTGGAGAGTTATTTATGAAGCAAAATGAAAAGGAAAAAGTAAAATTTTTATAAGATTAGTGCACAGTACCTCATTTTTAAACTATTGGTAACGGTTTGACCATATTATATTACCTGTATATTATACACAAGAATCTTTTTTATTGAAATAATTACTCTTCAACCCAGTAATCAACTAGCCAACCTCTGAGTTATTACATAAATTTTTCGTTACATTATAAGTTAGTCTATACATTTCCCAACGGACACAGGGTCGTACTTAGAATTGACACATCTTTGTAGTTTAGTATAAAATTTTCTGCCATAAAAACAAACAAAAAAAAGGATTTTGAAACCATTCCGATGTTATCTTTGGAATGCGATTCCCTGAATCAATTCAATATTTTCAAAATTCTGCATTTAAGCGATAATATTTATATATTCGCTCAAAGAAATTTTGTGAAAAACTGATGTGTCATAGTCAAAAGTTATGAGCTTTAACTTTTTGCACTGTCGTCGTAAATTTTCCCCAGGAAGTTTGTTTTTAAGCTACATATATCGTTGAGAAATTTAACATATTCAATTTCAACATGACATTTATATTGTTTGTACATTTTTAATACGAAAATAGTCTTTGAGCGGTTAAAGTTTTCGAGAAGTCGCTTAAATAAAAGCATACGTTGTTTGTGCATCTTCATTGGAAAATCCTTTTACAAAGCTATATAATATCTACAAGTTTTCAAAAAGAATCTTAAAAATTAATTCTTCCAACTAATATCTATGCATGTTAAACAATTATTCAAATAGAGACAACATCAGTTTGTGAAATCAGAGTGCGACCATCAATTACCATCACATTTATTATACTGATCGAATTAGAATGGATTTTGAATTTTATTTTGTTTTAGCACAAACCCATTTTTAAACTTTCATGTATTTTTTACAAAAACCGGTCTTTGTTGCAGAAAAATGTTGAAATGAAACCCTTTCGCATGTTCTTATTACGAAAAAGATTTCGATGACTTTTTTTGAAAAATGTTTACGAACTTAATTAATTCTGTTCTAGAACTATTGATTTAAGATAACCTAAATTTTTGTGTATAATGTTTGACTTAATCGCTAGATTAAATTTTGCGCATATTTTGTGGTTTAATCGAACTTGAACCCTATTAAAAATGATCCATGTCGATGATTTGGTTGGGTCGAAGAGAATCTTGCTATACATCTGTCATATCGCTCTATATTTTCATATAGTCTCCATATACACGGATCGCTATGGGGTGGCAACCTTGTAAATCCGAAGTAGATTTGCTGTGAGCTATCTTGTTAAAACTAGGAAAAATTGCAATGTAAAAATTCAATTGACTGTAATTTTTTGACGAAATATCTGCACGTTTTAATTATATGTTGTAGAATTGGTAATGGCCTATTTCTAGCATAGAATATTTATGGATAAAGAGAAAGGTTTTCTTGTATATCTCTCATATCTCCGCACTTAAAGGTTATAAATAAACTGTATTCGGCGAAGGTGCAAAGGAGCTACATTCGCTCTAATAATTCCTACAGTCTAGGAGAGTAAATATGCGAACTTTTGACAAAATGGAATGTGCTCAGATTTTATGCATACTCGATCAAATTCCGTTAACGAGTGATAAAAAAAAATGTATAAGAAAGATCCTTTTTAGTTTTTGGAACAAATTTGAAATGAATCGCTTTTGAATATGGTGATTTCAAAATCGGCACCACAAATATTTGTAATGTCAAAATTTAAAAATGCAATTACTGTTTGAATGATCGGGCAGTATTCATATTCTATTCACCATAAGCGTATTGGGTGAAATCGTAAATTTCCATCTCTTTCAATATTCCTCCAGTTGTTTTTTGTCACCCAATTTTCAAACGTAGTTTTTTCAACGGTTGACCATAACCAAAGTGAAAATTTTTGATCGATTTTTCAGCTTTTTTACGTCTAAAATTCATTCACGTGACAGTTGCTTATATTTACTGAAGTGATCAGCAGATTTTCAGCAATTGTGACGGCGTGCCTTAATTTTGAGCAATTGGAAAGTCCTCATTTATATAATACAAAGTAATTGAAATAATGAAATTTTGTAGACATTTTCACTGCCAGCAAAAAAAGCAGCTGTTCAAGAAATACTGCTCCAAAATCATTAAGACGCCTTATATTACATGTCAGACATTCTCAAAACATCAAGTCAGCAAAGTCAATATGTCATATGTAAATTTTTGCCCTCAACTGAGATGTGTTTAAGCCAAATTATTTGCTGTATTCCCAGCAACAGCTAAGTAATAACTTCTGAATAGAACTCCGCCCCACCTGGCATTTGAATGACTGATATATCCGAGCTTCTTTTAGAAACCCCTTTAAGTATTCAGCACTTCAGCAATTTCTATAACTCCTAATCTATATTATATACATACATACATATTTTTAAAATGTGCACTAAACTGCTGGCACTGCAATGCCTTCTTTGTCTAGCTAAATTGAACAAAACAGCTCTTCGATTCTGCAATCCTATTTCTTGTTAATTTCCTCTGTGTGTGGTGGTGGATCATGCTAAGAGACACGTGCACTTTGCCGTGAATATTCATCCCACCACAATGGATTTCCCGATTTACTTAAGTTCTACTTTTGGATTCAGTAACTTCATTTCAGAACCATGCACACACACACACACACGCACACACAGCCAAAGGACAGATAACCAGAACAACACGTCATCGTCATTATCATCATGAAAGTCATAATGAAGCAAAAATTATATAAAACGCAATTATATATTGCAATTTTGTTGTTGGTAATTTCGCTTTTATATATATTATATAATCGCACAACAGACCTACACACACTGCCACAGAAACATCTGTAGCGACTTTTGAACACAGACGTTTACGAAAACAAACAAAAAAAAAACACATGGATATGCCACATTTTGCTTGAGTGTGACTGTGTATGTGTGTTGATCATACAAAGTTAAGAATTTCACAATCTCTGCGATCTTGGTCAGATGCGCAACTTTGGTCGACTCAGTGGGGTTGGAACGGATGAAATCTATCCAGTCTGGAAACAGTCGAGTCATGGCTTGCTCTAAAATATTCACTGGCGTAAATAAAATTCGATAAGCCGACAGTCACGAAACAACGATAATGATTAACTGATGTAAATCAACTTGTATATGATTTAAGTGCTTCAACTAACGTCCTCAACGCCAGGTTTCCAAGAATTGTTTTTATCGTTTTTTACTTGTTTATACCTTTAGCTGAAGGTATAGAGAAGTTATATATCATTTGATCCGGCAAAAAAATTTGACATATAAAAACAAGTACCCTTTGACCAAAATGGATTCATATTTTTTTAATTCGTTGAAACGGAATCCATTCTCTGGCTGGATAATAGGCATTATAGCTGCCTTAAATCTTTATGGATCTTCGGTATTTGCCAATATAATACCATCTTCAAAGCCTTTAGGTGTTTGTGTTTTTAAGGGACTTTTATTTCACTTGCCAGTTGAGAAGTTTTGACAACATTTTGAGTAAAATTCTATTAGCAATAATAATAATACAATATAATAAATAATAAATAAATATAATTTCGTGCCTACTAAAACTAGACTTTCTTGAAACTTAATAATAGAACAAATGCACTTTTTCGATATATTTTACATTCACAAAGAAAACAGATCATCACACCGAAAAATTCCCTTTATTTTGGAATCACTGGCGTATTTTCTTACTTACAGGGCAAACAAGAACTACCATAGTTTGTACTGTAGCCTAAGCAAAAAAAAAAAAAAAAATTATAAAACTAAAATATGGTAACCAAATTGTCTTCAAACGGTTCATGAGGCAAAATATTAAAGACAAAAAACGTGTGTTTTGTTAACGCGTTTTTAAGCGTTCGCCACCAAAAATGTAATGCTTTAAGTGCGGCAAGAAGTAGCATCAACAAATAAGTCGAATTTTTAACCAAAACCAAAATTTAAAAATAGAGAACACAAAAATCGCCATTGGAAGTTGAGTTTTTTATGTTTTAGAAGAACATTTCTTTTATAAAATGATTTATAAATAACACGGTTGGCAAAAAAAAAAATAAGAAAAATAATAAAAATTTGTGCACAGAACTTTTTTTTTTTTTTTGGTCAAAAAATTTGGTACATTTAATACCCAGAGCCCTTAAAGCACTGAACCAATTACAAAATATATTCCGAAAATTAATGTGTCATATTTTCGGATTATATTCATACATTTTTTTTTTAAATCGTCAAATTTTTTGCTATATTACACAACTTAGTTATAGAAAGAAATATACGATTTCGCAGGACAACTTTGCAAATTTTGCATATCTGCATTTAATCAGAAAATATGATTTTTTTTTTTAAACTTTTGCTCATTAAGGACTTTATATCCTTAGTCGATTTGTTGGAAGGTTCATTGCCTCTTTTGTTATCGATTTCCTGTTCGAAATATTTTGAAATATTTGACAGATGGGGTTATACTTGTTGTTGTTTAGATTCTATAAATGGTCAAACAAACAACTTTTGGAAAAATGGAAAAAAAAGATAATTGAATGCCAATTTTGTGCGTAGATGACCGTTACACATAAAAAAAGACGGTCTACCAAAAATGACCTTTTTCTAAGGTTATAATTTAATACTTGCTATGTCTATTAATAAAGAAAACTCACACTCTAACATAACCATTATGACTAATATGATGTTTGCTCAAAATTAGTTTATATTTGATTTGTTTTTTGTCCTTGCCATGTTATTATGCCTAAGATTAGTGGTTGCCAATGTCCCCCTTTCACTTATTACCTACGCCCATGGCCAGTGTGATATTTTGCAATAGGCCTCTGTGCTAATAACGACTAGAGCGTTCTCTTTCCTCCCTCGGCACTCCGTCACATTCCGTTCGCCTCGTTCGTATATGGTAATAAAATTTATTATGAAATTCGAAATTGCACAAAGCACAACAAAGAACCAGAAGGAGGAACCAACCGACAAACGACGTGTGCAGTAGAATTTTGCCAACATTCTCTGTTTATTCCGTCTTTTCTTTTGCATCACATTCCTTTTGTTGATGACACAACGGCCGGCAGAGGAATAAGGAACGATAACGAAGAAGGAAGCAAAAGAGAATTCAGTGAAACAGCACAACACCCAAAGGATCGACGGCATGTTGTGTGTGGCATGTTTGTTGTTTACCTCCTTCGTCGGTTAAGTTCTAAACGTGTTGCAAGAGGAGAGGCAAGACGGACATTCGGTCCGATCGCTATGTTGCAGACAAAAACTTATGTCAGCTAGTCATTGCCGATGTCGTTGTTGTTATTATTATTGTTGCTGTCATGCTTTAGACTTTTCTTTTGAATTCTAAATTTAACTTGGACAATTCAGTTGTATTTTATAATAATGGCCACTTGGGGCTTGGCTGCAGTTGCTGTGTTTGTTGTTGATCTGTTTGCCCACTCTCCCAAGTAGGTTGATTGGTCATCAATATTGGAAATGGATTCATAACCAGAAACACACACACACACTTGCACTCACACATAGTTAGAATTTTGAGAAAATCAATGATGTGAATTATTGTAATTTATTGGGTCATTATATGACTCCACAAACAACGAACCATTTCATTCATTCTTCCATTGCTAAACCGATTATTGTTTATCGATATTAAACCGTAATCGAATTTAACAGAACTGTGCTAATGAAATGTTCAAAACAAGAGAGGTTTATGAAAACAAATAAACGTCAAGTAAATGTGTGATTCTACTTCTGAACTAAAGGACTCCGTTATAACCAGTACAGAAATTTCAGTTAGATGAACTGACATCCTTTTACGTTGGTGGTAAAGAAAACCGGTTTTTATCAAAAATGCTCTGAATTAAAACACAATAAAAGAAGCAAAATTATAACATTCTGAAGCCCTCAATTTACAAATTATAGAGAGACTACCGATTTTTGCCGAAGCAGCTTAAGGGGCGTGGCAACACAGCCCATTTTTATTTCCAGACCCACGTTTGCAAAATGGCTGTTTCGTGCTAGATTACAATTAATTAATTACAATTGAAAGATGAGAATCCACGAATATACGGGTTAAATAAGCTAATTTGTATGAGAGTAACCACAAAGGGCAAGGCTATCTTGCCTGTAATTTCGAATTCTATTGGTGCAGTGCAATTAACGAGAATGTAAATACCTGCGGTCTACGAATCATTTGCTGCATTGAACAAATGCAAATATTCGTATATGTTATTTCTTATTCTGACAAATAACCAATTGCCGCACTATCGCATTACATTTTTTGAAAATTTTTGAATTCGCTCTGAGGCGGTATTTCATCCCCAAATCTAGAAATATGCTGCAGTACTACACAAACTTTGAACGGTTTTCTGTCATCTATCTGATTTGTTTAATTTTTTATTTAAACACTGGTTACCCCCAAAAACACTGTTTACTCCCAGTTACGGTCGATATCGATGTAGGGTTATCCATTTGGTCTGGTAAGGCTGTCAGCTGTTAAATACCTGTCATCTAAAATGTTATACTCGTATATTTAGTGAAAGTTTTGCCATTTAGCAATATGAATCGTTTAACAACCAAATAAAGCGTAAAAATGTTTAAAACTTACTGCAAAAGTGCTGATTGAAACGAAAAGTTTCTGCAGCGATGAAGCTCGTTTTTTACTCGGTGGTTACGTCAACAAACAAAATTGTCGCATATGGGGCTCGGAGAACCCAAAAGTGATATCGGAAAAGTGATTGCATCCGGGAAAAATAACTGTATAGTGCGCACTATGGTCTGGAGGTGTCATTGGGCTGTATTTTTTCGAAAATGACGCTGGAGGACCCTCAAATGGATGCAATTCAGAGTCGGTCATTTAAATGACTTTGTATTTCGTACATAATAGCAAGATCCAAGCATTATAATAAAATAAAAGTTTCATCGAAATTATAGCTTTATGTGTGTTTTATTTAACTTTACTTTTGAAACCGAATAATGGATAATCCTATATAAAACAATGTTAACACTACAGGAGATTAAGTGTTAAACAGTAATGTGGTATAATTCAAAGAAAAGTGGCCACTCGACTTAACAAAAAAAAAAAAACGTTTAAAACGAAAAACGATAATTTCAGTCTTTAGACTTAGAGAACCGGACCACACCATTATTAAGCATTGAATCATTACTTCGGATTAAAAAACTATTTCAGCGACAAAGTCCTTTTTGGCCAAATAAAAATCAATCTATACTAAACCCATTTTACTACTAGATAAAACACTACAGGCAGTTCGAGAGAAAAACTAAATAAAAAATGAGGCCATCATCATTGACAAAAAAAAGAGTGTCGATGTCTAAATAATCATATGAACTGCATGAGCTATTTGTTCAGGGTAGCCATGTATTTCAAAATACCGTAGTTTAATACCTCAACTAGAAAAGCTTCCGAACTTTAAATAGATATCAGACGCGGAGTAGAGTGACTAGACTCCGCTGTCAGAACCAGATTTTGAAAACCCTATCAAAACTGCGTGCAGCAAAATGTGAGCAAGTGCCTAGAAGATCGCATGGAAATCTTCTTATGTGCGGTTTGTAATTGATTCGATTGGACGTCGTCTAAGTACTCGTATGTTAAAATTTGTATTGATTTCATTGTGACCACCTTCCGGTCTTCTTTACAACTAATACATTAATGAAATTCTCGTGTCGCTTTTTCTACATTAATTAAACTAGTTATATGGGGAACTCGTTATGAAGTCTCGGGGAATAAAAGTGACAACTTTCTTAAGATCGTTATAGGTCATGGAAAAAAATTGTTTTCTTTGCAAGCTTTGAATTTTTCTATTGGGTTAGTTAGATTGAGAAATATGACTGATAGCCACCATCTGTTTAGTTTTTAACATTTAAATATAGTGACGAATCTAATGGTTGCCAGCTTTGGGTATGCATTTTGATTGTGTGGACCATTTTAATTCATTGTTTTATACTGGAGAGATGAGATTAATCGGTTAATCAAAAATAACCAATTTCGATTAATCAGTTAAACGGTTAATCGTAATTTCTTATTATTCAGATCCTTGATTAATCAAATAACTTGAGTTTTGGTCGATCAATCGCAATATTTTTTTTTTTTTAATTTCAATATTTTGCATATGGGAATAACACGAAAGAAATATCAAAGAAATATATTGTATCGCACATACCTAAAACAGAACCTTTGGGACATGTGAGAGCCTTTTACATTTAATGAGCTTACACGAATTCTATTTTTCGACTGCGATTCCGGACATCACATTTTGAGAAGTATATGTAAGTCTTGTCGATTAGTCGACTACCCGAAGTGTTCGTCAGACACTCAAATAGTGATAGGGGTTGAACCTGCGATCATGTGAACAATAGTTGCGTGTGCACATCGCACATCACTTGTTTATGCTAAAATGACGACTAGGATTCTAGAGCTTACTATAAACTTGCACTTAACGTATCATTTGTCCGAAATATGCGCTGGCCAAGATGATTCTCTCTTGTTTGCAAAATCGCATTTTGAGGAACGGTGTTTTGATTTAAATAACATATTTGAAAAAAAAAACTTTTTTTAAAAGCCACATGTTCGAAAGTTCAGAATTATGTTATAATCTCTCCTCCAATAGAGTTCCCAATGATCTCCCAACAACTATGGATCTCTGTGAATTTTTGATTCCTTTTAAGTCATATTTGGACGTAAAAACTAAATTTTACATGCAAAGGAGCCTGTTCAAACTTGTTCAAGGTTTGACAGATTAATATCAAACGGTAATTTTGTGAATTTTCTTATTTTAGCACTTTTTAAATTTCGTTATAGTTCTTTCCAACATGTATTATTTACTTTTCAAATTTATGAAAATTATCTTTTATTAAAATTATCGCTTACCTGAATACAGTAAGTCCAGATGGCAACTCATATCAGTGTCCTTATGAAAAGACGTAATATTCGTTGGAAAAGAAAAAAAAAGTAAACCAGAAATGGCAACCGCGGAAAAGTCGTCATTTTGAAAACAAAACATTAAATTGCGCAGTTGGAATAAGAATAATTGTTGTTGCTTTTGCTGTTTACCCTATTCCGACATCTAGAGTATGAATCAATGATGTAATTAAAATACAGCAGCAAATACGGGGGCGGGTTGGGCCAGATACAGAAATACCGCAATATAATTATCTATACGATTATACAGCTCATATACTGAAACAAAGGAATTTCCTTTTTCTTAACTTTGCACGGATTACTGAAACAGTTCAAGAAAATGAAGTCGATTCGATTCGCCGATATTAATTGTAAAAAATAAGCAAAAAAAGAAAACCTGGAGGACTCACGCGTGCACCAATGGGCACCATACATGCGTTTGTATGGCCACATAAATAAGCCATCTTAACTGTAATATCTGAATTGTTTCTTTGTCTTCGAGTATTTCGTAATGACATCATATACATACATATGTGTATGTACATGTGTACATACATATATTTTATATGTTATACACTATATAACTATGATATTCTTAAAACAGAATGCACATAATAATGTCTGAAGTGTGCAGACTTGTGGTTGTTGTATGTATGTACGTTGTACGTTCGGCTGCTTTATCCCACACCCATGCAAAGAGTCATTCGCTGTCTTTGTGTTGGGGCAATGAAGGACTTGATTTGCCATGTGTTTAATGACTGTTTCTTTTTCTTTGTTCTCTGCGTCATGTCCTACAACAAACAATTTAAAGCAACAACGTACGAACAGAAAAAAAACAACAATTTAAAGTAAACGGAAATTTCGCTTTCATTGTCTCCTTTAACGTTCTTTTTAGTTTCTACATGAACTACACGAATACACCGTCCCATACACAGTTCTTGAAAAGAAGTGGGATGTTCGTGCGCAAAATGGGATTAGTACAGAGTTGTTGAGTCCACTTAACTTATAAAAAAAGAAACAGTTAGCAAATAAGGTGAAATAAAGAGAAGATTAAATTTAAAATCCTTTGGAGCGCCTAATCGATTTTATTATATCCTTTGTTTAGAAACATATTTTCATTTAAATTTCATTATAAAAATATTTATAGCCCGATAATTGGCCAACTTTTCAAGAGTATTTTTTTTGAAAAAAGAAAAAATTCTAGGTAATGCCGAAGATGTGAAACGAAGATATGACATTAT
>JAHXMU010000523.1:0-11007 GCA_019455685.1 Philornis downsi | reverse complement strand
ATGCGTGCGCAGCTTTGTCCTCCGTGGTCTTAGACAAAAAAAAACAACAACAAGTGAACAAAAAATAAGTGACAATAAACAACAAAAAAACAAAACAATTCTCTTTTTTTAACCAACACAAATTAGAACATTAAACAGGCATATTATGCCGTATTATTTCCGAAAAGAAAAAAAAAAAAAGGCTGCTGAAGCTAGCCGAAAAATAAAGTCTGTTTATGAAGAAAACGGACCAAATGAAAGAACTTGCCAGAAATGGTTCAAAAGATTTTTTATGGGCGACCACTCTGTAACGGAAGTTCCCAGATTAGAACGACCAAAAAAATTGTTTCCAAGGAGGTGAGAGATCTAATTATTGTGCAACAGGGAAAGTTTTACCTCACCCACCGTTCTCCCCACATCTCGCCCCGTCTGACTATCACCTATTTCGCAGTCTGAGCAATCACTTGAAGCATTTGAATTTCCATAACGACGAGGCAGTTAAAAATCGAATTGAAATAATATAAGATAAGAGATAAGATAAGAGATAATATAAGAGATAATATATTTAAGATTTGTGTGCGAGTGCTGTGAAGGCCGCAAAAACAATCAACGAAAGGCTAATGGCGGGGGTGTAAGCAACATTGGAGGTAGCAGCAACGTTACTAGGAATGCTAGTGTCAATTCCGTTGGCAGCCTCAGTAGAGAAGGCACCGAAGGAGCGTCAATTGGGATTGATGGCGTGGGACGTTGCAATGGCGCTGGTGGTGATACTCGAGACAACTATATGAGCAATGTCGACAATAGTAATGGTGGCATCAGTTATGTTTGCAGTTGTGGTGGTAATACCGGTGGTTGCAACAAGGCGTACCTTGAACAATTCAAAGTACTTAGCTTGGATATAAAAGCTCAGCTCGACGAACAGAAGAGGGAGTTGAATGAGCTTATAAGAGCATGCATACAGTCATTTGATGACAAAATTAATGAACTCCGGTCTCAACTACGAGCAGAATTTATGGGCCATATTGATGAGGTTAAGGCCCAAATAAATAGTTGTCACGATGCTGTGAATAAGATTGAAAGTACTGCTCAGGCCAAGGTTGAATTAATAAGCCGTAATAATCAAGTCTTGCAGAGGAGATTGAATCGGCGCAACATAGTGATTAATGGTCTACCACGAGGTATTCACAATATTATGGAGCCCGTCGCCAAAATTTTTAATCTGTGCAACATCAGTTTAAACCCTTGGGACATACAGCACTGTTGCTATTTTGTTGGTGGTAAATCGGTACTTGTGCAGCTGAGGATATTCTTAAATGATCACCTTACTCTAGATGCTGCCACCTTGTTCACGTATGTCGTAGGTTACGTAGTCAGAATAAGATAAAAAAGTACAGCTTTATTAATGGTGACCTGCCAAAGGCTACAATTACCTTTAATGATGGCATAGCTAGATCCTTTACCTCTCGGGAATGTAGTAGGTTATTAGATTATGAAGCACCTCCTGGTTCAAGCATAGAAAATCCGTTATTTGCCTCCTCTAGTAGTAATTTATAAATTGTTATAATATGCACATTATGTGCGTCTCTATTTATTGCTGAACTTATTTTTTCGATAGACTTAATTATATGAATTTTGCTAATGAAAATTCTGTTAAAGATAATCGGTATATTAGTTCTAAATTATGTAGTTTTTCTGACAACCTGAGTGTTGCGCATTTTAATTGTCAAAGTTTTCATTTTACTCCAAATTCTATAAAATTATCAGAAATAAGAAATGTATTAGAAAACAGTGGCTTGGATATTGTAGGAGTCAGTGAGACGTGGCTCAAACCATCTACATCCTCGAATTGTATAAGATTTTCGGGCTATTCGTGCTGCAGAAATGATCGTCCGATTCAGAGAGGCGGTGGTGTAGCTATGTATATTTCGAACAATTTAAGGTATAGGGTGGTATATAAAAGTAGTAACTATGGCGTAGTTGAGAGCTTGTTTATTGAGGTGTTGTCAGGGGGTCGTAAATTATTGTTTGGTGTAGTATATTTACCTCATGGAGATTTTAACTCTTTTGAGAATGATATATCCGATGTAATAGAAAGATATACTGACATTTGTATTATGGGTGACTTCAATAAGTATTTATTTGATATGAGACATTCTAGTCAGGTGAGGGAGACATGCGCTAGGATGAACATTTTTGTTCATCATAACATCATGCCAACACACTTTGATGTAGTTCAGCAATCATCTTCCTTGATTGATTTTTTCTTAATGTCTCACCCTGCCAAAGTGCAATTTTCGGATCAGTTTTATTTATGTTTCTTTAAATGTTAAAGTTCAACGTAAAGATAAAAATGTTTTTGAGTTTTATGATTATAAGTTAGTAAGTCCAGAAGTGCTGAGTAGCACTACTGCCTTATTTGATTTTTCAGATATGTATGCTACAAGTGATGTTGATTGTCAGTTAAATATACTCATGGCTGGTTTGTCCTTTGTCCATTCTGTTATACCACTTAAAAAGAAAAGGATATGTACGTCGCATGATAAATGGTACTCATCGCAACAAATTCTTTACCTCCGTTCAATACGTGATTTAGCTTTTGCTGAATATATTAATGATGCCAATGATGTTAACTGGAAAATTTATTGCAGGGCCAGAAATCGTTGCAAAAGTGTCAGTAGAAAACTGAAAATTGAGGCGCATGCTGCACTTTTCGAAAACACTGTCTCTGTTAAAACACTGTGGAATCGCATTAGTGAGAATGGCTTGATAGGTGATACTTGCAATCAAGGTAATTTTGACAATATTGACGTTGAGCAACTTAACACGCATTTTGTTGGCAACCAACTGAACGTAACTACGTATCCCATACTGCAATCGGTGAATGATGGACTCTCCTTTCAGTGTGTTACCTTCGATGAATTGTGGTCTGCGTATTCTTCTATTAAGTCTAATGCTCCAGGGGCAGATGGTCTGTCATTGAAATTTTTGAAAATAATTTTTCCACTAATTTCATGCCATATTTTGCACTTATTCAACACGATCATAATGACATCTTCTTTTCCAGTTCAGTGGAAGTTAACTAAGGTAATCCCAATTAAAAAGAAAAATGATTCCAGTGATTTCGAAAATTTGAGACCAATTTCATTAGTTCCCATATTGTCAAAAATTTTGGAGCACATACTAAAGTGTCAGTTATTGCGAGTCATTGAAAGTGAGTCGTTGCTGAACGACTGTCAATGTGGATTTCGATATTATAGGAATACCACTGGACTACTTATTGGTCTTACAGAAAGAAGTATATGATCAAAAAGTTTGTGTGTTATTATCCTTGGATTTAGAAAAGGCATTTGATCGTGTTGATTATGGTGTCTTGTTGAATAAGTTATACACCAATTACAATTTCGACGTTAATACCTGTCAATTGATTTCATCATACCTATACGGTAGGAGTCAATATGTTGTTGTCAATGATTCGTTGTCTTCTGTTTTACCTGTCCAAAGCGGTGTTCCTCAAGGCTCGGTACTTGGCCAAATACTTTTTATTTTGTACTTGAATGACCTGTTTAGTATCCTCGATGATACATGTATTCCCTATTCATTTGCAGATGATGTACAATTGCTCTTTAAGGGAGAATATCAGTTTGATGATGTCTTGCAAAGTAATATTAATTATGCGTTAAATTTGATCTGCTCATGGATGACGGAAAATAAACTCCCAATTAACATTCCAAAAACAAAAGCTATGCTTTTTTCTAATCGTGATTTAAACCTGAATTTATCTTATCGTGGCACACGTATTGAAGTGGTCCACAGTGTACATTGTTTGGGAGTAGTTTTAGACAACAAACTAAGTTTTAACTATCATGTGGATAATGTAGTCCGACGTTTAAATTATTCACTGCGAAGTTTTTATAATACCGACTTAGTGTTGCCCAGATCGATTAAGGAGAAATTGGTTCATGCTTATATCATGCCTAGTATTCTATATTGTTTAGAGTTATATAGTGGCACTAATAAACAAAATATGAGGAAAGTTCATATGGCGTTTAATAGAGTTATGAGATATTTATACTCACTGAGGCGTCGTGTTCATATAACACCGTATGTTAAGCGTTTCTTGGGTTGTAGTTTTAAAAATTATGTAGATTTTAGGTCTTTGCTGTTATTTTATAAAGTTGTTCGATTGTGTAGTCCTCAATTTCTTTTTAACTCATTTAATTTTTCACATTCCACTCGTAATAACAGCTTCTTATTCCTAAAATAACCACACTCATGGGTCGTGCTTTTGTAGTAAGAATAGCTCGAATTTACAATTTACTACCAAGCCATTTAAAAAGTTTTAAATTATTTCCTGATTCTTACAAAAGGCACATTCTACAACACTTTCAGACTTTACTGTAAAATTTTGTTTTCAATTAAACTGTGGGCAGCCTTTATTACATACCGATTATCTTATATTTCAAGATTATATTCCGATTAACTTCTAACTTTTGAATTAGTCTTTTTTTTTCACACTTTTTTTTGTCTTCAACGATCATAATGTTATATTATATTATATGTCATATTATATTTTTATAAATTTTATATTTAATTTTTATTATGATGAATTGTTGCATATTGTAATTTACTTATAATTGGCCGGAAGGCTTTAAATTACAAGCCAGAAATAAATAAATAAATAAATAATAGATAAAAATAGTTGTTTTATTGTATACAAATTTGTAAATAAATTTTATTTATAAGCCGAACGAACTTTCTCGGAAGATTCCATTAGGAATTTACGTAAATATAAAAGAGAAATCTAAAATTCATTTTGAACTTCTTTAAATCTAATTAGAAAATGTAGTTTTTATTCCGAATTTTCGCAAATCCAAATTGAAAAGTTCAATTTTATTTAGAATTCGCTAATTTCATTTCATTTATTGAACAGTCTTGTAATTTAAAGCCTTTTGCCCAATATTAAACAAATTACAAAATGCATAAAATAAATACTACTTGAATTTGAAAAACAAAATATAACTTAGAATATAACATTAAATTAACTAGTAACTAATTATCTATAACGCTCAAATTGAAGTGCACCACAAAGTAGGCGATATGAAGGAAAATAAAAATAATGAAAAAAATTAAATATTGAAAGATGTATATGTATATGTAAGTCAGGCCAAATTGCAAGGTTTTAATTTTTTTTTTTTTTTGGTAAATCACAATAAAATGCATAAATTGAAATAAATACTACTCCAAAGTAAATGTAAAAATATATATAAAATAAAAATTGATCACATAAAATCATACATTTAATATCAACCAATAAATACACCAATAAATACACCAATAATTAATAAATATAAAGTAAATGCAAGCATTAAGATGTCAAAGAAGATGTAAGATGTAAAGAATATTCACCTACGTCAACTGCATATGATAGATAAGTCTATTACGAAATGTTGTGTATGATACATTTAAATTTCTAAGCTCGGAATGACAAAATTTAAAATATTCGTATAGGAAACGCGGACATTGGTTAGAATATATTTTGTAAAAACACAAGAGTAATCGTACATCGAACATCCCAGAAATTTAATCACAAAAGGTGTTGTATGTACACGTCTCTTTAGAGAAAAGATGTAGCGAACAGCTCTGTTCAAAGATAATTGAAGGAGTTTCATATATTTTTGATTAGTAGCAGAGTATATCTCTAAGCAGTACATAATACTTGGCATAACTAGGACATGAACCAGTTGCTTTTTCACATACAGCGGGAGCGACAAATTAGTTGTGTATAACTGCCTCAATGCATAGTTAACACTTAAAACAACATGATTAATGTGCTTCTCAAAACGCAGCTTATCATCTAATAAGACTCCCAAACATTTCATGTCATTCACAAACTGTAAATTAGAACCATTAGAACCACAATTTCTATTGGAAATGGTGTAAATGAATCTTTTACTTAGAGTTACCTACAAACCATGAAGAATAGTGAATTGTATGGCAAAAGATCAAATGCTAGTGAATCACAATTTCGTGCATATTTTGAACATTTCCTTTTGAACATTACTTTTTCTATTTGTGGTTAAAGTGAAATTTCATCGAAAAATGTGATATCTAATTCTTTGTGTTAATTTTCAGCAGCGCAATAATAATTAACATAAAATGTACATGCATCACGTCATCTCCCAAGTAATACACGGACACTTGAAAACTTTTAAAATTAAGCTAATTGCGGCAAAAAAAAAATGCGATGGTATCATTTTGTTCTATTTACAATAACGTTGCCACCACGTATTCCTTCAATAAAATATTTCGGCATTTTTTGTAACAACTCACATCAACGCAATAGAAGAAAAAGAAACCAGTTTGTGTAACATGAACTCATAAAACACTTCCGAAATGATAAGACATTCCAGTAAACCAAAAAGCGAATGCACATTGAAATATATATATGTGCATTGAAATTAAGCGATAATATGTGGGAAATAGCTTTCCCATACATGTTAAAAAAAAGAATGTAATGGACGACAATGACTTTGGAAATACAACGTGACGAATTTGTTGTGGAAGGACAGAAGTTGAGAAACTAATTTACGGATATATAGGCGAAGGGAAAACGAATCGCTTAAAACAATTGTTAAATTGCGAAATTTGTCTTCTCCATTTCTCTAGATTTATAAACATCTTTTCATCAGAACCTATTCCATGAGAGGCAGAAAAAAAACCCAATACATTCGACATATTCCAAGGTATATAACTTTTGGCCTCTCTGAACGGAATATACAACTAATAACCAGTTGCTTCGGGCAAACCTTGCATTAACATTCTAAATACGGCAATGATCTTACATTAAAATAAACCATGAAACTTCATTTATATAGACTGCCATTGAGATTTACTAATTTCGCTTGTTTCGCTTTTATAAGGCTAATCTCATTAATAGTATAAAGCTCTGCTTACATCTTTTTCTTTTTGCACTTGACTTTGATTCAGATTAGAATAACTTATGCATATAGAGTAGGTTCCCTTAGGTTGAAAGATTTGCAACACCTAAAATTATTAAGGTGTTCTTAGAGGGAGAACTACGTTTGAGAGACAAAAAGTTCAGCATAATGTGGTGGCCTGGTTGATAAAAATTAATGAACGCTATTAACATTTTAAAACACAATTATGACAAACTTTTTTAGAACAGACGAGGAATTGCAAAAAGGAAGGGGAAATGGAGGACATATAATAAAATAAAAAAAAAAAAACTAAACAGCAAAAAATAAATCTGGACATTGTCCTTTGAGACAATTCTACTAAGCTCTTGTGGAAATGCCTGCCAATAATAATCCAAGTAAATTGTTTGAGGTGCAAATCACTTTTGAGCTTTAATATTTTTAGTGAATCCAGGAAGATCAAATTTTGGTGGGCATAGAATCTTAAACTATCTCATTTTGCAATGAAACAGTTATTTCAGAGATATTTCATACTAAAAGAAAGTAAACTACACCTGATATATTTTAAATATTTCACAAATATTTCGTGAGATATTTAATGGCGTGAGGTTCCATCGCTTACTTTCACATTAACTTAGTATAACAAGTTTAGGGTTTTTACTTTATAAATCAAATAAGAAATATCAACGTTTTAATCCATAGGCAATTACATACATACATATCTAGTAGTTCTAAGAAGGATTGAAGTTCCATATTATGAGAATTTTGATAATTGATTGAAGGTCTGTTGATACAGCTTTCGCTGAGTTGAGAATCCTCGAACTTTGCCTGAATCATTCGGGGACAAACATATCATCGCCGTAGTTATTCCATTCATTTTTCTACATTTAAATTCCACTTTATGAGAAATGTGAGTTTTGGTTTGAAGTAATTCAAATAAGAAACGGGTAATGATAAGTGATTTGAGAACTAATTGGAATTACTAATTAATTGCAGTCACATACAGTAACTATCAGGGGCCGGAAGGGGCGATTACTAGATATATTTTTAAATAAAGGAGCGGAAATACATTCAAATGGCTACCAACAATAGAAATTAGAATCTGCACCTTTTAATTATGAATTACAAAACATTTTGTCTTTGCTAGACGTGTTGGCAAAAAAAGTAATCAATTTGGCAACTTTATAAGTTTTAATATATGATTTTTCTCTATTGTCAGGTGTTGACCAATATTGTTATTCTCGTTGCTCACTCTTTGTCTCGATCTTGTTAAGTAAAGTCGTTCTTTTATATGTTTAAAATAAATCGTCTATGTCTTTTGTTTTATGAGTAGACGGTATTTCACTTTGCTGATGTTAACGGTATCCATAAAGAATAACTACAACGCTTCCAAAAATACCTCTAAAAATGGTTTTACACTTTTGTCCAATTTTTTTCTTGTAAATATTCTTTCGATAGCTCTTACCTTTTTTGCTTCTTATACATAGTTTTGGTAAATTGAATGCGTTTTTTAGCCATTTATACCGAATTTAAAAAAAAAAAAAAAAAAAAAAAAAAAAAAAATTGCTAAATTGTTTCTTCTTTGTCCGTCCCGAGAAAGATACCGTTTTTAGCATTTTGGCAGCTATTTCTTTTCTAACTTTCTGATAGAAGCTACATTTCTATGTGCTTTTTAAGCAATGAAATTCGAGAAAATTATAATCAGAAAGTACGCAAACAGAAAATTTGTAAAAAAATAAAAGTAAACATAGATAAATGAATAAATACAAATTATATTGAAATCAAAGGAGTGAGTGTGAAAAAGAAGGGGAAACTTAACAATTAATGTTCACCAAGTACGTTTTTATGCATGAAACATATATACATATATATAATATATACAAATATATAACATAATAACAATAACAATATGGTTAATAGATATTGAAAATTTTAAGCTTTCTAAATCATATGTTTCCTGAGTTTATATTTTTTTTTTTTTTTGCTCACAACTTTTTACATATAGAAATTATCCTGATAAAATAATTGGATATCTCAAGCTCTTTTTTATATATATGTATGAAATCACGTTGGGAAAATTAACAACGAAATTAAAAAGTTTTATCAAAAATAACACAAAATAAGGCCTATTTGATAATAAAACTAAAAAGCATTAAATAAATGAGACTGAAATTCTCTGAAAGAGATTCTTATAAAACTTTGGTTGAAAGTAAAGCATCAAAAACGTATTTTTGGAAGCATTTATCTTAGGAGTAGTCTAAACAGGAGTGAATTGTCTTTGTATGTCACTATTAAAGGATACAACCCTCTTTTTTTCGTTGGCGACTGGAAATTGATTTTTCATTGACCACAGACAGGTATTAAGATATTTGTAAATAAACTATTAATTTTTTCATTTTCAAAGTTCACAAACGGAAGCACGAAAATAAATCTATGAAAGTCCTGAAGTGTTGGGAAAAAATGTAGATTTGTATTCATCTACAGAAGACTAACATGATTTAAGAAAATTTGATCATAAACTGCCCATTTTACACTTTTTTTGGTCCTCATTGTCCTGGTTCTAATATGATCTTGGGTTTCGAAGTTTTATTATAGTGAAATTTAGAAATAGAGAATGCCATTTTTCGATACTTATTGTTCCTAAGTAATTAATTTTAGTTTAATAAAATTCCTAGTTCAGTATGCTATATTTCGGGGTTCTTGCAAACTCCATTCTCTTACGGTAGTTTTACATCCTGTTCGTCCTTTCCGATCAATGTGTTTAATAATTTATTCAAGAACCGTTAAAACTTGATCGCCCAAAAGAGTGGTGGTGACTGCTGATGATGCACTTGTAACGCTCTACCAATAATCAGATAAAAGGACAACGAAATCTGCCACACATTGATTGCTACAACTACTTCCCCCTTGTCACAAGTAAACACGAAATTGTGGTACAAAAGAAAAACAAAATTGATAAAAACAGCTGATTGATGAAGATACCCTGACGAAGTCGACGGACAACATCCCACACATACACTTACATATGAAAACAAATAGACTTACCCCACAACCAGATGATGGCTCCGATTCATAGCTATTGTTTATCTTGACTTTAAGCTTCAACGACATTGGTCTGGAGGAAATGCACATAGAAATGAAAGAAAAAAAGTAAAGATCGTGTCACGTAATTTTCACTTGTGTCAAGCAAGCTCTAGGGGAAAAGCCTACACCCAACTCGATCTTCATATACAGCTATTAAGAGAACTTGAATTACCTTTGTTTATGGTATACCGATTTTGTTCAGAAATTTCGTTTAAGTCTGAGCATAAATAACAATACCGAGCAACTTAAACCACAGCTGATAAATGTAAAAATAGTAACAAAATTGTATTGGTGATTATGGGGGGAGGGAAAAATACCGCGCGCGATGCTCTCGCTGCTTCTTTCAATGTGCCAAAACCTGCCTAACTAGCGCTATCATCACTCGCTGTCGGCGTCGTTGCAGTAGCAGCATTAAAATTAAGTTCTTGAAGACATAGGCTTCGCTTATTAAGAATTCTATCGATACTTATATTTTATATAAAATTTAACACTTGTTTCTATAATTAACACTTTTCATGGATTTAATTTAATGTATTGTTGGTAAATGTGACAACTTTTTTTCTTCTCCCGACGATCTCAATGTGTACGTGCAGCAATCGCAGTGACTACAATGATACTCTGCTATGTTGGCTCAGTGAATAGCAGAGTAGCAGAGTTGCTTTCAGTGTGGTCAATGTTGCCATATGAGCAAATTTTAGCGATTTGTCACCGGTTATAAAGCAATCTCCGACGCTGTGAAAATATGGGCCTAAATTAATAAAACCACTAACTGGCACATCGATTTTTTCAAAATGACTAGCTTCGAGAAAAGTGTGAAACCATTTTTTAATACATATTGTTCAAAATTTCCTATCATAAATGTAACTAGAAAAAAGGATAATCAAAAACCGGTAATCGGTCTATTCGTTTTTTGGAAATCCACAGATCGAACAACTCTTAAATATACTAATTTAAAATATATTTCGTTCAAAAGCATATCTATACGCCAAAAAAATTGCCGAACAGATTG
>JAHXMU010000522.1:185575-241360 GCA_019455685.1 Philornis downsi | reverse complement strand
AAATTATATACTAAACATATAATGGTTTGGATGCAATTAATAGTTTAAACATCATTTGTTTGTTTGTCCTAAATGAAAAAACAAAAAAAAACATTTCCCCAATTAGAACTAGTCTCTTAAGTAAATATTTTGAAATTAAACGTAAATTATTTGTAAATATTAACTATTTATGATTACTTAGTAAGTTATTTATACGATGAAAATATTTAAATCGAAAATAATACATAATTTTACAAACTGTACTAATCATACTATTAAATACAAGATATTATTTCTTCTTTAGATTATCTTTATAAATAAATTAATGTAAATATAATACAAAAAAAAAAAAAAGAAACATCCAATAAATCCAGTAACAACTAATAACAATTTTGGAATTAATATTATGTCAAGTAAATATTTAAACTACAGTAATAGACAGTTAGATTTGGCCGGGCCGAACCTTACATATCCTTACTATTGAGGGCATTTCACAGCATCGTGGACGATGTTCTGGAATATTGTCAGCACTGCTACTTCCCGTGCTTCCCTTCACCAGAAGCAATGAAATTGTGTATTATTATAGCACCCAGGAGTCTTAATGCCAAATACATTTGGATCACAAGTGGTTTATGATTCTCTAAATCGATTGAGTTATGTACGCTTGTCTGTCTGGTTGATAGACACGATTGTTGTCGTAAATTTTTATGGAACATCTTAAAATCTGGCACAGCCTAGCATACAGATCGTAATAGGAGTTTGTAAGTGAGCTATATCCACTACCACTTGCTGAAATTTAATCTATACTCTCAAATTCAACATGAGAAGGCTGCATCAAACAAAATTTTCGCTCATCGCTTTTTCGAAAAATGAAACAAATAAAACAAATTTCAATTTAATTTTTCATTTATTCATACATCGTGATGCAGGAAAGCCAAAAAGGTCAATTATATAACATCACAATTAAAATATAAAATTCTTTAATACAATATTAAAATCAGAAAAAATTATAATAATAATAACAAAATAAAATTAAAAACTATATAAATTCAAATGTTAATAGCAAAGTATATATTATGGTTTCCCAACCAAATACAGTTATAAAGCAAATTAAATAAAAATAAAAACCAAGTGTCGATAATGAGCTCATAATGTAAAATCTAATGTATTTTTTTAATGCAAATCTAATATATTTGTGTTGGAAAACCTGATTTGAATAACCAAAATTTCGTAGATGCAAAGGGAGCCGATTCCAAGCTCTGTAAACGCGCACCGTAAATGATTTTAAGAATATAGAAGAGCCTGATATAAGAGGAATTACAAGTTGTGAATTTCCAGTTGATCTAGTGAACCTGAATTTACTTCACAGTAAAGATGGTGAACCAGATGATTTATAAAATAATTTAATAACGTAAAAAAGGTATGGGATATTTTGCTATGATCATGATAGATTCATAGTGTCTCAAACTATACGCATACCTTACCACCGAATTAAAAATCCTCTCAATTTCAATAAGGCAACCAAGATTTGTTCTCGAAAAAACTTCAATAATATAATTAATTTGAAACATCACCAAGGCATGAGCTAACCTCCCTTTAATATGAATTGCAAGGAATATATTCATATTGTACAACTTCTGCAGAGTAAAAAGTATCTTTGGAAATATAGAATCAATATGAGCACGAAAATCAAGTCGCTTATCAAATGTTAAGCCGAGGCACTTCATTTCATCTATAACCTCAATACTATTTCCATTAATGTTGATGTCATAATTCTGAAAAGCTTGAAACGAGGAGGCGAAAAGCATAGCTTTAGTTTTGCTACAATTAATATAAAAGTTATTATCATTTAATCAATTATTTATAGCACTCAATTTGATACTACATTGTAAGTTATTTACTGAACTACTCCTGAAAAAAAGATGAATATCATCAGCATATAAAAATGGATAACAACAGCTATAACGAATAACCTCAGCTAAACCATTAGTATACAATATAAACAGTTGTGGACCCAGAACCGATCCTTGAGGAACACCACAGTGCACACTAAGCATATCAGAAAAATTACCATTCATGGAAACGAATTGTGATCGTCCCGACAAATACGAACGAACCAATGCGTAGGCTGTACTTCTTGCTTTTCTTAGGTTGCGACTAGAATAAACATATCTCATTTATTATACGCCGCCCCTAGAAAATAATTCCAAGCGCTTCGATCTTCTGCGTCACACCAATTTTTGATAGTACTTCAAAAGCCTGGTCTTTCCAGCAGAGTTTTGGTCGTCCTCTTCTGCGACGTCCATCGAATTCGTTGTCGAAAACTTTTCATGCCGGAGCATTTAAGTCCATCCGCCCAACATGAACCAGCCAACGCAAACGCTGTATATTAATGCGTTTGACCACGTCGATGTCGGCATACAGCTCATACAGCTCATTGTTCATACGACACTGATACGATACGCCGTTAACGATGATGGGTCCATATATTTTCCGGAGTATTTTCCTCTCGAAAACTGTCAGTACTGATTCATCCGCTTGTGTCATAACCCAGAATTCTGCACCATATAACAAGATAGGTAGAACCAATGTCTGGTACAATCGGATTTTGTTTGTCGAGAGATGGCTTTATCATTGAATTGCTTGCTTATCCCATAGTAACATCTCTTAGTAAGCAATATTCTCCTCTTTATCTCCATGCTGACATCATTCGTTTTGTTTACAGCGGAACCGAGGTAGATGAATTCCTCTACTACCTCAATGATATAGTTATCAACGTTTACACAGCGTCCCAAACGAGTAGACTCTTTGTTCGTTGAAACCAATAACTTTGTTTTGTCCTCGTTTACCATCACACCCATTTTCGCTGCTTCCTTCTCCATGCTTGAGAAGGCTGCAATAACATCTCGCAATTTTTGGCCAATAATGTCTATGCCATCTGCATATGCTAGTAACATATGGCTTTTATTACAGATGATACCAGTCGTGTTAACTGCTGCTTTCCTTATAATTATCTCCAACAGCGATAGACTGTCGCCCTGCCTAAATCCTCGTTTGGTGTAAAAAGGCTTGCTTAGATCTTTACAGGCTGTGCTAGAAAATATAAAGTTAGACATTAGTTTATAAACAAGCTTAGTACAGTTCACCCTATCAAAAGCCTTAGATAAATCGAGATCTACAAGCACTCCTAAATCTCGATTATTCATTGTCTCCCTAACAGTATTTATATGTTAAATGGAGCAAACGAGTAGTGGTATTAAAGCCTCCTCTAAATCCATATTGCCATTCAACAATCATGCTCTGATCATTAATATAATTTAAAATTTGTTCTCGCATCAAATGCTCAACAACTTTAGAAAGAGCTGGAAGTATACTAATTGGTCTTACGTTATTAAAATTGTAGGAATTATATAATTTAGGGATTGGAACTGCACGCGAAATTTTCCAAGTAGACGGAAAAACTGAAGCTGTAAATATGGTTGTTAACAAAGTGCAACAGATGACCAGTTTTATAAGGAAATATGAGTTTTAAAAACAATTGTCCACTCCAAATGCTGTAGAATTAATTTTAGAAAGCGCTTTCAAAATACAGTTTTCCATAATGACGTCAAATGAGAATGTAAATCCGCGATTTTGATTCTCACTCGGAAAAACACTACTTGAGATGTAGTTGTGTAGTTTAATATTAAAATATAATGATTTCATGCAATTAATATATTTTTATTAATATATATATATATATATATATATATTTATTTATTTATTTATTTATTTATGTATATATTATATATATTTATTATTTATATTTAACATATATTTATTTATATTTATTTTATTATTTTTATATAATTTATTTATATATTTTATATCAATTAGTAACTTATCTTGTAAGTCAGACTTTTATATTTCCCAACAATCTGAAATATAAAACCAGTATAGAAATTTCAGTCAGGTGAACTGACCCACATATACCTTCACCCAGTGTCCTTTTGCGTTAGTGCATAAATGTGAGGGGTGTCAGACGTGGCGTGGCACGTCACAAGGTTCTCATGAAAAACTGCACATAATTAAAACTCAATTAAAGAAGCAAAATTAGAACCTTCTAAAGTCCTCCGCGTAAAAAATATAGACGGATGACTATTTTTTGCTATAAGGGCGTGGCAATGCATGTATAGGACGTGGCAATATAATCTATTTTATTTACAGTACCGTGTTTACTAAATGTCTGATGCGTGCAATTCAGTGAAAGATATCAGTCTAATAATACATGCATTAAACTAGTTAATTCCTGTGGAAGTTTCCAAAAAGGACGTGGTTTTCGTTAAACATTACAATGTAATACAATTGCTAGAAATTTAGATAACTGCAGACTACGAATTAGGGGTGGCAGTGGAAAAATTAAAGATCGACAATTCAGTCAATTTAACCGCAATTTTCGTTGGTAGATCTTAGATCATCAAACGCATGATGGTATACGGGAAGTTATAGATCTGAGAAACGAGGAGCATACGCTTTTAAGGACAATTCCCTAAATATGGGCACTAAAGAGAGGGCTTTGCCAGTCCCACTTATCTGGCAGCGGACCACTACTTCATCCATGACACTGTGGACTGCAGTTGTGTACGTATGTATGTAAGCTTTTGATGTATGCCTAGTTTTATGATGTGAGTAAATGAGATTATTAATTTTGATCACTTTATTTGTATTTGACTCTCTGCCTATCACAGGGTTCGTAAAATATCTGTTTTCAGCTATGCAAACATTTTCTTTTAAAATTTCCCCATATAAATAAGTGAACCTAGCAAATTTTCACTCTAAGCCAGCGATATATTGTTGACCCTGATCAAGGGCTACGATTCATGTTCACAATTGAACTCATAGCGATGATCTCGGCTCATTTTTTTTTACCTTTACGAACTAAATTTATTCCAATTTTATATTGAGCAGTTCTATCCGGATCCCCTTGGAAGGAGGTTTTCATAACAGTAGAAAACTTAGTAGTAATTACATCTGGTAATTGGAGTTGGGATCCGTGGGCATGCCTCTAACCACTTGCAAGCTCCTACTGCGAGGAGGAACATATTTAGGGGCAAATGGTAGGCAGGCGTCTGTCCGGGGCTGTAACCAATCCAAACGAATGTGGCCTCGCCTAGATCTGAAGCGTTCACACACACTGCTGTCGCTATCAAGACCCGACGTCTCATAGCTTGTATCCATCATGACGAGACACTTTCTGATTGGAAGACTTGCAGTGAGATTGAAGGTTGCAACTAGTGACCTCTGCAGGAGTTGTAGGGATGAATAGCAGGAGGAGTCCATAGACGACCAGGCGGGGTCAATACTGGGCTCTTATTTCTTTAGGGATCTGGAAGAACTGGACGATATAGATATTGTCCGACTTATGAGCTTCTTGAGGCGCTCAGGATGGTTCAACGGGGGAAACTAGGGGCATGCTTATCTCTAGTTTAAGTGGTATCACAACGGACTACACAGCCTAAGTGAGTCTGTCTATTCAGACTGCCACACTGATCTAACTTAACCTACATCTGGTATTTGTTCCAAGTTGTAGGAGTAAACCTTGTAAAATAATACCGGTTTACCAATTTTTCGGTTTCAAAAGTAAAGTTAAACAAAACACACACACATATATGATTTCCATGAAACTTTTATTTCATTATAGTGCTTGGACCTTGACATTGTGTACGAAATACAGTGTCAATTAAATGACCAACTCTGGATTGGTTGCAGCAGTGTATCTTTTCAGGTAGTTTTCGACCACTTTTTCGCACATTTCGGGCGGTATCTCGGCGATAATTTGACGAATGTTGGTTTTGAAATGTTCCAACGTATGGGAATTATCGGCGTAAACACGGTCTTTGACGTAGCCCCACAAAAAAAGTCCAACGGAGTCAAATCGCATGAATTTTGTGGCCAATTGACGTCGTCAACACGTCAAGCAACTTCTCAAGCAATAAAGCCAAAATCGGGCATGTTGTGTGGCTCCTGTCTCTTTGAAATCATTTGTAGTGTTTCCAGCCTCTTCAAATTTCTTTATAATCTTGTCAATTCCTTGCACAGTAGGTCGATTATGGTGACCATAGTAACCCCGTAATGTGCCCACGTTTGAATCATCACATTTATAGTAAGTTTTAGCTATTTTTATGTGTTCTTCGGTTATTAAAAGATTCATATTCCTAAATGGATCCTTTTCTTTCACTAAATAAATAACATTTCAGATGAACGTATTTAATAGCTGACAGACTTGCCAGGCCATCGGTTTTGAAACCACTGAACGGATAATACTTTGTATATTTCAAGTCGATTAGTCTCAAATAATTTCCAGCAAAAACTGGAGCTTTTTCGTTAGAATCTGATTACAATAAATAAGTCATTTAACATAATTACAATTTTTATCACGAGACTTGCCTTTTATTCACTCACAGGCATTTCGAACAAGTTGTGAATTTTTAACATCTAATTTATGTAATAATTAATTAGAAATATAATTAGATGGCACAAATAGACGAACATGTTTTGATAGTACATTGACGTATACTTAAGTAAATATTTTAGAATAATGCGTTGGTCAATGTTTGTTATTCTAATGATTATTGGATCACTCACATTTTGTACACCCTACAATAGATTAAATGCGATCATAAGTTTTCTACAAAAAATGGATACGTACTTAAATTATTTCTGGGCCAAACAAATTGAAAAGTTTTGTTTTGTCTCCTTCTCCTTCTCTCTCTCCTTCCGATAAAATACCGTCGGGGGCTATGGAAAATAAAGGAATATCGCTTGGTCTAAAGAGTGCAAACGAGTTTGAGCTGTGTCTTTGATGACTTCCTACCAAGTTTATCTTTAAATACGATTTCATATGTGATAAATGCCATCGATAAGCCATAAGCCGATGAATGATACTTAAAGATATTGGGCGAATTTTTCTTTCCAGACCTACGACGAAACAGAATCCCTTTCAATGCTGTGTAGTTCAATAAATAGAATCTAGGGTGGGAGTCTGCTTCTTCGCATAGTTTAAACGAGGCCGTACGAGCTGCCAAGATGAACACCGTAGTAGTCGACCAATTGAGATATCCACGCCAGACACGGTTAAGATTGGTGCCGCGTTTGCCTTTAATAGAGCAAACCCAGCGTCGTGAAGATGTTGCCAAGTGCTTGGTGATGTTTCACCCCAATAATGTCTCATTTTTGTATCGATTTTAACCATGGATGAGACTGGATCCACTACTTCACACCTGAGACAAAGGAATGTTCAAAGCAGTAGACTGGAATCAAAGAACAATCGCGTTGAAAGAAGGCGAAGACGGCTCCATCTGCAGGCAATGCTATGGCGTCTGTGTTTTGGGATGCGCATGGGGTTATTTCTATTGATTATCTTTAGAAAGTTAAAACCATCAACGGCGAATATTATGCTAATTTATTGCAATGTTTAAGTGATAAAATTATGAAAAAGGCCGCATTTGCCGAAAAATAAAGTGTTGTTTCATCAACACAATGCTCCAATTCACACATCCACTATTGCGATGGCCAAAATTAATGAATTAAAGTTCGAATTGCTTCATCACCATCTTATTCGGCAGATTTAGCTCCCCCAGACAACTGAGATCGTTTACTTTTGGCGACCCAAATAGAAATACTAATCAACGTGGCGCCTTTAAACTTCAAACATATATTTTATAAGGTTGTCACTTTTCACCAAAATAATTTTTTTCAATCGCAATTTCTTACCTCCGTATCTTTCAATCGATTGCATCAAATTGGACCAAATTATGCCTTTGGTAGTCTAAGTTGTAATATTGGGTAAAATGTGAAATAAATCGACGGATAGACGACGCCCTTTCGAGTACTTCCCACATAAATTAACTTATTTTTTATATACATATATTTCTAGATACGTATCATTCATTCAATTGCTCTATATTCAATATAGTTGGAACCTTAGGGAAACACTCATACGAATTTACCAAATTAGCACAAATCGGTATTCCCTCAACGTTTCCCACACGGGGGACTTCAGAAGATTAAAATGTTGCTTCTTTTGCCAGGTTATAGTTCAGGGTATTTTTTGCAGCAGCATAAAAGGACGTTGAGTGAGAACATATGTAAATCAGTTCACCTGACTAAAATTTCTGCACCGGTTTTGTTTTTACATGAATTTTGTCATTTGTCAATTGTCACGACCATTTTCATAATTTGTCAACAATACACTGTTCACGCCTATTTTTAAATGAGCTGGCTGCTACAGGAAGAGCTTACAGCCATTAACGTGGCTTATGGCACTTTTAGAAATAGTCGTAAGCCAGACACGGCCCACTTTTAAGGGCCCAGGGCCCCAAATCATTAGATAGCACAGAGGTGCATTTTGAGATCTCGTCTCTGCTCGTTATGAAATGGCTTTTTGAAAGAACTATAGGTTTCATTTCTGGCCTTTCTTTTCGATGAATAAAGAGGTGCAGAGCCACAAACCATTAAAGGGGCGCAGAACTCTCTTTCAAATGAGTTGATCCCTTTACCTCGTTTTGAAATGGTTTCTTGAAAGATCTATAAGATCCATTTCGGGGTTATCTTTTTAATGGATAAAGAGCTGCAGAGCCACAAACCATTTAAGGGGCACAGAACTACATTTTGAGATCTCGTTTCTTTCAAACGAGTTGATCTCTTTACCTCGATTTGAAATGGCTTTTTGAAAGATCTATAAGTTCCATTTCGGGGTTCTCTTTTTAATGGATGCGCCCATTTAAGGGGCACAGAACTACATTTTGAGATCTCGTCTCTTTTAAATGAGTTGAGCCCTGTAGCTCGTTATGAAATGGCTTTTTGAAAGAAATATAGGTTTCATTTCTGGCCTTTCTTTCCGATGAATAAAGAGCTGCAGAGCCACAAGCCATTAAAGGGGCGCAGACTACATTTTGAGTTCTCGTCTCTTTTAAATGAGTTGATCCCTGTAGCTCGTTTTGAAATGGCTTTTTGAAAGATCTATAAGATCCATTTCGGGGTTCTCTTTTTAATGGATAAAGAGCTGCAGAGCCACAAACCATGAACAGGGCGCACAACTAAATTTTGAGATCTCGTTTCTTTCAAATGAGTTGATCTTTTTACCTCGTTTTGAAATGGCTTTTTGAAAGATCCATAAGTTCCATTTCGGGGCTTTCTTTTTAATGGATAAAGAGCTGCAAACTCGGCTTATAATTGAGCAGCTAAAGCGAACTTTGCCGCTAAAATAATTCGAACGAATTAAGTTATCTGTAGAAGCAGAGCAAAACATAAGCGGTCCATGCCTATAATTTTTCTTAACAATATTTATTTGTATGCTATTGTAAATATAAGTGCAATTTCCAATTGGCATATGGCTGAGTTTAATATAAATAGACATGCAGTAAACGTCAGCTGCACACTGTGAGACAGCATGAAGTACTTCGTAGTTATCGTAGGAGTCTTGGCCCTCTTGGCAATGGGCCATGCTCAAGTAAGTATCTTGAGTTTTTCATAACTTTTATAATTTACAATCTCTTCACACTATCAAATACAGTCAGATGAAGGCGAAGCTACAACTGTTGCTCCATCGGATGATGATGACAGTGCACAACCATCGCCGCCAGTGCCACCGCCACGACCACCAATACGTCCGTTTGATCCCCCAAGATTTCCAAACAGGCCTCCGGGGCTAAACCCTCCCCCAAGGCCTAACTTTAGACGACCAGGACAACAACAGAACTCTGGGCCTTTTGGCAGACCCCTAGGTCCAAATGGACTTAATTTTGGCCCATCACAAGGGCCTTTTGGTAGGCTGCTTGGACCACAACAGCAACGTCCAGGACCAAATAGCTTCAACTTTGGTGTATTCCAAGGTCCCTTTGGAGGATAATTATTTTAAGACACTACGAGCGAATTGATAGAAATCAAGTATCAGGACGTAGACACGGTTAAAGTTCCGAACGCTTAAATAATTTTCTTGGCATTCATTAAACTGGGAACTATTTAAAATAATCAAAGTGATTAAATAAAAGAACTGCAAACCGAATATTTAGATTTCTGATTTACTTCGAAAAACCGAATGTGACAGTTCCTTGAGATGAAATTGTATTTTAGGCAACCAATTATTTATTATAAAATTCCTCTAATAAGATGCAAAAAATACATTTTCGAGCATTCAAAAAAGAAAAAAAATTGTGGCGATTAATCACTCAGCGCATCATCTTCCAAAATATTGTTCAAATTTTGGTTTTATTCTGAGGCTATTGAATTACATTCCGCAAATTATAATTTGTGAATAGCGTAGTAAATAAGTTAGAAACAAACATAGCCTTTTGCCAATTCTCATGGGATAAAGATAAGACAGATGGTGTCTTATTGATATTTTTTTGTTTTTTGAAATTTTCCTTTAAACCTTTCCGAATTTTTCATCCGTAACAAGTTTAGTTTTTGTAAAATTTTTAGCCACGCTCTATAATTTAAAGAGATTCTTTTAGAAAAATTCTCTTATTAAACACACTTGGATCCACATTATATATGTCCTGATAACCTGGCGTCAATAGCACTGGTCTACAAATTTGGGGGAAAAATTGACTGCAGAAACCAATCATTTTTTTTAACTTATCAGGGTGCGCTGAATTCGAATCTGGCATAAAAATTGGGCTATAATGTCTCGTTTATTGTTTATCGCATGCTGGCAGTGCTGTAAAACAGTCAATACTGAGACCACAATTTTACAATTATTAATTTGACAGAAGACCGCATTCATTCCAAATCTTCATAATAATAGGATTTAAACATGTCAGGCAGATCAAGCTATTTTTGCTTTGAATGTAGTGAATATTGTGGTGAATATTTGGTCGGGAGAAAAAGGATATCCAATATCAGAATCATTAAAATATGCATACGAGTATTTACATTATTTTGGTTTTACTATCACCGACAATGTTTTGTAATAGTTGCAGAACTGTTCTGCATAAGTGGTCAAATGGCAGGAATATGTATTTCGATTTTTTAGTTCCAGTACTCTGAAGAGAGTCAAATAACCACCAAACCGATTGTTATTTCTGTTTAACAAAAATTGCTGGATTCAATATGAAAAATTAAAAAAAATATTACCTACGCGAATGTCCCATTGGCTTCCAAACCAGTTCAATGTCCACCAAATGATCCATTACCAGTCATTCCCAGTGCTACGAGCAGTGAGTCCGAAATATCTTTCACCAGCAGTGCTAGTTTGTATCAGACTGATGATGAACGTCATTTAGTGACTCAAGCTGAGCTGAATGATCTAATTCGGGATTTACATTTAACAAAGCAAGACGCAGAATTACTAGCTTTACGCATGCAGCAGTGGAAACATCTTGCAGTTGGAACAAAAGTAACAATCTATAAGGATAGAAGCTTGGAATTGGCTGCATATTTTGAAAAGAAACTTCTATTCTATACTACTACTGTACTGATATTGATGGTTTATTTCAAAAACTGAACCAGCCATATGGCAAAGCTGAATGGAGATTAATTATTGATGGCTCTAAGTACAGTTTAAAGGTTCTTCTTTTGCATAATGGGAATGAAAAACCATCCATACCGTTGATATAAAGGAAAATTACGAATCAATGACTGAAATTTTGACATTACTCAAATACGACGATAATAAATGGAAGATCTGTGGTGATCTTAAGGTGTGTGATTTAAATTTCTTTGTATATAATAGATGTAATATAGACCATCGTAAATAACTATAAGTTAATCTGTTTCAGGTCATAGGTTTGGTGACTGGTATGCAAGGAGGTTTCGCAAAATATTGTTGTTTCCTTTGTCCATGGGATAGTCGCGCTACATATCATCATTACGTCAGAACAGAGTGGCCAAAAAGAACTGAGTATTCACCAGGAAAACAAAACATTTCCAATAAACCAATAAGTGATCCTAATGACGTTCTTCTTCCGCCGCTGCACATAAAATTGGGCCTTTTTAAGAACTTTGTCAAGGCTCTGTAGCATTTAAATATTTGTTAGCGGTTTTTTTCCTAAAATTTCATATGCATATTTGTTGGCCCTCAGATCAGGAAGCTATTGAATGATGACAATTTTTCACAATATTTGTTGGAGAAAGAATATGCAGTCTGGAAATCTTTAAAGAGCATCGTGAGCCGTTTTCTTGGCAGCAATAAGAGTGAAAACTACAGACAATTTATTACTGAATTATTGAAAAATTCCCAAGAATTAGGTGCACGAATGCCACTCAAAATGCATTTTCTTCATTCGCATTTCGATTTTTTTTAACAAAACCTAGGTGCGGTGAGCGACAAACATGGGGAGCGTGCTCACTAAGATTTCATGAAAATTAAAAGAAATTATTAATGATTTTGGGACAAAAGCATACTGGGAGACTATTGCTGGACTCTAATACTTGAAACCGAACCAACAAAATACAAAAGATGTTCAAGTAACGCCATTTGCTTTTGAAAATTCATTGATTTGTAAATAAACTAATGATTTTTTTATGTAAAAAACGAATAAAAAAAATTTTTTTTTACCTCGAAAATCTGACGTGATATAGAAAAATCAATTACAAATTCGAATTCAGCCCACCAAATTACCCTAGGAAAGATATTTGGTTGCTCCAGTCCAAAACCTTGTTGGCTAGCGTAATTTGTTCTCCAATGAAAACAATAAAACTCATCACTATGGATTGCGGTTCACAGTGTGTTACGGGTCGCTACGGCACTAATGTCAATCTTTGATTGGGCGCCAAATTGTCACGGGTTCACCTTGACCTAAATTTGGGCGTCCTTTTGTTGTGGGCCCATTTTGGCATAAGGTCGGGCGCTATGTTGTTATGTGCCATTAATAAGGTATCAAGATCAGGCCATTAATTTCGGGGCAGGGTCCAACCCATCTATCCTAACACCACAATACGAACATTAGAAGGTTATATCCGGACAATAACTAACAGAAAAATATACACACAAACTGCATTTCCTGGGGAAGGACGTTGATATTGGTCCCCCACATTCCCACCATGCCGTGACTGTGCGATCCTGATTTCATTTTCCACAACGCCAAGTCCCACTTCTACTGACTTCTCTTACTTTCTCAACAACCCTTTCCCATTAAACACAAACTCAGCACTTTATAATATTCGATAATATCATAAATAATTCTTTTATTTATTTATTTTTATATCAATTTAAAGAAAAGAAAAACTTGAACATTCTGATAACAAACACAGAATTTTAACGATATACTTCTTTGTTGAAACCTGTTGAAACGGAAAGTAGTTTAAATTCAAAGCTATCGGATATTGAAATGTCAAGTTGAAGTTTTACTAACCAATAATATATATATATTCATAGCACTGTGAATTAAAATTCGGATTATCCACCACACTTTCACTAACAGAAGCGATATTTTCGGCCTGACCACATCTGCAACGCTTTCAGTCCCTTTAAATTTCTTTATAATCTTGTCAATTCGTTGCACACAGACCATAATCACATTGTAATGCACGAAAAGTTCTCACATTTGAATCGCCACTTTTGTAGTGAGTTTTAGCTATTTTTACACGTTCTTCGTTTGTTAAACGATCCATATTCGTAAATGGCAAACCTTTCACTAAGTAAATAACATTTCAGATGAGAGGTATTCAACGGCTAACAGCCTTGCCAGACCGGCGGTTTTGAAACCACTAAATTGATAACATTGTAATATGCCACTCCTTAATGATTTGACCGATTTTGATGAAATGTCACACAGTCATTTTGAAGGGTTACCGAGCTTTTATTCAAAAACTCAGCGCTCCAAATGTAACCACACGTTATATTTTATTAGATCAGGCTTGCTTAATTGGTACTATACTGCCAAAATCACGTTTCTGATACAATTACAACAAGTTTTACGTCCTCGGTTAGCCCTTGAACAAATCTGCCCAATATTTTATCAGATGGCAGCCGTGGATTTTAAATGGACAACATTGATCCACCCATTCTGGTATCTCCCACATAATTTGCCGGTTAAGTTGTTGGCTGCAATAAACTAATTTTAAAATACAAACCTAATAGCTATGGCCCTTTTGGTACCTCTCATGCTAATGCCTGATTCAACATAAATATTCTTCGTTTCATATCTTTCTAGCGGTTACATAGAATTCAGTCAAATATGTATGTCACAAATCATTTCGTTCACGGACTTAGTTATGAGGATAAAAATTAATGGCATCGCCCCGCCCGCCCCTTTTGATACCTCTCATACAAACGACCAATTTCATTCATACATTCTTAGATTCACATCTTTTATGCAGTTGCACAAAGCGGAGTCAAATTTGGCACATGCTAAGAGTTTACTAACTGATTGCCTGATACGTCGCATAAAATTGTTCGATTTTCCGCAATTCAATATATTTTCTTTATTTTTTAATTAGCAGACTGCAGTGGGCTACATTTTTGTCCTTTGAATTGACTTATAATTGGCTTTAAAAAAATTGGCTTCTGTGCTTTCCAAACAATTGCGGTTTTACTGCATTCTTAGCTTCATATACAGGGTGGTGCAGAATCGTGCTATTGTCAACTGCCAAAGCTCCCCATTTAAGGATGTTGAAGGAGGTTTTTTTTACCCAGAACTGCTCCAACGACATATCCGTTTCAACAGCATTTGGTGCCAGCAAAGATGCCAGCAACTGCACATATAGCTAGACCAGTTACGGTGGAGCTTCAATGAAAATTCCCAAACAAATTAATATCCAGAAATTCCACTTTACGCTGTCCCCCAACATCACCTAACCTGACTACACAAGACCTTTTTAAGGGATTATGTCAAGTAAGAGAAATTTGACTGAATTGAAGCAATCCATTAAATCAATTATTGAGGCGACCCCGACTTTAGCCCTTCAGGCCGCAATGAATAATTTTCTGAACAGGTGTCGCATATGCCTGAATGAGCATGGAGATCATTTACAGTCTATCATCTTCAAAACCAATTAGTTATGTAAAATAAAATTAAATTTTGTATACAATAAAAAATAAATAAATAAATGAATAATTGGCACAGCCTATTATATAGACATATAGCCATACATCATCCACGACCCATTTTTGGACGTATAAGAAATTTTCAGATTTTACCACTTATTGGATGAATAAAAGCAGTAAGTATGGAGGTGTGGGAAAGTGCATTACCAGTTTGCCTATTGCCTCAATTGTTGGCGTGAATATCGAAAAATTCCGCACGTACCCCAGGTTTCATAATTTGCAAAATTAGACCACAAAAAAAAAAAAAAAAACTGTGTATAGAACTAAATTGTTTTCTGAGAAAATTTTAACATTTTCCCCAAATTTTCATGATTTATACGTTAATTAAAAGTAGTATACTATAGAAACTGATGGACATGGGAACGGATCATCCCACTCCATGGATTTATTAATATTGCTGCTCTATGTATGGCCATAGTTATTGAAAAACATTGAACATATATTTGACTGGATATTCGATTGAAAAAACGAGATAAGTTCATGTATTATGTATGATAAAGGTCCACATATCTTACATCATCCTCAATATACTGAACTTTGGGCATTTGTTTAACGTTGCGTCCATTTGCTTGCTTTTAAGGAAAGTAGCCCGTGCTAATATAAAATACGATGGGCAACTAAATAGGGAAACATTAAACCTTAACTTTTATCATGTGCAATTTTTAAAATTGCAACTAATTATGCTAGAGAAAAATTAAGGATTATTAAGTCTTCCGGATCAAATCATATGACATTCACATATCACATTTTTGTATAATTTATGGTTGAAATGCAGATAGCGATGCAAAATGTGACTTCTAAAAAACAGAAAACAATACAGCAAGTATGCTTCATATTTTTCTTGTGCCTGTTACATTACATTATTCTTGATTTCATATCTCTCACTATGAACAAAAATTAGTATAGAAAACAGTTTAAAATAAAGTGACCGTCCGTGTCGCGATTACCACCAAACGATTTTCGAGCTTATGATAGTGAGTTCTACTGTCGACACAACCATCTTTCTTTCTTGAGCGGTGGCCACGTCAATGCGCTATCACTTCGAGTTGTCATGCAGTCGACAGGGATAGTAAACGTTTCTCAAAGTGGCATTCGGAATCATCATTAAATAGTAGGCCCCTTTCTAAGAATAGAATACGTGTAAGCTTACTGAATGTGAGAAACTCTTTCGCATCCTATTCATTGGATGCACAGGAATTTGTTTTTTTTTTTATAAACTAAAAATTGTTTTGAAAGATCGTCTTAAAGCTGTGATTTGATTTTTATTAATCGACATCGACTTTTTCAGTTGTGAAGTGTCCTTTGTAACATATACCACCAACGCCCGCATGTACATTTTGTTTAATTCTGACCAAAAAGTAGTCTGGTACAAAAAAGTCTGAAATAAAATATTCAAACCGTATTTATTGAGCAGTTCACAATTCGGAGTTATTTAAATAAATTAAAATTATGAATACAAACGTAATACAATTCAACTGTAAAGAATTTCATAAACAAATGAAGATAATAAATAAGTTACTATTTGTAATATCAAATACAAATGCGATATATCAGTGCAAGTAGAGCCGACAATATCTTTTTTAACTTTAGCATATTATAATGACTTTAAATTGTGAAAGCAACGTACAAAACAGAGAAAGTGAAGAACACACACACATGTATATGAAAAGTACAAAAATGATAATGCAAACACGATTTAAATGCATTTATTTCTTCTTTTTATTTTTGCCCTGAGTATTTGAGTCAGGCATACCAGTCAGAGTCGCCAACTCCTTTTTGAGGGACAATAGAATTTCAACTTCTGGTTTCCACACAGAAGCATCGCCGGAAGCCTTTAAAGTTCGTACTTTTTCGCCCTGACGAAGATAATAAAACTGCCAGATTAGAAAATGGTTTAACTTGGATTTTATGTCATACTACCTGCTTTAATATTTTGTCTTCAAGTTCCTTGACTCTAGTAGCATCTGCTGTGGGAGGAGTTGCCGCTGCCGCCAATTGATTCTTCAGATCCAAGAGTTTATTTACCTCTGGCTGCCACACAGCTTTGTCTTTTGTTTGTGCCTTGAGTTGTCTTACTTTTTCGCCTTGGGCTTGTACTGCGGCTTCCAATTCTTTGACACTGAGTGAGGAGCCATTTTGTTTAGTTTCTGTTTTATTCGATGTTTGTTTGCTTTGAGCCTCGGCCAATTGTTTCTTCAAGTCTAATAGTATGTTAACTTCAGGTTGCCATACAGCCTTGTCTTTTGTTGAAGCTTTAAGTTGCCTTACTTTTTCGCCTTGCGCTTGTATAGCCTTTTCCAAATCACCAACTGAAGTACAAGTTTGGGCATCTCCAGAGGATAACAAAACTTGAGGCCCGGCATATTTCTTTTTCATTTCATCGATGAAAGACTGCTCCAGTTTTGTGAACAACGGAGCAGGTTTGCCGATCTTATGGCCAGGTTGCAGCAAAATGGACACATAAGGTTTGCTATAGACAACGTAAAAAATGATAAGTACTTTACCCCAAACGTAACATTTTTCTTGTTAATCTTACTCGGAATCCATTTGAGTTTGTTTGGTATTCAATTGCTCGAACATAGTGCGGGCGGTTGAAGGCATATAGGGGAATATCAGATTGGCCAGCACACAAGCAATGTTACAGCACAAACCTATGATGGTTGCAGCTCTAGCCTTCTGCTCCTCGTTGCCCTTCAATAGAACCCAGGGTTGTTGGCTTTGCATGTAACCATTGCCATGACGAGATACAGAGAGCAGGTGTCGAATACCATCACGCAAACGAGCCTTTTCCAGAGAGTTGATATAACCACGCATTTCACGGTTAATTAGAGCCAATAAAATTTCATCATCATTGGTGAGGGTGATGGAGGGGATAATACCGTTGAAGTTCTTCTCGCAGAAAACTAAAGCGCGGTTAACGAAGTTGCCCAGATTATTAAGAAGTTCAGAGTTGTTGCGAGCTGCCAAATCGTTCCAACTAAAGCTGGAATCTTGACCTTCGGGACGGGCTGAAGCCAAATAAAACCGCCATACATCAGCGGGGATACCGGTGTCCTATAAAATGAAAACAGCTTTACAAAATGTCTGAACAGATAAAAAGTATCGAAGCACTCACCTGGGCATCGTTGCCAAACACTCCAATGCCCCGACTTTTACTGAATTTACCATCCTCGTAGTTCAGATATTCCGTTGCCATAATGTGGGACGCAAGTGTGTTTCCCTTATTAATGGCTAGCAGGGAGCCTGGCCATACCACCGAATGGAAGGGTACATTATCTTTAGCCATAAATTGGAACAACTCAACATCGACTCCGGGCTGAGGCTGCCACCATTGTTGGTACTCCTTGGTGTAACGCTTCGTCATGGATACATAGCCGAATGGAGCATCGAACCATACATAAAATACTTTCTTTTCGAAACCTTTATGAGGAACCGGAATACCCCATTTCAAATCGCGTGTAATGCAACGCGGCTTCAATCCTTCTCGTAACCACGCGCGGGTGATAACACGAGCATTATTTGTCCAACCATTTTCGGAACGATCTACCCATTCACGCAGTTTTCCCTCAATTTTGGGCAAATCCAAGAACATTTGGTCGGATGATCGGACAACAGGGGCAGTATTGCAAACTTTACAGCGAGGACGTATCAGTTCTGTGGCATTAACTAATTTACCACATTTGTCACATTGATCGCCACGGGCATCTTCATAACCACAGCCAGGATGGGGGCAAGTGCCTTCCACAAAGCTGTAAGTAAGTATAAGTAAGAAATGCGTTTTCATGATAATGTTATAGCTATATTTTCGTACCGATCAGCCAAGAAACGATCACATTTTTGACATAGCAGTTGTTCCACGCTTTCCGTCAGAATGTAACCATTATTATAGACATCTTTAAAGGCTTCTTGCACAATTCTGTAAAATCGAAGTAAGTATTTTATTAACTTTTAGCTTTTGTACTCCAGCGACTTACTCTGTTTGTTCCTGTGTCGTTGTGCGCCCGAAATAATCGAAACCAATGCCAAACCAACGATAAATTGAATTATGCAAGTCGAAATATTTGTCGCAAATTTCCTGAGGTGTAAGATTTTCTGCCAAAGCTTTGTTTTCGGTAGCTGTGCCGTACTCATCGGTACCGCTTATGAATAGGGTGTTGTAACCGACTGATCGTGAATATCTGAAAATGGGGAAATAAATCATTTAATGAACTGTAAAATTTGCATGTATCTGTAAGTTTTGTATTAATGTACGAGTATGCACAAAAAAGGTCCTTTAAAATCGTATAATCTGAGGGCCCTATATTTTTATAATAACTTATTAAAAGTTCAAAGAACATTTTTACAATGAGAATTTGATTAATAAATGTTTAATAAATGTCTATGAATATGGTCCTTTATATATTAGGTACGCAACTAAGTTCCCGCCGTTTGCCAATAGATGGCGCCCGCTGTAAGTGCTAGTTGATTCTGTCATAACCTAAACGTCATGAACCAAGCTTAGGCGTATGGTAAACATACCTCCTCGACACAATACTAGTTTTCTTCTGACGTCATATTGGTTGTGTGAATATGTATGATTTTGTGCCAAACAATCGTCATATGCGGGAAGTGTTGATTTTCTTCTTTCACTCGAAGAAAACGGCTGCTGAAACTCATCGAGAACTTCCAAATATTTACGGAGATAAAAAAGGAGGAAGAAAAATGTAGTAGCTAGCGATGGGCAATATTTTGTACGAATCATTGTAAACATGAATTCTATGTAAACATGTGGGCGATGCCACACTCTGACAGTAACCGACAGATCTTCTTCAAGTCAAGTCAAGTTACTATCGTTAACATGCTGTATTAGGACAAGAATAGGTAAAGTGTTGTGGCACCGCTGATAGGCATTAACATTTAGAACGTACGTTTGTCCTAAATTATAGGAGATATACAAACGACATTTGGTATATATGATACTAGGATAGGAAGAAATATGTGTCAGCAAAAACTGAACGGTGCTACGTTCTTTTTAATAATCCATTGAAAGTAACTGGTCGACCGTCATAACAATTAAGCAATGTTAGGTTGCGATTAACATGACCATTTTTTAAAAACTATTAGAGGTGCCAAGATTTGACGCGGTTGCAATCGATATTGAAAGGAAAACATGTTAGCAAAAAAATGGGCTATTGTCAAGAAGAAATAAGCCCTGGGCATAACTTATGCTTCGAAACGAAACTCATGAAATTTTAACACTACTAAATTATCGATTAAACCAGATTACATTAGGAAAATATTCAAGAATTAATTACTATAATATATGATTGTAGAAGTTGTTTTTATTGACGGCGTTGCAGTGTACACCGGGTCGGTATGTAATTTAAAGCCTTCCGGTAAATTATATGTTAATTACAATATGCAAACAATTCATGCATTAGATTTAATTTGCTCAATAACGTAAATTAAAAAAAGACGTAATAAAAATTGAATGTTAAATTTATAAAAGTATATGATTTTAAAGATGTTAATAATCATATTATATCAAACAAAAATATGTATGTAATAACGGCTGCTCACAATTTAAATGAAACCAAAATTTTACTGGAAAGTCTGAAAATGTTGTAGTATGTGTCTTTGTAAGAACCAGGACAACATTTAAAGCATTTTTATTGGCTTGCTACTCCTTCTACAAAAGCACGGCCCCTGTGAATGTGAAAAATTATACGAAATAAAAAGAAAAGAAAATTGAGGACTACAAAGTTGAACAACTTTATAAAATAACAACAAAGACGTCATATCGATATAATTTTTAAAACTACAATCCAAGAAGCGCTTAACATACCGTACGAGATAAAAAGAAATTGAGGACTACAAAGTCGAACAACTTTATAAAATAACAGCAAAGACATCATATCGACATAATTTTTAAAACTACAGCCCAAGAAGCGCTTAACATATCGTGTTATTTGGACACGACGCCGTAGTAAATACAAATATCTCATAACTCTATTAAACGTTATCTGAATTTTCCTCTTATTTTGTTTATTAGCGCCACTACATAGTTCTACACGATATAGAATACTAGGCATGATATAAGCACGAACCAATTTCTCCTTAACCGATCTAGACAACATTAAATCAGTGTTATAAAAGCTTCGAAATGAATAATTTAAACGCCGGACTACAATATTCACATAATAGTTAAAGCTGAGTTTGTCATTTAAAACTACTCTCAAGCTCTCCTTTCCCTTCCGTAAACTACTTTTTGTATGTGTCAGGGAAAGAGCAATTAATATCCAAAACATAATCTTCGATTAACCTGTTTAAATGATCTTTGTTGGTTTTCAATTCGGTATTGCTGTAAAAAACATCACTAAAAATAATGATGACTTATTTGGTTAGGGATTTTATGCTTAAGTTTCCACATGAAATTACCAGCTCATGTCTATGTTTACAAAAATTTATTGTATCACAATTGTTTCCTCACGTCGTCAGTGACTTTTATCACCCAAAATTTTGTTTTAAAACAATTTCTCTTGATCTCTTCAATGAAGAGCACATTTTGCACATTTCGATCCCGGCGAAAACTCTTTTTAATGAAAACAATCAACAGAATGTTTACGATATATTGATTATTGTCCGTACAAATTGACGTTTGTGATTCAAAAACTTTAGCTTTATGTTGGGCATTTAATATGATAGAAATTTATCGCATATAGGCATTTTATTTACTAGCAGATGAGCGGTGATTGCTTTATAGCAAACAAAACACAACCAATATTAGTTACACTGTCTGTCATATTTAATTTGCTTTGCAGCATGTCATAATAATAGTTTTATAAATCGTTAAATCATTTTTATGCAGCGGTATATATTCACTATTCAATAATTTTTGGGAATAATGGAAAATGAACCAACCGATTTTATATTGGTAACTATCGCAATAAAACAGATCCTTAGGTGAGCCAATGAATGATCAAAAGCAGGGTATAAAAAGTCTTTGTTAAAATCACCGCTCACTATTATACGCATTGCAATAATATGTAAAAAAACATATCCGCAGAGAGTGTAAATTTATGTCTCCACCACCTACATAGACACTTCAAGTTTGTTAATAATTTAAACTATTTCAAGAGGTAATCATTATTCTTTTCATCAAATGTTTAACAAAGTTTTGTGCAAAAATCATTTGCTTCAACATCCCTCCTCATGCGATGGCAAAATCTATTCTATACGGCATTAGCAAAGGTTTGATTGATTTTGTCCATGTTTCCCGAATCAAAACAGATAACAGTTGCCGCTATTAAATTGAAGTAACGGATAGAAACAGAGTAATTTCGTGTGCTTTATGGTTTTGGCCTATTTAACAGCTGATTTTCCATATATTAATTGGCTGTTAAATGTTTCGAAATCAGGAATCATATGAAATTACTTAATCTCACTAGAAATCTGAATTGAAATATTTACTATTGACTGAAGAACGTTTGTTTGTTCATTGAAATGGACGCATATGCATGCATTAGTAACAAACAGATATGACACAGCCACACGAAGAAAAAACTGAAACCTTGAAATTTCAACCCAAGTTTCAATTCAAGGCTACCGGACAAATCCAATTGCCCTATTACAAGTGGTATATTCAAATAGGCAAACTTTCAGAGCAGTGGCACACTGAAAATAAACCGCTTTAGAAGCCATCTCAGACAGGAGAAAGTACAATTTAACACCACATTTGGATGGAGGGTTCAGGAGACGAAAAACACTACAAACACTCATATTGCCTGTATATATGTGAGCGACGTACAAGCTTCTATACCGTTCATTCGATAGTAATACAAAAAATTGACAAGCTGTTCTCCGGCTTACAAGTCTGGTATCTGAATCCCCAACATTTAATTGTAATATGTATCGTTTATATAAAAACACTTGTTTAGGCCGACTATCTAACATGGTTAAATTCAAAAATTAATTTCCACGATTTTATCCCCAATTCCAGAAAATAATTCTCATAGGTTGGTGCATGAGCTGCCGATTTTTGTTGATATTAATGTGCAACTTCGAAAAAGTGGAGATATTGATTTTTCCAATAAATTGGTCCTTCGTTCTGAAACCTCGGTTATTGACTGTGTTTTCTTTACACGAACATATCGGAAAACTCCAAAGATAAAGTAAAAGATTGGTTGCGGCAGGATTATGAATTATTATTAAGGTTATTTGAATGTAAGCACTTTTAATTCTGATCAAATGTAATGCACACTCAATACTTTGTCGAAATCTCGTAATATATTAAGCCTAAGCTAATATGAAACCAAAATTAATCTTCAAACAAAATATTGCAATTGTGCAGATCAACTTATACTGCACACTGTAATATTTACTCAAAAATAATTCCTGAATTTTTGTGTTTTTCGTTTATCAGATTAGATTTTTTTATAATCAGCAACAGACGTGCATCAAACCTCAATCGAAATTTTATGAAAACTCGTGAAATATCTCGTTAGTGAAGTGTATGATATTATAAGACTATTAGTAGGATCGTCTCACTTTTAACCGATAAGAACTTTTTCAGAACTTTAGTGCCGAAATACCGTGTACTAATTTGGTTAGAATAAACTAAATTTCCCTTTTAATAAAAACCGCCCCAAGATTTCAGAATTAGTCAAATTTACCGCCCAACTGCCGCTCATGAAATTCCGAAACGCATTCACTTGTTCAAACCTTACATAGTCCAATTTTTTTTCTGATCCATTTTTGCATAATTTTGAATTTAGTCTGCTTATGATCATTAGATATGTTTAGGCCAAATTGTAGCTTCCTAGCTCAAGCAATATGACCTCAATCGTGCTACTAACAGAAATGCGGACACACTTGTTTAAATCGACATAGATTATTCGACGTTCAGGAATATATACGTCAGATAGTTTAATTGTCTTATTTGAATAAGAACGTGCTGAATTAAAACTAAATGACCGGCTAGTCATAATCAAACTGGCAGGTTTGTTCGGGACCGCAACTAGAACACGCAACTATCATGCAACGTGGGATCGAGTTCCGATACGATCACATATCATTGTTTGAGCGGCATTCACCTTGATGTGTCGAGTAGCCAAATCTAGTAAATGATTCTCAAACCAACTTTCGTAACCGTCGCCAAATTGTAGTTTCTATTGAGTGAGGTTGTAAATAAAATGCTCACATGGAGCTCAAATTATAAGAAGAATATAAGAAACTCTCTCATTCATGGAATGCAAGGATTTTTTTGCTTGCTCTAGCCATCGAAGAGCCGTCACATTCAAGAGGTCACTTAAAGCGTTCTCCCGATTTTACTTGTGGTATTGTAAAAGTTTAAATAAAAGAAACGTTAAAGGGAAAAGATTAAACGTTTTGGATGAAAGGAAGAAATCCAAATCGTTGTTACAAAAGTAAAAATCTTTAGGATCCAAAGTTTAAGAAAATATCATGATCATGATTTTGGATATCATAACAAGTTAGATTAGACCATTTGATAAAAACCTTAATTTCCATACATACCTTGCAAAAATATCAGCCGATAGCACGCATCCAATAATGTTGCCCAAATGTGGTACATTATTCACGTAGGGCAGCGCAGATGTGATCAACACATTACGCTCTCCCGCTTTGGGAAGTATGGTGCGGGCTTCTTTGCGCTCCGGCTTTGATGCATTTACAAAGTTCGCACGAACTGCACTCAGTTCATCATCAGTAATGGTATCAGCCAAATGTGATCCGGTATCGGCCAACAATTTGGCAGCATCTGCCGACGATGCTGGAACTTTGAGAGGAATATGATACAAACCACCATAACGGTTGGAGTTTTGCAAAGCATTAAAGCTTAGATCTTTTAGGGGTTCAGACTTTAATACCGTTTGAACTTCTGGCATAGCACTGATCTTGCGATACCATAACAAAAGGTTGTCAATTTTCTGGGCTCCTTTCAATGTACCATCTGGAGCTAGCAGACACCATACTGATATATCGGCAGATGTAAGTTTATCTCCTGTCAGGAAAGGAGAAGTTGATAGGCATTCTTCCAGTTTCTTGATCAACGCATTGAGGACAGGCAACGCATTGGAGTTGGCATGATGACCAACGCCCATGTAATGGACTAATGCAGGTGCCAATATGGTTGTAGACCATTCCAACCACTACAATGACAAGGGAAGCATAATTTATTCAACCTTCACAAGGTCACCCAAGTAGCAGCGTTTTGGGATTTCATTCAGAAATATCCGTAATATTTACCTCATCCCTGAGGAGCCCTTCATCAGGGAATAGATATTTAGCTACTGCGTCAGTGGAGAACAATTTAACACCGCTGTCCAACTCCCATGTAGGCAGTACTAATAGATCCTTGGCCTGTGCTTCTGCAATACATAAAATAGATTGCATCATTTAATAATTGATCCAATTTTTCACGAAAAAATCTTTTGGTATTCCCATGTTCCAATGCTACCCTTTCCCCAATTAGAGTTTCTGCACTCCTAACCACTTACCATTTAGGTTAACTTTTACAACTGTCACCTCACGTTTTGCAAACTTGGCCAACATCTGCAGTTTCAGGCCAAACGGATTCCCTTCATTTGTGTAGATTTTCATTTTAACCCGGTCACGCTAACGCAGGCTTAGCTTTTTTAATTGGCTTAATTCAACAAACAACTAACGTGGCAGAAAGGGTCAGCAAGAAGAGGTTTGCTATCAAACTAACACCTACCAATTTGTAAAATGTATTGCTGTTGAAAGTTCTTATAAGAAATGACAAGAATTTTTGCAACAAAGAAGAATGTCAAAACAATGCGTCTTTCCGAGAACAGGGATGTTATATTGATGGCAAATACACTTAAAGAAATCCGTACAATTCTAGTTTATGCTTCGTATGATTATGGTGCTATTTGCATCTATTTAATATAATAAATTTTAAGAATAACCCAGGGATCTCACATGCTAGAAACTCTTGCAAGTTGCGTAATTATTTGATTCCAAAATTACATGAAATGACGAGACTCATTGAAAGAAATTTGATTGGTCAACCGCTCTGTTGAAAACAAAAAAGGGGAACCCTATACAAACATTGTCATATTTTTTCACGTGTGGGAGATTCTAGCGACAAACGAAATCGAAAAAACCTCAGTTGAACCAATTCCAGGGATTTAAAAATTACAAAATTCCCGCAATGGAAACTTTATATTAGCCGTTCAGAAAAGTGAATTTTGAACATAATGGTTACACCCTAAAATAATTAGTTTAAATTTGGTGATCAAAAAATGAAACAACCAATGTTTAAATTATATTATGAACTTACTTATTCGTGCAGTAGTGTACAAAATGTAATACCGTATTAACCGACAGTTTTTTGTGTATAAGTAAAAATTTATTACCTTAATCTTAAATGTAGCAGAAATTCAAGAATGTTAAAATGTATGGAGGATCTTTGGTACCAAGATGCGTTTCTGGTGTTCTAATTATCTGAATGAAGAGTTATATTTATGAAGCATTGCAATTTTTTATGTGCAATTGAAATATTGTTTTATTTTTTAGATTATACTTTTTAACTCTAAAACGCCATATGGTTATATTTTTGTTTTTTTTTTTATTTCGAACCGAAGTTTAGTTAAAAATGTACTAGATTCTCTTTTTGCCTAGAAGTTGATTTGCATTTTAGTACTAAAAATTAGGCGCATTAAAATGGGCGAAAATGAGAAAGTCGTCGATCTATTCTGAATATGTCATTACACCGACATTTAGAGCTTAGTGAGATGTTGTTTATACTGTACTGGAATCTTGCACAATTGGTTTTGTTTATCGGTTAATGGATGTTCAGAAACCGGTTTTGCGATTTGTGATAGCACTGACGCTTATTAGTATTTTATTAGTGTCTTACTGTCCCTAATTAATATGGCAACGCTGTGCTAAACAAACAGCTGTTGTTTATCTCCTGTTCAAACGTTTTGTTTACCTGCTAATTTACTAGCCAACTTCCAATCGTTTCTAATTTTCTTAAAATTATTCGTATCATCCGTTGTTTTTGCAAAAAAGAAAGCATTTCACGAACAAACAACAATGGGAGAGCGCAAAGGCCAAAATAAATACTATCCTCCGGATTACGATCCTAGGAAGGGAGGATTGAACAAGTTCCAAGGCACCCATGCCTTGCGGGAACGTGCCCGTAAAATACACTTGGGTATCATCATCATACGCTTTGAGATGCCCTATAATATCTGGTGCGATGGCTGCAAAAATCACATTGGAATGGGTGTCAGGTATAATGCGGAAAAAACCAAAGTGGGCATGTACTATTCTACGCCCATATACAAGTTCCGAATGAAATGCCACTTGTGTGAAAACCATTTCGAAATACAAACCGATCCGGGCAATCTGGATTACGTGATATTATCAGGAGCTCGACGGCAGGAGAATCGTTGGGACCCAACACAAAATGAGCAGGTGGTGCCAGAAACAAAGGAAGTGCAGAAAAGACTTTTTGACGACGCCATGTACAAACTGGAGCACCAGGCTAAAGATCAAAAAGCTGGAGATCAGGCCAAACCAATGTTGGAGAAATTAATGGATCGAAATAAAACGCTATGGAATGATTGCTACGAGGCGAATAGCAAATTAAGAGCAGATTTCAGGGTAGGCAAACATAGTTTTATAAGTAAAAGGTCAGATAAACATCTCTCGCACTTTTAGGCAAAGAAAAAGGAATTGAAAGCTCTCAAAGATATCGATGACAAGCTTCTGGTCAAAAGCAGTCTGGATATACCTCTGTTGCCAGAAACCCAACAGGATCGTCAAATGGCTTCGTTAATGAAATTGCAAAGCAAATCCGCACAAGAACGCGAGGAGGAAAAACGTATAGATATTCTACTTAAACCTGCCTTACCAGGAGCCACACAAACCACATTTGGTGGCATAAAAAGACAGAAAGCTTTAAGCTGCCAGTTGCAGTACGGGCAATTAGGGATAAAAAGAAGGAACAGTGCAACTGACTCCAGAAAAGACGACAAGGAAGCAGATAAGCCTATAGCAAGTACGAATGGCGAGCAAAAGAGTGAGGAAGAATTAAAGAAGGACTTGTCGCCTTCATTAGTGGATCCACCGAAAGCTTGTTTAGTTGATTTGCCAAAAAGTTTATCTTTAGTGTGCGATTATGCTAGTTCAAATTCACAAACATCCTCGACAGATAATGACAGTGAATAAATTATATGTAACGAACAAAAATTTATTCTTAAGACAAATAAATCAAATATAAAAAATTATGGAATATAACAAAATAATAATTAAATTTCAGTTTCAACTGGAACGCCTTCCACAAGTTGTTGTTGGCCTTCCTCTTCAGTTGGCGGAACCGCGTCATCAGCAGCATATAATATAGCCAGAGCGCGATTACACCAGTCCGCGTACTGATTTTCTTGAAGCGATGCGTTTAGGCTATGTACAAAAAATATTGGATTATAATACAAATTTTAATATTTGTTTATATATTTCAAAATTGCTGATTGCTTCTTTGGAAACACAAAAAAAAAGAAACAAAATCGGTAAATGCCATATCAACCTATATATATGGATGACATATCGGAGATTTCGGGATGGAAGGAATACTACTGGGAATACATACCTATGCCAAGTGGAAGACCATTTTTTATTTTTGCAAAAAATCTTTATTTATTATTCATGTAAATCTACGACCAATAATTTGCGTTAAGTAGAAAAGACTAACTGTATATTAAATATAAATATTTTTTTGTGTGCAACATATTTCCTGTTATATATTTTAAAAACAAATTTATTTTAAATGTGGAGTGGAAGTTATTTAATAAGAACTTTTTCAAGAATATTTTTTTTTTTTTGACACAGAAGTAATTTTTAAACATGTTTTCTTTTTTCCTATTTTTGGAGCTTTCTAAGTCGAAAACTGCCGTGCCAACATTGTGTAATATTCGTAAAAATTATTTTTAATATTGTTTTTTGTTGGTTATTATAATGTTAGACAAAAATAAATCAGATTATTGTTATTATCCTGGTTAATTATATTTAAAAATCTACTATAAAAGACAAACATCGAACGTTTTTTTTTTCGTTAATTTTCCTTTAGCAAAAATTCATGTTTTAATATGACTTAGATTTGTTTGTTATGTGATTTTACATATTTTTTTTATTTTTGCTTTCATGATTGAGAAAACAAAAACCAGTAATTTAGTTCTATCATGGCTGTGACTTTTGATATTTAATTCAGAAATTACTTGATTTTTATGAAAATTATTATAATACTTAGCTCTTATAATAAAAATCAGAAACATTATAATTGATTCATACAATTAAAAAAAAAACAACAAATTTCCTTGCACTTCCTATGTTTGTTACGTTCAGTGAGCTTAAACGCATTTTATTTTTAAACTCATTAAAATGGTTCTACTTATCGACACTTGATGTGGCCGAGCTCAAAGAAATATAGATGACTGTATCGGAGCCCAAACTTACAGACGATAGTTAAGCGTAATAGCTATTACGCCACGATCGGTCACGGTTTATGCCAATAATAATCAAAACAAATGTAGAAACTTCAGTCAGTCGAACTGATTTATATATACCTTCAGCCAACAATCTATAGCATTGGTGCAAAAGTGCGAGTGGTGCCAGAAGGGACTTGATGGGTGGCAAGGTTCTTAAAAAAATACTCTAAATTTAAACACTATCGAAGAATTAAAATTATGATTTTCTGAAATCCCTTGCTTAGGAATTGTAGAACGGCCATTGATTTTTCTTTCCAGAAAGGAGACTAATTTTTGCTAAATCGGCCGATTTATGCATGTTGTACCGTAATGGTCTATTTTGCAAAAAATCAGACCATTGCAAAACTGAGTTTACTAAATGCTTGATGTGCGCCAAATTATACAGAATGAACGCACTTAATGAAAGATATAAAATTTAGGAGTATATAAGGAAAATTATGTAATTTGTAGAGGAGTTACCGGTTGATTTTTATCAAATTTTGCGGAGCTACAGAATTGACAAAAATTTAAGCAACTGCAGTCTGTGAATTGGTGATCATAGCGGAAAACTTAAATTTTGGTAAATCGATCAATTTGTGTGAGAGGGCGGTATGAACCTAAGAATATGGTGAGAATATATTTTTGTATGGAAAGTACCATTAAAGATGTGACTAATCGGAAACTTTTTCAAAATTCTGTCGCGCTTTATAAACAAATACAAACAACAAAAACTTAAGTTATTGCAGTCTACGAACGTGGATATGCAGGAGACAAATTACATTTCCGAAAACTGGACAATTTTTCTCATTAAAATACATTGTCTACGTGCAAATGCCTTATTTGTATTTGTAATACGAGTATTTGTACTATGTGTAGAAAATAACTACATAGGAGGAAAAGGATGCATCATCGTTTAACCTGCATGTACACCTTTACACTGTACTCTACTATTTCATGTGCATTGTAAATCGTACACATGGAACTGTTTCTAACGTTTATTCTAACGTGTTTACGAAACCATACTAGACCGTATATGGTTCCAACCTATCAACATACGTCCTACATGCAAATGCTTTGTACAAAGGTAATTCGAAAAATAATATCATTTTTAGTGTAACAAGTATTGCAAGTCCTTCAAGGGTTTACTTAAAAAATTAAATTTTTGCATTTATAAATGCGAAAGAAAGTATTGATTGTCACGGCAGGAAAATAGCTTCTTTTTTTAAACTAGAAAGATAACCCACTAATCATTTTTTGTTGCCAAAAACAATTGGATCTTTGCTCTGGAACGACGAGAATTATCAATAAAGCGACAGCTTACCATCCACATATAGTACGGATTGGACGAACTTCAGCTGCTAAGTGACTTGCGGTTTTTTGAACAGTCTAATAATGTTTTTCGATTGGAACTGCTTTAGAATTTATCACATACATAAATCCTTTTCATATTACTGTTTTACTATGAATATGTTTTGATTGATTGATTTCAACTAGTAGCAAAATATTAAAATATTAAACAATTGAGATGTGCCTTTTTAAGTTTGCTTAATTGTTGCTTTTTATGGGACATGTTAAAAATTAGCTAGCATTTATTAGTTTTTTGGCTTATACTTTTACATTTTGTGCCTGGGGAGCCAATAAGTTTGAAATTTATATTTCTTGTTATATATTAATATTAATATATATATTATTATTCGATTTATATATTAATATCAGATTTATATATAAGTAGATTGAATAATGTATCTGTTCAGGATATTATGGAATATGTAATATATTGCATCGGCCAAAAAAGCTTTTGTATTATATAATGAATTACAAATAAAGAAATAAATAAATAAAATAAGTAGACACATATCTTTCCCTTTATGGAACTAGTCGCCCTGTTACAAACGCAATCGTTTTTATTGTCTTTGGGAAACACTTTCGTCCACACAATCAATTCCGCTTAAAATACACAACATATTTTTAAATAAGGTGACTTGCGCTCTTCGCAGTCAAGTCAAATCCGGCTGAAAAGATTTACCAAGGCACATCACATTTTGGAAGAAAATTTCAGTTGAGATTGAATTTTATAGGGCTATCGTCGAAATAAGTTTTCACTGAGAACATAAATGTCGTTCTAAATTGTTATTAAATGAAGTAGTCAAAGAATTTCTTGTAGTTATTTAAAGCTAGCCCTTGATTAACAAATGCGTCAGAAGCGGGAAGTTTCGTATTAAAGCCATAGAAGCTAACAGCTGTGGAAATGAAATCTATGATATTGATTTTGACTAAATACTCATTTTGCAGCCGCGTCTTCTGGTCTAAAACTTTAAGCTAACATTCAACCCCTGGGCTACAGGGACAACTTTAGAACTGTTAATGAAATTGAGGTTTATAATGCCTTTAATTAATACGATCATAATGACTTGTTATTTCACATTTGACTGGAAGATACATGTGATAAAAAGGGACATGTCTGGCCTGAACTGCTTTGACTATCGGCCTTTATCCATATTGTTTGCTCTTTCTATATTCTTGGAAATATTGTAAGGGGTCAGATATATATAAGATCATTTTGAGAGATATATTTTATTATATTCATGCCAATCGGGTTTCCGTGCGAAGGCAGTACAACCTTCCTTACGATAGCATAAAACGATCATTAGACAATAAACGGGATGGAGTGCTGGATGCTTCAGATTTCAGTGAGCCATTTGATCCATTAGATCATTCTGTTCTTTGTGGAAAGCTATAAACGCAATTCATTCACTTCTTATTTTTAAGTTAATTTCTTCATTTTTGTGTGAAAGTTTCCAATATGTTGTTAAACAGGAAAATAACTCTAATCTGTGTAATATTTTATCTGCGATGCCTCAAGGTTTAATTTTGGCATGTTCTGTAGCATGATTTATTTAAACGTTATTAACCTGCATGTTTTGGACTCGTGCCTTAGTAATAAGAATAATAATAATACTTATCTGCATAAGTATACAATTTTAACAATTCTATTTCAAGATTTCACATCGACATATATCAAATTTCCATTTAGGATTCAAGGAATAATATAACAATTAACATCGGTTTTCCAACTTGGTCGTGTACAAAGCATAGTTGATGCCAACAATAATATCAAAACAGTGATGTTAGTTCCACAGATTCGTTTAGTTGTCTTGCTTTTAAAATTGATTGTAAATTAAAATTCTCCTATCACATTGTCGGTACATGTTTGAAAACAAATCTCGCTGATAAAACTTTACAACTTCGATGTTCATTTTTGAATTTTACATAAAATATACTATGTTTTATTATCCTATAAACACAGAAATTTATCTCACCAGAAATTTCTTCACCTGAGATTATAATACTTATGAAAAGTATTTTCTTGGTCGTTCCTTTCAATGCTTTCAGTGCAATTATTTAATCTTTTACATAATTAACCAACCGGCATATCGTGCATGCTGTTACCGATTTCCCAATTGGAAGAGACTCTTAACTTCTAATGGAATATTTTTCTAACAGCGTTTGGAGAGTATTTTGAGGCTCGTGTTCGCACAGTTTAAAAATTTTCGAAACCTCCCCGAACCAATTTAAGTAGAATCTAATGCGTTTCTACATAAATGTTTTATAATTAATCTATAAATTAAATATACTCCCTATTTATTGTTTTGTTACAATTATTACGTATTTTGCTTATTTGTTTTATCAGGTATTTGAAAAAAGTGTGTTAGGGACTTGTTACGAATATCTTCTTATTTGTTTATGTCGTTATAACTCATAAATTGTAATGCTATCGATATGTAGTCCACAATGAATGATTAATAAATATATATGAAATGTGAGAATATCATTTCTATAAAAAAGCCGTGTTTCTTTGTACAGGGAGATTAAAAATAGAGAAGTGCATAAACGTCTTGCTACTATTCATATTTTCTTCATAATTATCCAATCTCCCCCAATTTTATTCAATTTTGCTACACTGTCAGACATAAAGTGAACAAACTATGATCATTTTTGTCGAATTTTACATTAAAAAACTACACAGTGCTGATGTTAGCAGATTCAAGTATATAGACTAACCGATTAGTTGCATTTGAAGCCAATTAAATAAACCTTGCTTTAGCGTGTCTGAATTTTTTCATGAAAAAAATTCCAATTTTTTTAGGTATTATATATTAGAAAATCTACTTGTGGAAGAATCTTTCTGTGATATGGTTGTCTATAACTAATGAATCAGGTAAGAGAATATTACCCCATTTCTTATGGGACTTTCAAATTTTAATTTTATCAAATGCTAAATCCAAAAATACTTACATGTTTTCAATTATTGTTAGTTTCTTATAGTATGTGTCCCTCTCCAGTTCCACAGTCAAAATTTGCTCCGCTAATTGTTGTTGTGCTTCGTGTAAAGTTTTGATACTAGAAGGCGATATTGGTCTCTCCTCCTGTGGGGGAGTTCCTTTAGGAGATTTAAGCGGAGCATCTGATTTAGCGCCAGTTGTTTTCGCACCCGTCCCACCTAAGGCTTGAGCGCCAGACTTTCGTACAGGTTTGGGAACATTTTGAGAGGCACCTGTTAGGGTAGCGGGAACCTTCATATTTTCTTTGCCGGCAGAATGTGTGTCGAAGAATTTCTTAAACCATTGGAGAAATTCAAAATTATCTTGGAATTTGGCCTTCATGAGGCGATCAATGGGCACCGATTTATCGAAATTAAGTTTTATGAAGGCCGACTGGAAGAGTTTCAAGTTGCTTAGAAATTCATGGTCCAACTTAGCATTAAGTTTTATTCTCTTCGCTCCAATACAGTTCGGAAATAACAGTTCCATCATTTGGCAGTAGGCCACGCCTATAAGGAAGGAAGTGAATCGCCAAATCGGAAGAAGTTTTAGTATAAAGTACTTACCAGAGCACAGCTCTTCAATCTTTTTGTGTTGTCCGTTTACGGTGGCATTAACCCAATCCAACATTTCGTGACGTGACATTTTGTCCACTGTGGCACTGGTTATTGTCACGGTTGGCTTCAACTCTGTTTTTGGCATTTTTTTTAAAAGTTTTGGACACAAATTTTACAAATTATGATAGGCTTGATTTGATACCAAGATCGGTGACGACGTGGGTCCTAACGGTATTACGACTGCGAACGTGAGCATGTAAGTGATGATGAGTCTGTGATTCCTTTTAGTTTTTTATGATCAGTTCACTCTGTTTTCTTTTGTTCTGTAAAATATTCTTTCATATATTCTCAGGATTATTCTCTTGGAAGTTGAGACTCAGGGTTGGGAGTATTGTTACAACTGTTAATGAAGTTTTTAAATTTGCCGCGATTTGTATTCTCAATTCTTATATTTGCAAAAAGAGCCACCCTTTAAATAACTATGTCATATTTATAGCATGATAGCAGTTACTTTTTATGTTAAATCAAAGAAAAAATGTAATAATTTGATCTAATTATTCATTTTTGCAGAGACAGAAGGATAATCATATATAAAAGATTTAAACCGAAATTTATAGGTCTTGGCAAACCTTATTTCGATCGGGGCAAAACCAAAAAAGGCAAATAAAAGAGATTTAAAATCACTCTGCATTATGTTCATATTGGCGTCGACGTTTTTTGTTTTGAGATTTCTACCTGTAAAACTTCTAATATATTTTCGGTACAATGGGGAGGTCGCAAACACAGATTTTTCTGAAAGATTTAAATTTAGTTGAGGAAAATGTTGAGCTTTAAAATGTAACCAAATTACCTACTCATGTTGTTAAATCTGTCAGATTAATCGCTTAGTGCTACGCCATTCTCTCTAAGTGGCCAACTCTCGAACACGAGTTTTCGACGGGCAATCTGAAAAGGGCGTCGTTTATTTCAAGTTTATGCGAATTTCGGAACGTATTTTTATATATTAGTATGCAAAAAATGTACGTTCTGGAAAAATTTCCCTCTATACATCTATTTACCCAAGTTACCACCAAGAGAAAAAATTAGGGGAGCTAGGATTTCGTTAAATTCCAACAGGGAGTAAATTGGAATTTAACGAAATCCTAGCTCCCCTAATTTTTTCTCTTTTACGTAGTTAAGTTGATGACTTCTTCGGATCAGAGAAACTATTACTTCATATATCAAAAATAAACACGACAAGTGGATAAGACAAAGGCATACAGTTGGTTACGCGCTATATTGTCGACGTATCACTCTACACAGTTGAATCAGAATGAATTTTACAAATATTGGTGTACAATGCAACTGCTTGATGTGGCAACCCTGTACAAGTGTTAAATATCAAAATAAAGCAATAGAATTTTGCTGCGAAAAATGTGCGTATTGAAGTGCGAATTAACTGTCCGATATTTTGAAAACGCTTTACTGCCGCACAACACTCCGAATGCCACTAATGTAAAGGAAATGTTCTTTTCGTTTTAATATATAAAAATTCTTGACAGTTTATAGTTTCCATCCCTGAGAGGTCGTTCACTTACATGTACTTACACACACACTCAACAAAAGGAGAATAGAGAGAAATGAAGGGTAAGAACTATTTTTGCATATTTAAATATTGATCTGTGATTAATGAACATTGTGAACAGTTCTGTTGGCATTTCATATTCTTCAGTATGGAATATTTTTTAAATGAGACTCATAAGCAGCGATGACATGACATTACGCATCTCGCATTTGAAATAAACTGAACTGATTAAGAACCAGTACAACACTGACTGACGTTTGTCTTCACCCAACGACCTTCTGCGTACAAAAGTGAAAAGTTCAGAGAGCCAGTAGGAGCGTGGTAAATCGCTAAGTTCTTATTAAGAAATACTGCAAATTAAAGCGCAGTAATGGAAGTAAAAGTTTTAACGTTCTGAACTTATTTATTAGAATTTAATTACTATTTATTATGAACTGTCATTTTTCGCTTAGAAATTATATGTAGAAAAATCCTAAGAATATCAACAATGCAGACCAGTTTCATTCGCTGAACTAAGTTGTGCAAACGCATGTCGCTTGTTAAAATTATCGTATGCGATGTCATGTGAACCTAGGAAAATATGGGTTGAATTAGGAAATTTGTATGAGAGGTAGCAGATCCAATAAAAAAAAAATGCAGTCGACGAATTAGTATTTACAGGAAATAAATTTCCATAAATCGGTCAATTTACGAGCTGATCTGACGTATAGATGGTGCAAGTAGTTTGAAAAAAATTATTTTAGTGAAAACGTGTTGAAACATACGTTCTAAACTCCAAGGCGCCACGTTGTTTAGTATTTTTATTTGAGCCACCAAAAGTAAACAATCTCAGTTAATTTGTAAACATGGCAAAAATTGGTCACCGTTATGTAATCCTATATTTCCATTCGAAAGGTCTCAATCCAACCAATATTAATGCAAATTATTTATTTTTTATTTTATTTATTCAGGATTGTAATTTTAAGCCCGAAGGCCGATTTGAAAATTACAAAATTACAACGTATCTTTATAATTCAGTAACAAATGCATTATACAACTTTCCAATACTAATGTTATAAAAAAGTTTATGTATCTTAATAGCAGAAAAATATGATTTAAATATGACGACCTACTTCACTTGTTAGAATTTGCCACTATGTATGTTTTTGGTCCTATAATACGGAATTATAACTTTAATTGGAATTTTGAGCTACTCCATAATATAACGCAAAATTTTTTATTACTTATATATAAATTTAATATATTATATTTAATATATATATACACATTATTTAAAATATAACTACAAAGTTACTGGCTCCCCAGCCACAAAAATATAAGTATAGGAAAAAAAAAACATTATGCAATAGTTAAGTTGTAAATATATCCTGTAAAAGTAACAATTGTACTACAAATTCGAAGACAATAGGTGCACTTAATTGTTTGATGCTTTTCCTACTGCTTGGAGACAATAATCAAACATTATATTCATACCCAGTATAGCAAAAAGTAATATAAAAAGAAAAATTATGTATGTGATACATGGTCAAGCAGTTTCAACCGGAAAACATTATTAGAATATGCAAAAAGCCGCAAGTTACTTGGTAGTTGATTCCAAGTTCGTGCAATTCGTACTATAAATGATTTTTCAAACATGGTATTACAAATTCTTGGTATTATTACCTGAGGTCTTCTACTCGAATGAGAAAAGTTGAAGGTATTACATAAAGGAGCCGGTATACCACTTTTTACTATTTTGTAAAATAAAAATAAATTTCTGTACTGTACAAACCTCTCAAAAGAACATCCCAAGAACTTCTTCACATGTTCCGAAATATGCTGCCTTCTGCGAATATTATAGGCAAACCGTACAATAATATTCACAGCTCTCTTCAATCTTGATAGATTTTCAACATTAGTTCCTGATATCACTTCAAGACAATAAAACATCTGAGGCATAAGTATAGCATAAGCCAATTTACATTTTATTGTAAGCGGCAGGAAAGCAGCAGCAGAATAAAGCCTACGTAAAAGACCATATATTCTCCGGTGAACACTATTAATATGAACTTCAAATGCTAACTTACTATCAATAAGTACTCCCAAACATCTGTGATGACTAACAAAGTCAATCCTTGTCGTTCCCAAAAATATATCCAGATCCGATTCTAGGTAATTGACAGAACCAAAAAGAATAGCCTTGGTCTTAGACGGATTAATTTGTAACGAATTTCTGATAGTCCATGTCAGAATACCATTAAGACAATCATTTATTTCACTTTGCCAAGAGTATGATGGACGATCTGAACAAAATAAGAGCATAATATCATCCGCAAACATAAATAAATTGCACGTGCTACAATTAATGCTTGCAGAAATATCGTTAATATAAAGTACAAAAAGTAGTGGACCAAGGACCGATCCTTGTGGGACGCCAGATGTGAGTTCAAGGCAGTTGGAACGTGCACCAAACAACTCCACAAATTGAGATCTGTTAGATAAATACGACATTACAAGTCTACAAGCGGATCTGGAAAAATTAAAATTAAATTTCAATTTTTCAATCATAGTTGCAAAACAAATACTATTAAATGCTTTGGTAAGATCCAAAGAAATTAAAACATTTTGATATCCACGATTAATATTTTGTCTCACAGTGTCAGTAAGATGTAATAATAAGGACGTGGTGCTATATCCTTTCCGAAAAGCATATTGAGACTGGAAAATATGATTGCGAACATGACAAAGCATTTGGCTTTTCATAATTTGCTCAGCAACTTTGGACAACACTGGTAGAATTGAAATTGGTCGTAAATCCTCTGGACTATTGATAATTTCAGACTTTGGGATAGGCACAACGCACGCAGTTTTCCAGGCTGATGGAAATACGGAGCTCATTAATATTGAATTAAGTACATGTACCACCAGATCCGAGATATATGGATAAATAATTTTTAAAAACTGAATGGGAATACCATCAATGCCAACAGATTTCGATTTTACTCTACCTAAAGCCTCCAGTACGTCAGCATCACTGACACTACTAAATGAAAATGAGTTTTCATCATCACTCAAATTATCTACACTAAAATCAGTATTATACAGGTTTCCACAACCAACAGCACGAACAAAGCAATCATTTATATTGTTTACATCGTCCTCATATGATATTAGGGTTTCACGAGAACAACCTATATTCTTTATAACACGCCATAATCCAGAAGAATCCAAACCTCCAAACAATCGAGCAAAATATTTTCTTTTACATTTTCGCATGATTGATTTAGCTCTATTACGGTACTTGCAATAAATTCTTCGCCTTTCTTCTGTGCGATTATGAAGGTAATCCTTATAAGCCAAATTTCTCAATGATTTAGCCAGAATAATCCCAGGTGAATTCATCCAGTTATGGTCACAAGAACGTAATTTCCTCCGTATAATCGGAACATATGAAAACAAATTCTCTATTAGACAAGAAATAATGTTACATTGGTCATCAGCATTAGAATTGTTAATAATTAAAGTTTCATCAAATTCTGACAAAAAAGTATGGAAGCCTTCCCAATTAATATTATTGAAATCACGGTATTCAAAAATTTCTTCAATATGTTGAATGGTAATTCTAAGAGACGCAAATATTAAGGAGTGATGGGATATAGATGGACACTGAACTTGACTAGAAAAAGAACGCATAGAACTATCACTCACCAACATAAAATCTATTAAAGAAGTTGACCCGTGTGCTGCATCAAAATGGGTTGGTACAGAATTATGTATTATAGATAGGTTCATTCTAGAACATAGACTACGGAGTAAGTAAAGTAAAGTAAAGTAAGTAAGTAAATTAGATTCTACTTTGAGAGAGTCTGAGGGCGTATCAGCTGCCAAGGCGAACAGCACAGCGGTCGAGCAATTGAGGTGTCCACGCCAAACACGGTTTAGAAAATTTTCAAAATGGTATTGGATGATAGTCGGCTGAAAGTTCGTGAGCTAACGGAAATTATAAGCAAAGTGTTATACTCGTCCATCGTATATTGACCGAAGATTTGAAGGTGAGAAAGGTGTGTGCAAGATGGGTGCCGCGCTTGCTTCCAATAGAGCAAAAACAGTGTCGTGAAAATGTTTCAGTAAGGAGTTTGGAGATGTTTCGCTGCAATAAAGCCGAATTTTTGCGTCGATTTATAAGCATAGATAAAACATGAATCTGCCACTTCACACTTGAGACAACGGAACAGTCAAAGCAGTGGAATGGAATGCTCATGGGATTATTTTTATTGGTTATCGTCAGAAAGGAAAAACCATCAACGGCGAATATTATGCTAATTTTTTTTTTTAATTATGGGAAAAAGACCCCATTTAGCGAAAAGGAAAGTTTTGTTTCATCAAGACAATGCTCCAGTTCACACATCCACTATTACGATGGCCAAAATTAATGAATTAAAGTTCGAATTGCTTCATCATACACCTTATTCGCCAGATTTAGCTCCCTCGAGCTATTTTCTATTTCCAAAGATTTGCCAATAAATAAGAGTGGAGTCTGCGGTTAATGGCTATTTTAAGGAGTTTGACAATTCTTACTATAAACAGGGTATAGAAGCTATTGAATTTTGCTGGCAAAAGTGTATCGAGCTAAAAGAAGATTATGTTGAAAAATAAAGGAACTTGTTCAGAACTTTTTTGAGTCCTCTTTGTTAAGTCGGCCAGTTTTAGGATCGGCCTCGTATAAAGGAGTTACCCGAATAGGAGTGATAATGCAGTTCCTTTTCACTCTCAACACTAAGTTTATCAATGGCTTAATAATGTGCGAAATTTGGCAGAGTTATATATGGGTTAAATCTGTCCTTTGTATGGGGTAGAAGGAGCTCGATTACTTGATCGATTTTCCCCAATTCAATACAAATTACAGGTGAAAATTTGAACTTCGATAAATTTGTTCATTCATATGTTCATTCGCATGGTAGATCAAGAGTCGATATGGCTCAGTTGTAATCCTTGGCTAACATTTGCCAACATATTAGATTTTGCCAAATTTTATGAGATTTCATAGAGATTTAGGGCTACTCAGAAATAGCTCAGCGACTTAAAAAGTTCATGGAATCTTTTAGATATTTGTAGATTGTATGTCTTTTCAAATATCAAATGATATATCCCAACGTTTCACAGATTAAAGCTACAAAAATGTAGTTCAAAATGTATTTATTTGTATAATGGAATTTAGATGTAATATGAGTATATAGAAAACTCTTTTGGTCCACGTAGGAAAGATCTTTACAAAAAGTCTTATGGGGACGATTCCAGATGAGATTTATTTGTTTAAGAAATGCCAAACATATACACTCAAGTCCTTTTTATGCGAATTTTTAGATTTTTTTTTGCAATTTTTCTAATATTTATTATTACATTTTTTTCGTTATTTTGAAGTTGGTAACATTTTATTTAACCAGAGGATATTTCGATCATTACACTTATGGCGTTTAAGTTCTGAGTATTTTTCATTTTTATAGAAAGGTATATATCATTCTATACGGCTATAAATGTAATACCCAAAACGAATTTTTTAAACTATCACGTATTTTTTTGCGTTTCATGTATTTTTAAGTCGATTGGACGATGTTCGTCTGTCTGGCTGGTGAACACGATAACTGCGGTAAATCTTTATGCAATTTCCTAGAACTTGGCATAGCCTAATATTTTCTCAGATTGTAGTCGGGGATTGTAAATCGACTATATCTGCCCACTTCTTCTGGTATCTCCCTTACAAATTGAGCGATTTTCCGAAATGAATTTTTCCTCTTCAACTATTGATTCTTAATTTGCATCAACCCAAGTTTTGGCTATTGCATTACCTTATGATGGTTAAAAATTTCCAAGAAATTGAGCGGGTAGTCAAACTTCTTCTGGTACATTAAATATAAAAGAACGAAATAACCCATGTATTCTTAGGTTCTTATATTTTATTCAGTTACACTAAATTCAGTCAAATTTGGCATACATCAAGGTAAAAATAGTGCCAGAAAGTGAAAATGAATCAAACTGACATACCAATTCTGGTATCTCCCCTACAAATTTACTAATTTTCCGAAATTTCCCCTTGTAACTCTTTAAACTACTCCAACCTGAGATTTTCTTCTAATTCCTGATAAAAATTGAAAGAGAAATGGACCAAATAACCTCTCCTTTCCTAATAGTACGTCCCATACAAATTATTGACTTAAGCCACATGTTCCAACAAGTTGTGCATTACTAAGTTAAATTGCAACGTTTTGCAAAATTTGAGAAACTCGAGTGGATAACCACCCCCTTTATCTATTTTAACACATTACTGAATTCAAATTAACTTAGAAAGCATCAGAATTTTGTTAAGCTTTGTTCCGCGAATAAAAATCGATTGCATTTCCTATCGCTTTAGAGTACTTACCTCACTTACAAATTAGCCGAAGATATAAAGTTATGATTATCCTATAATAGTTGAATTCAGTAAGTCATAATTTATCATTATCATTACTGTGCGTTAATTCATAGCATTTGTTGATAAGATCACAGTGATTTAATACATTCCTCCTGGCAATCCAAAAGTTTTTGTGTCAACGCAAAAGGACGTTGGGTGAAAGTATATGCCAGCCAGTTCACCTGACTAAAGTTTCTATACTGGTTGTTATATAAATAATGTTGTTGGAAACGGCAACAAAATGTGTCTGCTGAAGTTATTGTAATAAAATTTGTCAACTTTTTGTCTCCGATTATTCTTATTAGTATATAAGAAAAAATACAATTAATTTTTTTGGAAACAAAAATGGAAATTTCTTTGGAAACAAATTATTAGGTAGCATGCATAGAGGAGAAAGACACATTGTTACCAATTAATGTTTTAAAAGTGGACAATCTCTAATAAGTGATCGTAAGGATATTGGTTCCTATATTATAAGTATAACAAAATCTATTATTTTCGGTTCATAAACTAGTTCAGAAGTGTTGTTGTAGTCCTGAGATGCAATGCGCCTGCGAAACAGCGAAATTGAAAAAAATGAGGTTAGCGGTATACTGAGTGGATTTTATAAAATGATTTGTTCCCAGATTTTCTTATTGTGGTTAAAGATGCCAAATTATTTTTCTAATAATAAGTGATATTAACTTTATTTATTTAAATTTTTGATTTTTAATTTATTTACTACATTTTTTCTCTATTATAAAACTATCTGCTTCGTTCCCAGATTTTTCTTACTGTGGATAAAGATTCCAAATTATTTTTTGATAATATGTGATATTAACTTTGTTCATTTAAATTTTTGATTTTTAATTTATTTACTACATTTTTCCTCTATTATTAAACTAAAATCTAAATTGATTATTTTGTTATGCCAGAAGTATGTGAATTATGTATTATGCAAATCTGCTTAATTTTTTTTCCAAATACTTTTTTTTGTATTTTTATTGTATCACATAGTATTTGCACGGTGTTTACTATTTTTATATAGAAGTGTACGTTTAATGATTTTTTTTGCCGAACGTCTTAATAGCATGTTAGTTATAGTTTGCATTTGTGGTTTATTTAATTATAAAACTAGAATATATTCTCAGATAAGCATATACGATGGCTTCCAAGTGATCACAAATTTGCGACGTTTATGCGTTTATCTGCTTAGTTCAGAATGTTTTACTATGATTCCGAATAATTAAAATTCTATTTCCGCATTCAAAATGTTTGCCAAATTACCATATCATTATATATTAATTGATTTAGAGGCATAGTTCAGGAGATTGACAAATTTACATTTTGCCAACAATTTCCAGTATTTTGAACCTTAAGCAAGATAATTTTTAAATCTTATTTCCTATTTGATTTCATAGAAAAGCCTACATTATTTTGGCAGCTCTTTCCGTTAGCTTCCATTTTGTAAGCGTTGTTCTTTTTGTTTCCAAATAATTTTAAATCCAGTTTCCATATACACTACTGTGCTCAAAAGGTAGGAACAGTTTTTATTTTATTTATTTACCCCCCCAATTATGTTTATTTATTAGTCTAAATCTATTTCATTATGGCCACGAAAGATGTCAAATACTTACCTTCCTATAAGTCCTTCAAGGCGCCCTACGATTTGTGTTGAATCTCTTGAGGTGCCTCCGCGGAGCGGTGTTTTGAGTTCAAGAAATAGTCGGAAGTCACAAGGTACTAAATCTGGCGAATTGGCGGTTGTGGACCGACACCACTAGAATTTATGGCGAAAATTTTGTGAAGAGAGAATGTCTGCTCTAAAAATTGTTGCCATAATGTTAATTTTTGAGCGACTTTGGCCAGATCTTTTTCTGTCACGATATGTTCTCGATTTTGTCGGTTGTTGCCGGATCTATAAATGGGAGGATTTCGTTATTTGAAACAATTGGCTAAAATTATATGAAACCAATTGTAATGATTTTTTTCTCGATTACTATTGCTATAGTTAATGGTAATGGTTTCAGACTAATTATAGATGATTACATTATAAGTATCAATTCTAATGAAATCGCATCAATTGTTCAAACAATCATTATCATTACTAGGTCATTTCATCCATACTTGTGTTGAATTGTGGAACTTCATTCAAAATCCCTACTTTCGCACTGCAACTGATATTTTTCGTTCTTCGAGGAAAGATATTTGGTTTTTTGATAATTTCATAAATAATGCTTGAAGCAAACCAATGGTGTTCTGAACCCTAAATATTCTTTTGGTGCCGATTTCGTTGCAACTGGTTCAAATAACAGCAATTGAAAATTCTTGAATATCATTGAATTCATTCATTGCTTTTAATTTTTATTATTCGATACATTTGTAACGCAATTGAAATGATAACGAAATTTTTTCACGTCTGGCAATGCTGTCAGCTGTTACATACCTGCCATCTGAAGTGTTATTTATTAGTGAAAGGTTTTACTATTTACGAATATGGCACGTAAGAAGAACGCGTAAAAATAGTTCAAATTTACTACAAAAGTGATGGAGGTGATTCAAATGTGATTCAACACTACCGATTTTACCTTTTTAGTATGATAAGTTTCCAGAATGCGTAATTTCACGTTTTGGCGACGTCAATTGGCCACCAAGACGCCGTTACACTTTTTATGTGGGTATACGTCAAAACCCGTGTTTACGAGCATAATTCTCAAACGCACCGCCCGAAATGTGTGAAAATGTGGTCGAAAACTACCTCAAAAGGATCCACTGCCGCAGCTAATGCAGAGGCGGCCATTTAAATGATATTGTATTTCATTATGGCAAGGTCAAGCATTAAATTGATATAAAAATTTTATCAAAATCATGGCTTTATGTGTGTTTTATTTAACTTTACTTTTGAAACCGAAACATGGATAACCTCATCTCATCTCTAGCGATAATGTGCATCATAACATGCTGATAACCAAAAATTATCTTCCAGCAGATTTTGAAATTGAGGTCTAAAATATATTTTAAAATGGAGTTGACCGGTTCGTTTAAGATTTTCAAATTATCAGCAAGGCGCCTAATTGTTAATCAATTGCTTATGAGCAACAATCTTGAATTTTGACTTTAATAATCATCCAGGGCGCTTTAGATCTTCAACACGTTCCCGGTATTCTTTGAGAGTTCTATAGGTATACCACCTAGAAACACTTCTCTACGACAAAATATGTATGTTCGCAAAAGGCTTTCTGCAATATTTTAAACGTTTCCGCGTCAGAAAATTCATTTCGTAATAAAATTTTAATGCAAATTGTGTGATTAACAAAGTCAAACTCTGATGACATTAAACATTGCGTTGCTCTAGATGGCGCCAAAAAGTTAAGATTTCGTACTCAAACTCAAACCCCTCGGACAGTTTTGTGAGTAGGTAGCTGAAAATATAATGCCGTGACAGTCAATCAGGTGCAAATTTCGCCGATTCCGTTCCGGCATTACAGCTGTAAGCAATGAGATTAAAATTAGGTATTAGAAATAAAATTAAAAAAACAAAATGACGATTTATTTGCCAAGTGTAGAAAAATACGTCTAATTATCTACTAAAGTACGTAACATTACAATTCTGCTTTATATCCGGATATTTTCTTAACTTTTTCGACTTTTTTAACAAAATTAATAAAATCATGATACAAAATATTTGACACTTCCATGGCAGCAAAGTGGCCACCCTCTCTGTAGTAAGTGCTGTGAATCAAATTCGTGTATTTATCCTTCAGCTGGAAGTCCAACATGTGCATAAGATCATTCTTGAAACGGGCACAGCCCGTAGGGACAATCGTGGGAACTCGATCCAACTGTAGGGCTAACTGTTCGGGCGAAAAGTTCTCCTTGTAGATACGCTGTGATGTTGTTATGGAATTAGTCAAATGGTATATCATAACATTATCCAAAAGAGCATCTAACTTGTAACGCTTCTTTAGTCCGCCATCGGGTAAATGGCGATATGAGGCGTTTGTCCAGGTGGAGAATTTCTCTAATATATACGCGGCCAAACCGACCGGATTGTCTTGTAAGACAGACCCAATGGTATCGGGTTTGGTAGATTGTAAATGCATATATCCAGATTCTTCCAACAGTAATGAGAACTTCTCTGATATGGGGAAGAAGAAGTCTTCATAGCCTTTGGGAGCAAATATACTGGGGAACATGTTAGCAACAAAGAGTTTAAGCATAGCCTTTAGTGACATAACTCCACACATATTGGAATGGTAGCCAAGTACATTTTCGGGGAAGAGTGTTGCGATATGAGACCCAATAACGGAGCCCCAATCACCGCCTTGGATAAAGAATTTTTTATAGCCAAGACGCAACATCAAATTACGCATCATAATTGCAACTTGTGCTGGGCCTAGGCCTGGCTTTGACGTGCCCTGCAATGAAGAGTAAACAAATTGATTAGTTATTAATGTCCTACTGCAGACATATTATTTAAATGAAATAATATAAATAAAATGTAACGTATTTAGTTATATAATTGATAACAATTATAACTAATTATTTGATTAATTAATATAAATTTCGGTCATTTATGATTTGATATATGTATGAATGCCCAGTTTTGTGTCATTTAAAAAATAAAGAGGTTTTCACGAATTCATGCGCCATTTTGCTTGTTTGCAATAGTTCTCACTAGAAATCGTATACAAGCACCTCAACATATGGGTATAAGACTAGTGCGCTACGTGGTACCTTAAATTATGCGTAGGGAGCTACCTTACAATTTCTTCAAGAGCCAATTGAAATCCATTATTTTTGCATGATATTGAAGTCTTTATTTAGCATAGTTTCAATGATACGATTTCGATTTCGACAACTTGTTGCTATTTTGATATGTAATTCCTTTGGGCCTCTCTCATAGAAAACCTCGTCCCTGTTGGCAAAAAACTGGGGCGGTCGATTCTCATAAGCTTCTTTTGAAGCGAATTTTTCACCAGCAAATTACGTGTAGGAAGCTGTCCTTAAAGAACGAATTGCCTCTTTGCATATCAGTAATATAAGTTGTATTAAAAAGAATAATTGCGGGTGATTGGCTGTTACATTATCAAGACCATCAATTCTATTCGTATTTTCAGCCGTCTGGCTCATGTATTTGACTTTATAAAGGATTTTCTCTTTGCTAGCGTCCCCCTTTGACGTACTCTCAAATAATGCTGCGTCAATCAATCACAAAACTGTCTGAGTAGATGTCTGAGTACGCCACCTATCGTAACACAATCATATTTGTATAACTGGAGAAATACATTTCTAAAATCATTTATTAGAAAAAATAATGGATTCCTTTTTACTATACCTCATACATTTGTATGTTAAATCAAAAACTATTGTATTACTGCTGTTTTATATTTTTACTTGGGTTGGGTTGGGTAAGCAAACAATATTCTTTCCCTTTGATTTAAATCAAAACTGATAGGAAAGATATCGTTACAAAGGGGCTTTTTCCATACAAAATACATGAAAAGTCTGCAAACGGAATTCCGTTCGCACACATTTTCAATCGCACTAGCGTTGTGCAGTGGGTTGCCAAACGAAAAATTTCACATTAAAGGGTTATTTGAAGTAAATGTTGATGAATCTTTCCATGGCATCGAAATGTGGAAGGGACGTTGTTATCGATTCAGTTTTTTCAAATTCTGCCGGTCTTTGTAAATTTATACAATAGAATTAAATTGAATGAATGAGGAGTTACATATTAAGAAAAAAGTGTACTAATTTCGAGCCAGGATGAACTCTAATTGAGTAAAAATGATTTGAATATAGTAACAAGTACCTCTATGCTCAAAATAAGTAATGAAATTATTCGAGTAAGTTAATATACTTATTTTAAAAAAATAAAATTTAGTCCATTTAAGTTTCACTTCTTTGCTTCAAGTAAAATATTAACTAATTTGGTAAACTTATTTTAATTCAAATTCAGTACGATTTTTTTTTGATTGCGGGGAACGGATTGAGTTTCAGATTCAGAACGGATTGAGGCTCACTGTGAGAAGTACCAGAAGAGGTGCGTCTATACAGCTTATTTATAATCCACGGCTACGACCTAGTGAAATAAGTTTTAACCTGTGTTAGTTTTTAAGAACACTCATAAGGATTTACGACAGATAGACTGACATTGCTCAATCGACTTAAAAAGACATGAAGCACATTTGGGCAAAAAACACTTGGCATTGCAAATACTTTCTTTGGGACGCTACATGACTGCAGTGTCAAATGATATACGAGGACGGTCCCAAAGCTAGCCGACTTGACGTATAGATGGTGCCAGTAGTTTGAAAAAAATATTTTGGTGAAAAGGGGCAACCTTATAAAACATATACTTTGCGTTGTTTAGTATTTTTATTTAAACAGCAGAGTTTAAACGAGGCCGTACGAGCTGCCAAGACGAACACTGTAATGCTGATTAATTGAGGTGTCCACGCCAGGCATGTAGGAGCTAGCTGAAATGATAGACATTTCAAATAGACACATACATTGTATATTGCACGAAGAATTAAAGATGATACAGTTGTGTGCTAGATGGGTGCTGCGCTGGCTTTCAATAAAGCAAAAACAGCTTTGTGAAGATGTTTCAGTAGAGTGTTTGGCGAAGACCCGTTTTTGCGTCGATTTAACCATGGATGAAACATGGGTTCACCACTTCACACCTGGGACAAATTAATATTCAAAGCAGTGAACTGGAATGCGAGACGTGTGTTCAAAGAAGGTTTTTGGGATGCGCATGGGATTATTTTTATTCATTATCTCTAGAGAAGAAAAAACCATCAACGGCGAATATTATACTAATTTATGGCAACGTTTAGGTGATGAAATTATGGAAAAAAGGCGGCATTTGGCGAAAAAGAAATTGTTGTTTCATCAAGGCAAAGTTCCAGTTCACACACCCACTATGGCGATGGCCAAAATTAATTAATTAAAGTTCGAATTACTTCACCACACACCTTATTCGTCAGATTTAACTCCCTCGGACTATTTCCAAACTTGAAAAAAGTGACTCGGCTGTAAAAAATTTGCCAACAATGAAGAAATGGAGTCTGTAATTGATGGCTGTTTTAAGGAGTTTGTCAGTTGTTACTATTAACAGAATATTGAAGCAATTTAATATCGAGCTAAAAGGATATTATGTTGAAAAATAAACAAAATTTTTCTCAACTTTTTTGTTTCTTTATTAGGTCACCTAGTTTTGGTGACCGTACTCGCACAACTTTCTACTATCAACTCATTTTAAATTAAGATTGTAGAAGGATGATTTATTAATGTGTTTATATAAACAAAATTATATGATTTTTTTTCACACTTCCCGTAGTTGTAAATACAGATATGATACGCTGAGTAGAAGACAACGTGGCCCTAACTGTAGTGCATCGCCGAGAAATAGTCTCTGGCAGCAGTAATTTATTATCTGATAACAATTGGAAAACGACACTTACCTGAGACCACGCATAGCCCGGTAAACTTGGCACGACTACGTTGAATATATATTTGTTGTTCTTGTCCTTTTTCGTTTGATGCAACTTATGGATCAATGTGTAAAATTCACGTACAGAGCCCGGCCAACCATGCAACAGTAGAACCGGGTAATGATGTCTGTCCACCGTGTATTCATCGTAGACCATCAAATGTAGAAAGTGAAGACGTAATCTGTGGGGGGAGTGACACGGGTTTCATTATTTTTGTGGTGCTTCTCACGGATTTCTGAATTTCAGGTGACAACGATTGACAACGTCAGTCGAACTACCAGCAAACTCAATATTTGTGGTGATAAGATGACACGGAATGCATGTAGAAACTTACCCTTGAATATCGGTGGTGAAGTGATTGAATTGCCAAAGAAATATTTCGCGCTCGCGCCAACGAGGCAGATAATCATCACGCCAATATTCCACCAGTTCTTCTAGGAATTTTGAATTGAAGCCGTATTCAAAATTAGCTCCTTCTAAAGGTTCCGTCAAGCGTAGCGTGCGATTCAGTTGGTTTCTCAGGTCCTCTATAGTCTGGGCAGTTGTTACGGACAATGTCAGTGGGGCAGTAGGTGCTGGCGGGAATGAGTAATACTTACTGCGTCCGCATATAGTAAACGATTGCCTATCACTTCTGACGAGTTGGCCAAATAGGCGTTCCAGTCTTTGGGTTCTGCCTCATCACCCCACCATTGGTTTAGTGGTAGTTTGGGTGCTTCAACAGGGCCCAACATGTCAACAGCCTTCTTGTACAACATACCACCCACCACGGCGAGTATGAGGATAAGGATTCGTGTAAACGGTGACATTGTCTCTATCTGTTCCTTGCCAGATAATGCGCTTCCTTTTTGTTATTTCAGTTAACTATGCACCTAATTATGGAGCTGTGAAGCGTGCCAGCGATATGCTTCAAGTATTGTACACAACTGCCACTAAAAACGCTTAGCAATTGCCGTAATTGCTGTTCCTCCCAGGCCATAATCGCTAATATTAGTTTGTATTTGCGTTGTTGTTATTTTGTTTTGATTTTCGTTTTGTTTTTGTATTCAAATGCTGGCGTCGTATCTGTACGTAAACGTTATCGCATGATAAGTAGTATACTAAGCCATAAGCGATCAACATTTCGATCCCTTTGTCTCCCCTAACATTTATAGGTAGGTAAGTGATAGATACAACCGTAAATACGAGGGATATTGGGAAATTGTTTCAATCTGGAAAAATAGTTTGTTCAGAAAATGCTTTGTTATTATGTATAACTTATATGCTCGTATAGTCCATTCTAATTAGAAAGGCACTCGAATATATTGCGACATTTTTTGCTGGGTATGTTAGAATTTCTATGTAATCCAACTAATGAAAAGTTTTAGCAAGGAGAGATGTCATCGTTTTAAATCCAAAACGTTGTAAATACGAATCGAGTTTTTGTTTCGTTATTGTGTTGTATTGTATTTTGTACTTCAATATCAATAATTAGCAAAGATTCGTAAAGTTTAGAGCTTATATTCTCCGGTAAAATATAGTAAAAAGATCGTTACGTCTTTTTGAATTTTGAATCAAATTATACGCAAGTTGTAAAGGGTGTCCCAACAAGAATGCAAGATTTAAATAACTGATGCAGCAATTGAATTGTTTCTCTAGCTGCATGACATGTGGCGCCGTCTTGTTGAAACCACATGCCCTCCACATTCATTTCTTCAATTCTAGGCACGAGAAAACTGGTTATCATTTCACGATACCGAACACCATTGATTGTTTGTCTCAGTTTCAGGTCCAATGATTTCTCCAGCCCAAAACCCACACCACATAATGACACGTTGAGGATGCATTTGCTTCTCACCCCAAATGCGACAATTCTGCCTATTGACGAAGCCATCAAGATGAAAATGGGGCTCGTCACTGAAGATGATTTTGTCGGCAAAATCAGCATTTTCATGTTGCCTCCTCTCCAATACCCAATTAACGAACTCCCTTCGCTGTCCATGGTCAGCTAGCTTCAGTTTCTGAGTCAATTAAACTTTGTATGCATGAAGATGCAAATCTTCCGTCAAAATTCGCTGCATAGTGGATTTGGAGACACCAATTTGCTGAGCTCGGTGTCGAGTTGAGGTGGATGGAGTTTGAGCGACATCATCACGTACAGCTGCGACATTTTCAGTCGATAGACCTGGTCGAAGGCGCGTTGTTGTCTTTACATCACTAACAGACCCAGTTTTGGCAAATTTATCCATTAATCTCTTTACAGTTGACTCTTTTGAAGCATTATTGTGACCCCAAATTGATCGCAATTTGCAAACTGTAACCGCAAAACTTTTACCATTTCGGTAAAACATTTTTATTAACCTCGTACCTTCTACTAGCAAACAATAACAATTGTTTAAATGTCAAACAATGACACTTCGAATGGCGCCAAATTTAAATCTTGCGTTCTTGTTGGGACTCCCTTTATTTAAGAATGTTAGCTGTTATCAAAATTGTTATGTTTAGCGATAACTTAGGATCTATTTATAATGAAGAATATTGTCACAGGTTATTTTCGAAGAAGAAGGTTAAGGTTACATGTATTTACATTTTTTTTGAAGTTAGAAAATCCGAAATATTCAACAATGTGTTTTTGTGAAGTAGTTAACGGTGTTAACTGTGTAATTTTAAAATCTGAAAAAATTTCCACATTTGTAAACTTTCACCCCGAGAAATAGAGGTGCACACATTGTGATACGTCAAAAATGTAACACCCAGAAAGTAACGTCTAAGGTACCAAATATCTTTTGACCAGATCTGTCTTCTGCATTTTTGAGTCGGTTGAGTAATGTCTGTTTATAAGGCCGGCTGATTGCTTAGTGGACTCGATAAGTGCCGGAAATCATTCCCTTTCTTAAAATTTTTTACAGTCTACATACATATTTTGCCATATTTTGGGCTATATCGGTCCGTCCCTTCTAGTATCTTCCATACAAATTGATAAAATTTCGGGAATTTAGTATTCTCCCCTGTAACTCCAAATTTGCAGACTGAAGTAACTTATATTTCTGCCCAATGCATTTGTTTATAATGCTTGGTAGAATTAAAAAAAAAAAAAAAATCCATAGATCACGCCTTTTTCGGTACATTCCATATAAACGGTACCTCCCACATATTCTTAAATTCATATCTTTTATATCGTTGCTCTAAGTATAGTCGTATTTGTCATATTTGGCACATGCTGAGCGTTTGCCACGGAAAGGTTTCATTACAAAAATCGACAGCATTGCCACAACCCATTTGGCACTTCCTGTACAAATTGGTCTATTTTCGGAAATTCGATCTTTCCTCCGTAATTTCTCTGTAAGCTTAAAGAAAAATTGACCAAGTAACCATGCCTCTACTCTGGTACCTCCCATACAAATCACCGGTTTAAGCCAAATATTCTTAAGCTCATGTCTTTCTAGTAGCTTTACTGAATTCAGTCAAATTAGGCACACGTTACGCGTTTGGTGAAGTAAATTCTGAAAATGAGATGGGTAGATGGCACCACTTCTGGTACCACCCATACAAATTGCCCGATTTGTCGAAATTTATTAGGTATGCAACCAAGTTCTCGCCGTTTTTTTTTTTATTGAACTTTAATATGAAAACATGTTTACAAATGCTTCATTGAAAGTATTGCCCATCGCTAACTACTACTTTTTCCCATCTTTCTGGCAAAGCTCAAATTCCGTCACGGTAAAACTGTTCATCTTTTGATGCTATCCACGAATCTAGCCATTCCTTGATGTCGTCGTACCAGTGGAACTGCCGCTCAGCCAGACCGTGTGCCATCGAATGGAACAAGTGATAATCAGACGGCGCAATATTTATAGAATATGGAGGATGGGGTAAGATTTCCCATTTCAGCATTTCCAGGTAGGTTTTAAAGGGCTTGGCTACGTGAGGCCATACATTGTCATGCTGAAAAATTACTTTTTCGTGCCTCTGCACGTTTTGTGGGCGTTTCTCGCACAGAGATCAGCTCAACTGCATTAATTGAAGTCGATACCGATCCCCAGTGCTTAGTTTTAAAAGCTCGTAATAAATAACACAGACCTGGTTCGCCAGAAACAGAGCATAACCTTCGCAGCGTGAATTTTCGGTCGAGGTGACGACGCAGAAACATGACCGGGCAGCCACCATGACTTTCTTTTTTTTGGATTGCTGTAATGAATCCATTTTTCATCACTCGTTACAATACGATGAAGAAAACCCTTCCTTTTTTTATCGCTAAAGCAGTTGAAATCGCTTGGAAATGGCATGGTGGGTAACTCCTAATACCCATCAATCAATGCCGTCAATTCGATGTCTTCGAAGGTTTCCCGCCTTCCTTCATGCGAACTGTCGTCAACATCGTAATCACCGTCTTTATAGTGACGTTATTTCACTTAAAGCAGCATCTCTGTAAACGTTTTGAAGCTCCCGATGAGCTCAGCCGCCGTTTTCTTCGATTGAAAAAAGAAAATCAATACTTCCCGCATATGATGATTATTTGGCACAAAATCATACATATTCACACAACCAAAAGAATATGACGTCAAGAAAAAATTACTATTGTGTCGAGGCGGTATGTTTACCATGTGTCTGAGCTTAGCTCATGACGTTTAGGTTATGGTAAGATGGACTAGCACTTACAGCTGGCGCCATCTATTAGCAAACAGCGGGAACTTGATTGCGCACTTATTAGTTTTTCGCTGTAATCTCTTATCCATAGACTATTTAGGTTATTACAATTTTGGCACATATTCTGCATTATAATGCTTCGTGAAATTTAAAAAAAAAAAAAAAAAAACTTAATCGGACAACCATTCCCTCTCAGGTGACTCCCATACAAGTTACGAGTACATAATTTTGCCCACGTATTTATAGATTCATTCATTCATAATATAAGGTAGTTACGTTTCTAATACCTTTTACTATTTCAAAAATTTTTTAAAATTATGATTATATAACTGTAAATGGCAAACCTATCACTAAATAAATAGCACTTCAGATGACAGGTATTTAACAGCTGACAGACTTGCCAGACCGACGGTTTTGAAACCACTAAATGGATACCGCTGCATAAACGATGATAGCTATCGGCGTGGAGCTGTATGATATTTCACTTATATGACGAATCGCATATGTATAATGAACGAAAATAAGCCTCTTATGTTGTGGTCTTCATTTTTCACATCTGCAAACTGAATAATAGCACACGCGATATAAGAAAAATATTGTAATTTTTTATTTCATAACAAAACCCAAACAATTACAATTCGAATACGTTGTTTTATATGTATTAATGTGATTGGTATTTTATATATATAGTTGTATAAACGAATTTGATCAAAAACAATTTTTGGAAATGTTACAGAATATTTTATAGCTTTGCTTTGTTCATGAATTCAATAAAATCATTATATAAGACTTTTGGCACTTCCATCGCCGGGAAGTGTCCACCGTCTTCGTGGTGAGAGCTAAAGATTAAATTTAAAAATTTTTCCTTAAGTTGACAGTCGGTGATATGCCACAAGTCATGAAGAAAGCGGGAACAGCCCACAGGCGCCTTAATATGGACACGATCCAATTGCAGACCCATCTGGGCCTTAGTAAATGCTTCAGAGTAGATGCGTTGTGATGTTAAAATGGAATCAGTTACATAGTAGATCATTACATTATCGATTAGGGCTTCCAAGGTATAACGTTTTGTAAGGCCACCATCGGGCATATATTTGTAGTCAATATTTGTCCATGCCGAGAACTTTTCAAGTATGTATGCGGCCAGACCGACAGGATTATGCAAAAGAACAGTTCCGATTGTGTCGGGCTTTGTGGCTTGTATATGCATATAACCTGATTCCTCCATTATGTAGGAAACGAATTCGCCCATAGTCTTGTAGAATTTGCTGTGTTCTTTATCGTAGAAGAGACTGGGTACAAAATAGGA
>JAHXMU010000522.1:147195-180575 GCA_019455685.1 Philornis downsi | reverse complement strand
ATTTCGCTGAACTGAAACACGAACACGCTCCACAATGTCGGCTGATCTTGCAGAAACTGGGCGACCACGAACCGTAATTGGTACTGTTGAGCCGGTTGTTTCGAACATTCTGATCCATTTTCGTATCACATTGGCGCTTGGAACTTCACTTAAATCGTGTAAACCGTGTTCATGCCGATACAAACGTCGTGCAGTAATCACTGATTTATTGTTTTTGTAATACGCTCGGACACAAAATGCACGCTGCACTCCCGTGTACGACTCCATGGCGACTAAATTTCCAGGAAGCGACGCAGCGAACAACATATCCCCCCGCCACCCCGGGCCGCGCGTTACCGAGAAGTTGAAGAATTAAATCGCCAACACTCATATGGCCCACCCTGTATATGTAAGTCAATTCATCTGACTGAAATTTCTGTACTGGTATGTTTTGTTGCTTCTTAAAAATTTAGAGATAATCAAAAGAAATCAATAATACTTTTGATGCCTCTACTATTGGAATTTCCCAAGTGATTGCCAAAAACACTGTTGCCTGGTGTAATTAATATACACACATATATGTGCATACATGTTCAAAAATATACCAATGATATGCCTGTACGTATTGTGTATTGTTAGTGCACATCATTTAAGACAGCATAAATGATCGTTAATTTGTGAATTTTAACAGGTTACCATCGAAATAAGTTTCTTTGCTTCACGTATACTCGTACTTACCTTACTCACTAAACGCAAATGGACTTTGGGGCCAACGATCTATCTCTTTTATAGTCTATAACTATATAATTTGCATGTTAAGTAGCTAATAATTAATATCGTTAATTTTAAGTGCTTTTGACAACGTTTTGTTTGGTGTAGAAAATACATACGCAACGTATAAAATACAAATATTACAATCACGCCAACATTTTCGGAATATGGTAGGTAACAAAATGTTAAAATTTCAAAGAATAAATAAACAAATACAGTGGAATAAATGAATACATCATACTAATTGCTGAGTGGAATTCTGGATGCCAACAGTGTGTGAAATAACTAGGCTAGTATAGTTTAGTATAGTATAGTAAAAACTCAAATTTAAATCAAATGTTTTAAATAATTTTGTCATTTTACAAAAGTTTATTCAAGGGTAGTATAAAACCAAATTGAAAGCAGGCACAGAAATTTCGGTCATTTAGTAAACATTTAGTAGACATGACCCTTAATATAAAGGGTTATTCGTTTCGAAACCGATTATACTTACTGTTAAATACTTGTCATCAGTAGTGCAATTTTTAGTTTACGCATATGAATCATTTAACAGCCGAAGAACGCTTAAAAATAGTTAAAACTTACTACAAAAGTGATGATTCAAATGTGGTTACTTTTCCTGCATTACGGAGTGATTATGGTCGTCGTAATCGACCGATTGTAGAAGGAATTGGAGACTGGAAAGCGTAACAAATGTGGTCAGGCCCGAGCATCATCGCACTGTACGCCCTGCCGAAAATATCGCTTCTGTTAGTGAAAATGTGGCGGATAATCCGAGTAATCGTCAATTCAGAGCGCTATGGCCGTATGATAACCGACTTTTTTGTGGTTTGCAATTGAAGATTATGAACTGGACGATATGTGATTTCGACAAGACATTGCCATGAGCTACACAATACGACCGACTTTGGCTTTATTGCATGAGAAGCGTAATTTCGCGTAATTTCACCACCAAGATCATGAGATTTGACGCCGTTAGACTTTTTTCTGTAGGGGAACGTGTTTATGCGGATAATCCCCAAATGTTGGTGCATTTGAAAACTAACATCCGCCGATATACCGTCCGAGATGTGTGAAAAAGTGCTCGAAAGTTACCTCAAAAGGATCCACTGCTGCAACCAATCCAGAGGCAGTCATTTAAATGGCATTGTATTTCGTACATAAGAAACTCCTTCCTTTTTTGTCGCTGAAGCAGTTGTCCACAGGCGAAAAAACGACGCTCAACGTCTTTTGGCTTCAACTCATAAGGAACACAAGTTCCTTGTTTTTGAATCATTCCCGCTAGAATAAGATGAAGAAAACGCTTCGTTTTTTGTCACTGAAGCAGTTGTTCACGACGGTCAACGTCCATTGGCTCATAAGGAGCCAACGCATCGCTTGGAAATGACTTGGCGGGTAACTCCTAATACTGAAGCAAGCTCTGTCTGCGTTTGAAGGTTTTCGAAGGTTTTTTGTCTTCCTTCACGCGAACGATCGTCAATATCAAAATCACCGTTTTTAAAGCGACGGAACCAATTTCGACACGTTGTTTCACTTAAAGCAGCACCCCCGAAAACGTTTTGAGGCTTTCGATGAGCTTCAGCCTTCGATTGAAAGAAGAAAATTAATACTTTACGCATATGACGATTATTTGGCACAAAATCATGCATATTCACGCAAGCCAAAAAATATGACGTTTGAAGAAAATGTGGTATGTTTACCACATGCCTAAGCTTCGCTTATGACGTTTAGGTTATGGCAGTTTAAATGCTAGTAGATCACATGCAGCTGGCAACATCTATTGGCAAACAGCAAGAACGTAGTTGCGCACCGAATAGATTTTGAACAGCTTTGTAATAGCATACTTGATTGAGAATATATAAGCGATATTAACTGAAAACTATTTCATCTACAATCAATATGAACGCCATTTAAGAAAAGGTTTTATTAATGGTTCTAAAAATGAGTTTATTTTGAATTTATTTAAGGTATTAACTCAAAGAATTATTTCCTAAAAGAAATTAATACCGTTTATGGAACAAATCTTTAAATGATTTGTTATGAACGAGAATTGATTACAAAAACATTATAATAATTCTAAAAATGTACAATACGAGTATATCAAAGTGAGTTCACAACATCTATTCATCATATAATACGTGTCGGCTCCTTAAAATTGAGTTTTTAAAATATTGGCTCGATTCTGAGTATCGTCTCTTCCAAAATTAAATCGGAATGGGTTATACTCGTATGTTGCCATTTTTTTAATGTTTTCCACTCGCCTGCCTTTATCTCCATCAAGGATAAGCTTACTGGATCTGTCCCTTGGGAAATATATATAACAACCTTTATTTCAATGCTATTTTTCTCCATTCAGCTGTCAGTTTTATTATTAAAAAAATTGTTTGTAATATTCTGATAACAGCCAATGCAAACCAGCACCAAATGCATTTCTATAAACAAATATTAATACGTATGTTTGCGTATAGGCTCATATATCACTCACCTGACGTGACCTTTGACGAAACTGCCTGCGAGGACTGAAGAGCAAGACATTTTAAAAAATCTCTTTTTTTATTTTAAAGATGGGATGGTAAAATATTGTCAATAGGTTTAAAATGTGGAAACCAGAAGTTTTTTTCATTATCTTAAGAAATTTGTGAATTTTTTTTTTAACTTGGCTCCACAGAGAAAACTCGAAAAACTCGGTTTAAACTGTTTTATTGATCGAATACCCAAAAACGTTATTTGTGGGAAAATACTTTTCGAATTACTTGAAAGCGTTTTTTTCTGAAAACATCAGGATTTGAACAATATAGAAGCTACAGAGACAAAATTGAATATCTGAAAACCACCCATTTTGTATGCAAAGTACATAAAAGGGTAGTCAGAATACGGTTCATTTTCATCCTAAAGCACTACCATATTAAACTCTTAACATCCACTAAATTTGTCAGAATTTAGTGTAACCGGACAGAAGATATGAACCTAAGAATATATGGGTTAAATCGGTCATTTGTACATGAGATACCAGGAGTTGTAGGCCGATATAGGATATAGGTACAGTCCCCATCTACTATCTTGGAAATATCAGGCCATGCCAAGTTTAAAAAGGTATCATAAAGATTTACGAGAGTTACCGTCTCTACCAGTCAGCCAAACAAACGAACATCAATTAATCGATTTATGAAGTTATGAAGCGAATTTAGTCAAAATATACTCTTTAAATTAGACTATTCCTTCTGTGTGTTTAATTTTTCGAAAATTTGTATCAAATGGTTAGCAAAATTGGTTCAGAATAGTGGTACAATAACAGCAAATCTGTCGATGGTGTGCAGATTTGTTAAGAACCAGCGGCGAAGTGCTGCTAATACGCGTGCGCAAGCTTAAAGGCGATGTGACTGATCGCTGTCTTAAAAAAAGCGATTCAAATGTATGTGTTTTTTGGATACCGAATGGGAAAATAACTTTTAACTAACTTAAATACTGAAAAGGAGATGGAGATGACTAAGAGGTCAATACGATTGATGTCATCCCTTTCAACGATCATATACTGTTGCTTATGCTGATGATATGGATGACAGCACACAAAAATTGCGCGATGTTGCTGCAGTCATTTCAAATAATGGAAAAGAATTACAGAGTCCACAAGGGCATAACGTGAATCTCGTCGTGAAAGCCTTACCCACGGTGTGCGACAAACTGGCCATATAACAATGCCAATTTCCAAGCCAAGAGATGGGAAAGAGTTACAGAAGAAGAAGCTTTCACCGTGTCTCCGTGCACCATGTCCTCTTTAAATTTCTACCACTATATGATGGAGATGACAAAGAGAACAACTGTAATAAATGGAATAAACGGATATCATCTTTTATAGCAGCCATATGTTGATTGTCCCTTGATATTGGTAACAGCGGACATATATTGATGATGTTACAGCAATTGTGTCCAACAATGAAAATGAGCCAGAGAATGTGGGTTTCCTGCAGATATTGGCGTGGTAGATGGAAAATTTCGCCAACAAATAGGTACTTAGTGGTATGGCTAATTTACTACATGTGATTACAAAACTGGCAATATTATCAACAAAGGTTAACTTATATTCACATCAAATTCTTGTAGGGTCGTCACATACATTCGTAAACAAGGCGATTACTTTCGTTATTTACTTATCTTGATAAATGCTATCCAAATTATAGAGTGTAGGTTCAAGTTTATATAGATAATCCCACAATGCCGAAATCTTGAAGAAAGAGTATGGTCAATAGTTTAAGCCAAAATAAAAATATATGTTAACGGATATTACGAAGAGCTAGAAAGTTGCTCCTTATATACATATAAACAAATTCCCTTGCATCCCATAAATGACAGTGTAACGACGATTCAGAATGTTACAATTGGAGAAACATTTACCAGACTTGCCGATTACTCGACTCGACTGGAAGTGTTCGTCAGACGTGTCGAAGTGACAGCCGCTTAAATAATAATAGGTTACTGTGCGCGGAATTGAACTCGCGATCATGCGAACGATAGTCGCATGTACCAGACTGGCCGATTACTAGACTACTGGAAGTGGTCGTCAGACTCGTCGAGTTGACAGCCGCTTAAATAATAATAGGTGGCTGTATGCGGAATTGAACCCGCATTCATGCGAACGATAGTCCTATGTACTAACCAACGCGTCACTGTTGGTTACGAGCGCTATGCTATAACACCTAAAAATGCGGAATTTTGTAGTCAAAGATGCAATACGCTCTGAACGGTCAATTGTCGAAAATGTAGATAACATACAAGTAATGGAAATCGCCAAGTCCGATCATTATGTAAGCACTGTTTTGGTTGCCCACTGGGTAAAAGTTGCACAAAAAACCTTTTGGAACCATTTGAATAGGGTTGAATACAAAATTCAGTTCTATGTATATATGGGTGCCAAATGAGTTAACACAAAAAATCTCATGGAATGCGAATCGTTGTTGCACCACAACAAAATCGAACCATTTCTTAAGAAGATGGTGAAGGTGAACCTGCCCAAATGGTGGTCAAGCCGGTATTGACGGTCAGGAAGGCTTTGTTGTGTATTTGGTGCGATAGCCGTCAAATCATCTACTATGAACTGCTCTCGTACGACCAAATTTCTAATTCGGAACTGTACTATCAACAACCATCTGAAAGAAGCAATCGCCCAAAAGCTGCCAGCTTTGATTAACAGGAAAAGAAGTGTGTCCCATCAGGATAACGGCAAGTCACACACATCGACAGTGGCTCGCAAGAAGCTTCGGAACATTGGGAGTTATAGACCAGACATGCCACCAAGTGATTATCAGCTGTTCCTCTCTATGGCGATTGATTTTGCTGTTGAAAGACTCTTCAAACAGCTTGTGAAAATCCACTGTTCCAGTGTTTATTTTTTTTAATAAGGACGAGGATTTCTATAAGAGAGGCATTAGGGAATAGGGAAAAATATTTTACTTAAAAATGGTGACAGACTATCGACCGGTATGTATTTGACTTAAATCGGATAATTCTATGTTAAACAAAGACTTCAAGGTCATGTTAAAATAATTGGTTTATTTTTACTTCATCTTATATACATCTTAACCACAAATGCGCTCTCAAGCAATTACTTTAATTGAATGTATATAAGTGGCATTTTGCTTTGCTTTTCATTGTCCATATTCTATAAATACCCGAGTTGTTAATTACCCTCATTCATACATCAATCGCATTTAAAATAAAGTTTGGTTTGGCATTTGCGAAAACATCAGCAACTTTCAATATAGTGATTACTTCTATTCCACAGTATAAATATTTATATGAATATATACATATATACATATATATTATATTATATGTAATTATTATATACTATATACATATATATTATCGTGCTAATGTTCAAATAATTCATGGAGGGTTATACTTCTCGAGAATGCGAAATTATTGTGGTTATGTCTATGAATAGTAATTTTGTTCTATACATTTTTTCTATAAGTTGAGAATGCAGTGTACCGCCAGTCGATTTGGAAACTATTTTTGTCAAACTCTGAATAAAATTGTTGGTTTATTTTATTGACTGGCAATCAGTCAATGTTCAGGAAATGAATAGTAATTTGGTTAGGTAGCGTTAAGTATTCTCCGTCAGAAGAAGACTGGACCAGTCGAATTGGAAACTATTTTTGTCACACTCTGAATAAAATTGTTGGTTTATTTTCTGACCGGCAATCAGTCACTGTCCAGGAAATGAATAGTAATTTGGTTAGGTAGCGTTAAATATTCCCCGTCAGCGCATGACTGGACCAGTCGAATTGGAAACTATTTTTGTCACACTCTGAATAAAATTGCTGGTTTATTTTACTGACTGGAAATCAGTCAATGTCCATGAAATGAATAGTAATTTGGTTAGGTAGCGTTAAGTATTCTCCGTCAGAAGAAGACTGGACCAGTCGAATTGGAAACTATTTTTGTCACACTCTGAATAAAATTGTTGGTTTATTTTACTGACTGGAAATCAGCCACTGTCTAGGAAATGAATAGTAATTTGGTTAGGTAGCGTTAAATATTCCTCGTCAGAACAAGACTGGACCAGTCGAATTGGAAACTATTTTTGTCACACTCTGAATGAAATTGTTGGTTTATTTTACTGACTGGAAATCAGTCACTGTCTAGGAAATGAATAGAAATTTGGTTAGGTAGCGTTAAATATTCCCCGTCAGAACAAGACTGGACCAGTCGAATTGGAAACTATTTTTGTCACACTCTGAACAAAATTGTTGGTTTATTTTACTGAATAGCGATGAGTCACTGTCCAGGAAGCAAGTATAAAGCTAGACTATCGAAAATGTTTGCGCACATTCTTTAAAGATTGAAGAATTTAAATTTTATGGATTAAGAGATTAAGAGGGGAGCAAAATGGTGTCATTGTTTAGATCAGAAATCTACAGTCACAACCATAATTGCAGAAGAATTTAATTAATTAATTAGATTTAATATTCCATACAAAAAAGTAAAGTGTTCTTTAATTATAATTAATTGACAAATCGAAAGTATTTTTCTAGTCTTTCAGGTACTGGGGTTTGGAAATTTAAATATAGCCTTGATCATCTGTCGTTATTAAAGCGGCGATTCCATTTAGAGTAGCTGATGTTATTACCTAGTGAAAAGTGTTCAAATGCGCATTCGAAGTCATTGCCAAATTGAAGCTGAGAAGTGTAATTACAATATTGCTTGCATGGGGCTTAAGAAAGCTTTTATAATTAGTGTATACAGCTGTCCATGTCGCTTCAAGACTCTAAAAATTATAATGTGGAGCATACTTGAGGTATGCAGGATATAACAAATAGCAATGACGCAATCAACTGGATTTAGAAGGAGTTTAAGAAATTGCTTGGAGCTCTCTTTTAATTACACAATAATTCCACAATATTACTTGGTATGTGATCTCTCTCAAGTCAAAATATTTCCGCAGAAATTTGCCTAGTTTGATTTTCCGTTTTCTTCGAGAGGGTCGTTCGGTAATATTGTGAAGTTTTACGATTCCTTAAATTTACTACAGAGAAAACTAAACATTTGTAATGGTCACCCTAATTCAATCACATTATGTGCCCACTTTGCGTTTTCTTTTACAGTGTTACTGTAGCCAAAAAGTAAGTGCAGTATTAAATGTAAGTTATGCGTGTGTATTGAATCTCAGACACATTTTTTGCTAGAAGAAATGGAAGTTTATGTCAATTGATATGTCAAAAATGTATCGCCCAGAAAGAAGCATTTAAGTATATTTCGACCAAATGTGTTTCACGGCATTTTAAATACAGGGTGTTTTTTTAAGATTTAATTTTTTCAGGTTGGCAGCACTGGTAGGTGATGGCGTCCAAACGTCATCTGTCAAAGTGAAAAGAGTACAGTGTATTCTGTCATTTCATCATGGAAAGACTATCAACCGACCAACGATTGCAAGTCGTTGAAATTTATTATTGAAATTCGTGCTCTGTGACAAATGTGCATCGTTTGATACGACAATTTTATGGTCGACATAATCGTCCTGCTGAATCAACAATTCGTGCTGTTATCTCCAAATTTCGCACCAAATTTACATCGTTGGACTTGACTTGAAAATATTGCATCCGTAGCGACCAGTGTTAATGACGATCGTGAAATGTCAATTCGTTGTCGTTCTCAGCGATTCGGCATGTGTTACTCAATCACAAGGAATTTTTCCCCCCCAATCAGCTGAGTTGAACTTGGTTAACATGTGGTTTCATCAGGACGATGCAACATACCACACTGCTCGTGAAACAATGGATATGTTGAGGGATGAATTTGGTGAGCAGCTTATCTCTCGATTTGGCCCTGTGATTTGGCTCCCAAGACCTTGCGATTTAACGCCTTTTGATAATCGACTAAGGTAGTGAATATAGACACCTAAGGTGCACCCGGTCCAAAAATATAGCGTTAAGGTCACTTTCCTTGATAGTCAACATTGCCTTGATAGTTTTCTTTGATTATCGTGGTATTGCATACGATATTATGAGTTTCTTCCACCCCGCCAAGCTGTCTACAAGGAACATTACCTTAGTGGGCCGAATTTATGGGCAGACAAGTCTTGATTTTTGCACTTCAATAATGCGCTGTGAGTTTTTCGTCAAAAATTCAAAAAAAGGTTGGACAATTGTTTATGCTTTGCGTATGCTGATGACGTTCAGTTGCTTTTCAATGGAAGTTAACATAATAATGACGTTATTTAAGCAAAAATTGAGAATGTATTCCAATGTCTCTCTGTGTGGATGTCCTCACAAATAAACTTAAAGTGAATCCGTCTAATCCAAATTTATTTTGTTTGCTTTCCATCCATGTGAATTTAATTTGTCTTACAACGGGGTAGCTATTGAAATTGTGCGCAATATTGAATGTTTAGACGTTATAATTGATGATAACCTCTCACTTAATTTGCATACTGATAGAGTAAGTTCGCGCGTGTTATATAATTCCGATTTAAGAATTCCGCTTCATGTTAAACGAGAACTAGTACACGGTTTAGTAATGTCGCATATAATTTATTGTATCGAAATATATGACGGCACAATTAAAAACAATATAACGAAAATCCAGTTGTCCTTCAATCGTGCTGTACGTTATCTTTTCTCTCTTCGCCGAATTATATACGTGCCTCCGTTTGTGATATCACTTCTAAGTTGTTCCTTTCCTAATTTTGTAGTTATTTGTTCGTTGCTTTTGCTTTTTAATTCTATTAAAAAACAATCACCGCTGTTTCTTGCGGAACTATTTAAATTCACCCGATCAATTCGTACTAATCAATTGATTATTTATAACACAAAATATTATATGGGCAGGTCTTTTCATGTAAGAGTAGCCACGCAGTTTAACAAACTTCCAAACACATTAAAATTGTTTTCTTCATCCCAAAATACTTGCAAAAAGAGACTTCTTGTGTATTTCAATGATATTCCTCATCTATGATTATCCGCTTGAGCCCTTTATTTTTTTTTGATATTGCTGTCGGATAGTTTGTTGTCTATCTTTTTTTCCATTCTGAACGGGGAAATGATTATCGCTAAACTTATAATTTTTTCTTCTTCTTTTTTTTTTTTGAGCTATTATTTGTATAGCGTCTCAATTACTTAGTTACTTAAATTTTAAAAAAATTACTACTGGTTGTTATTAACTTTTACCATTTAATTCAGGGCTTCCCAACTTATTCAGGCTTACGCCTCCCCAAAAGCAAGTGAAAATCACTTGAGCAGGGATAAGAAAACAGTACAAAACCATAAAATTACTGAAACAAAAACATATCCCAACATGTTGGCTATAAATGACTTGCATGCCTTCGCGCCCCTCTGAGAATCTCTCTGTGCCCCTCTGGTGGCGCGCCCCGCTTTTGGGAACACGTTTTAATTTCAATCTGTTATTAAATTTTTCGTTGTTATGGAGTAGCTGTAAATTCCAATTAAAGTTATAATTGTAGTATGTGAGTGTCATTTCTCTAAGTGTATAGGCATATGTATATTCTAAAAAGATCATCAAAACCGCTCCCAGGACATTCAAGTATGATATACGAATGTAATCTCTTTCCCTCTTTATCTGTGAATGGGACTTTTCTGGAATTTCGTTTGCGACAGTAAGTTGTGTTTGTTCCTTTCACTCCCATTATATAGTCTATTGTTACCTCCTTTTCACTTGTTATGTAAATAAAAACATTCTAGAATTAAGTCTATGATAAACAACACTATTCTGTAAATATGTTTGTTGTGGAAATACGTTCCACGATACCAAATAATTTCGTATTTTAGGACGAAAAATTTACAAAGTGAAAAGTTCTAATAAGTGAAATAGACTGTCATATTGTCAACCATATTTTTCTGCTATTAAGATACACAAAATGTTTATAACATTAGTATTGTAAAGTTGTATAATGTATTTGTTATTGAATTATGAAGAAGATATGTTGTAATATTGTAATTTAATCAAATCGGTCTTAAGGCTTGAAATTACAATCCTGAATGAATAAATTAAATTAAAAATTTTACATTAATACCACCGTATTTGAATGTTTTAGCACTGTGTGAATTCTAGACATTTTCTAAACCCCAAAAAAAAAACAACAAAAGTCGTTTAAAGAGATTCAACGTGAACTGCAGCGTGTTCTGAAGACTATACCGGAAGATAACTATCTGGCGTGACTCGAGGATTGGAAAAGTTTACTATTTACTGGCATAAGTTTCCTGTTTCCGAGATAGGAATACTTTGAAGTCGGTGAAATATATTGAGTCGTATAAAAAACAATTTTTTGAAAAAAAGTGATTCTACTATGGATCAAAATTGTTGATTTTGTTTTGGGGTTTTAATGATTCTTTCGGCAAATGTCACCAATATGTTGTGCGAAATGAATTAAAAAAAAATGCAATAGATTACTTCTTGTGATCATATGGTTTCAATGAAATTTAACATACATTAATTGGGGTAGAAAATTTATGTTATAGTAAATAAATTTTAGCAAATAATTTTTTTTTCTAGACTTACCCTTGAATTTGTGTCTGGAAGTGATCGAATTTCTTTAGGAAATTTTCACGTTCCGACCATTTGGGCAAATAATCATCACGCCAATATTTGATAACCTTTGCCAGATATTCAGTATTGAAGCCATACTCGAATGCGACCCCTTCTAAGGGTGGGGTCAATTTCAATGGGCGTTGAAGTTGTAATTTGAGATCTTCGATGAGCTGCAAATACAATGGATTGCATCAAAATTAATTTCAATTTATTTATTTATGAGTTTTTATTTTCCACATACATGCAGCAAGTTCAAGAGGCAAACATAATTAACAAAAATTCTCTACTGTCAACCAGTTTTTTTTTTACATTGAGACCCAGTAGTAACACGAGTTTATGCAGAGAATTTGAAAAGCCATTGCTATTATTTTGAAAAAAAAAAAACGCAGTACTCCAGAAATAAGGCAGTTGATGTGTCCAAAAATCACTACATTCGTCCTTCCCTTGCATAATAATTAGTAGATAATATATCTCATTTGTGTTCCCAACAGAGCAAGAGTTCTCTACACTACTTCTTTAATTTTAAATACAGACATTGAAGCAGGATAGTTGTAAATAACTCACAAAGTAAACGTGGTCTAAGGTAAATTCTACTCTAATAAAGGCAGTGTATGTAACGCATTGATCGTAACCCATCATTGCATCTTTAATCGGAAGAATAAAGGTAAAGGGTGATTTTTTAATCGTAGTTTCTTTAAAAATTGAATGAAACACTCAAATTTGCATCATATATTAAAAATTTTTATTGGAATCGATAAATTGGATTTTGCCATTTAATTTTTAAAGATAATTTCACGTAAATGTTGCCCGCGACTCCGTCTCAACAAGTCCATTCGGAAGGTCCAATTTTTCGTCACTTTTTCGAGCATTTCAGTCTGTATTCCACGAATAACGCGTGTTATGTTGTCCTATAAGGCTTCAATAGTGTTCGGCTTGTCTACATAGACTAACGATTTGACATAGCCCCACAAGAAATAATCAAGAGGGGCTAAATCGGAAGATCTTGGAGGCCCCTGTGAGTTATCGAGAGATAAGCTGCTAACCAAATTCATTCCCCAACATATCCATCGTTTCACGAGCAGTGTGGCATGTTGCATTACATGCCAGCCAAGTTCAACTCAGCCGATTGAGGGGGAAACAAATTCCTTGTGGTTAAGTAACACATGCCCAATCGCTGAGAACGGCGACGAATTGACATTTCACGATCGTCATTAACACTGGTCGCTACGGCTGCGATATTTTCTTCGGTACCCACCCTACCCATGCGAGTCGATGGTTTTAAGTAAGCTTGATGTGAAATTTGGAGATAACAGCATGAATTGTTAATTCAACAGCTTCATTATGACGATCATAAAATGGTCGTATCAAAGGATGCACTTTTGTTACAGAGCACGAATTTTGATAATAAATTTCAACGATTTGCAATCGTTGCTCGTTTATTACTCTTTCCATGATGAAATGGCAGAGTATACTGTACACTTTCCACTTTGACAGATGACGTTTGGACGCCATTACCAACCAGTACTGCCAACCGTAAAAAATCACCCTGTATATATCATTTGATACGACCAAAAATGTAGCACCCATAAGGAAGTGTTCAGAGTACCAGGTATCTTCAGACGAAATACATTCTACCATTTTTTAATTCAACTGAGCGACCTCCGGCAGCCTGACTGGCTGGTGCACACAAAAGTGGTGACAAATATTTAAAACTTACCGAAACTGTGTTACCGTTCAGTCACAATTGGATGAAGCTTTGTTGGTTGAAATGATTGTCTATATGTCCCTAAGTTACCGTTCAGTCGACTTAGGTGAAACTTTATATGTTTCGGCTATATCGATCGCATCCCTTCTGGTACCACCCATACACATTAACCTAATTTCAGAAAGGTAGTTTTTGCCCTGTAATTCCACTTTCGTAGATTTGAGTAAATAAAACTTTCTCAGAAATTTTGCATCAGGACAACAGGATGAAAAATTGTCAATCGATATAATGAAATAGAAAAACAACGAATAAACAAAAGGCAAACAAAATGATAATTTTGAAGGACGCTTTAACTTATTAAAAAATGGCCCAAATGATTTATTTCACAATTATTCTTCTTTTACTTATCGGAATACGACCTAACAAGGAAGACACAAAAAAAGTTGAGAAAAATGTTGTTTATATTCCAACAATATCTTCTTTTAGCTTGATACACTTTTTCCAGCGATAATCAATAGCTTTTATATCCTGTTTATAGAAAGAATTATCAAACTGGTTAAAATAGCCATCAATTGCGGACTCCACTTCTTCATTGTTGGCAAATCTTTTACTACTAAGCCATTTTTTCAAATTTGGAAATATAAAATAGTCCGAGTTAGCTAAATCTGGCGAATAAAGTGCGTGATGAAGCAATTCGAACTTTAATTCATTAACTTAGTGGGTGTCTAAACTGGAGCATTGTTTTGATGAAACAATACTTTCTTTTTTGTCATAATTCTATAGTTTCCATAATTCCCCTAAACGCTGCAATAAGTTAGGACAATATTTGCCTTTCCATTCTGAAGATAATCAATAAAAATATTCCCATGCGCACCCCAAAAAACAGACACCATGATCTTGCCTGCAGATGAAACCGTCTTTGCCTTCTTTGGTCACGATTCTCCCGTTCTAGTCCACTGCTTTGACTGTTCCTTTGTCTCAGGTAGAAGTGATGAATCCATGCGTTACCTATGATTATAAATCGACGCAAAAATTCGTTTTTTTGAGGTAAAAAATTACCAAACACTCTACTGAAACATCTTTAGGACGCTGTTTTTGCTCCATTGAAAACAAACGCGGCACCCATCCTGCGCACTGCTTTCTCAACATCAAACCTTCCGTCAATATAAGAGGTGTAGCATATTTCGAAATGCCTTGTTGTGTCACGATAGCTATTTTAACTCTGATAAAACACATAAATTTTTAGTGAAAATTTGGGATGTTATTCATAAAGAACAGCGGACGTTTTAGCACTTTTTGAAACTTTCATAAGCAACATGTTTGTAGTGTTTCGACTGTTAAGCAAATGACAATATGAGTTACTGCTTTCTCCAAGTCTGTTTGCTTTAATACAAAATACTATCTATGATGTGCAAACAGAACAACTTCAAATTTTTAGAACGAATAGAAGGAAATATGTAATAAATGGTATAATTGATAGTAATTTTGGAAAATATATAATATAATAATATGAGAATTATTAATCAAATTTTTCTGAATAGTGAAATGCTGCTTCATTGATTTGATTTTCTGTTTATCACTAAGCAAACAAATAACTGATATTAATTAAATTTGTTTAACAATTTTAATATCAGTAAACGATAAGAGATGCACTCTCATGGAATGTTACAATAAGATTAAAATTCTAGTAACTGCAATAGAAGCAAAACAACGAAAAATCAAAAAATATTTGTACAATCGATTGGCTAAAATATGTGTTTATGGGAGGGTAAAACATTCAATAACGAGCGATGTGGTGAAACAAATTCACCCTCGTCGAAGCTCGTCATTTAGTTCAAAGAGTATAACAGATTTAAAGCGGTCAAATTTGGACAAGAACTAATCGGTAAGAAAAGATTAAAGTACTCTTAATTAGATTAGGTTTTTATTGTTTTCAAAACGCTTCCAAGTGAGCACACATTTTCATTGTGTTCAAAATTATTGCTTGAAAGTTTTCAAGTTTTTTGTGATTTGGATTCATATTATTGCACAGCTGTCGTAAATGTTCATTACGTCGTGAGCATCACTCTAGAAGCACTGTTAAATCAGCATAAAAGAACTGCATACTTATGACAGTCACAAGAAAAATAGGGAAGAAAAAATGTTCAACTTCCCAAATATTTTTGATTTGGATCCAAATTATTACAACTTTGTCACAAAATGTTCTTTTTGCGTGAACGTCGCTGCAGAAAAATTGAAAGGTTATCATAACAGGACTCTAACTGTCTTAGTTCAATGATATGTTAATATGATATGTTACAGACCCATAGAGTAGCAGAGGTGGTAAGATAGGACCCACCCCCGCCAATGCGGATAATGTTCCATAATAGCATAATCAATTTGGTATCTTCTTTGGTTGACAAACGCATTGTAATATGTACAGTGTGTCGCACACCGTGGCTAAGGTCTTTATGGCCTCCGCGGACTCTTAAAACTATCATATTGACGTAATGAAATATTATTCAATAATAATCAACCATTGTTGGCCAAAACAATTTAACTTCGCAAACTGAGAAAACCACCACACATAATCGAGAAATACCACACCAAGGTTTCACCACAATTAGATTTATTGTAAGAGAGTCCCTAACAAACAAACAGACATACATTGTATGTGCGTCTGCATGTTATGTATTAGCTTGTGCGCTGTCATAGTGATTATACTGATAGTGATAGTGATAATTCTTTGGTTGCCTGGGCTAGCTTATGGATATCTGGATGGTTTCACTGTGTGGGGGTTACAGCACTGCGGTATTGTTTTGCCCTTCGGAGGCATTTAGAGATGCATCAAACGTAATGTTACATTGCCAAAATTCTGACACCTCCTTAAACCAAAAGGATCGATAGACCGAGCTTTTGCTGCCCCTGTGTGTACTGAATACCGAGATCTACTAGAGACTACGAGACTAGTTTTGAATGCAAGCAAAACTAAAATCGTTAGATTTAGACCAAAACTTTCTATTAATGATACAAATATGATCGTACATGTTGATGGTAACGTGATAGAAGAATCAGAAAGCGTGCGTTATTTAGGAGTGTAGCTTAACTATAATCTGTCGTGGGATAAACACATCAAGGGCTTAATGTCTAAAACATCGCCAGGATTTGGAATTTTGTACCAATTTAGTTAAAAGTTAATGCTATATTAGTCTCTGATATACTCTCATTTGACGTATCTTCCTTTCGTGTAAGTCAACCAACTCTCTAAAAGCTCTACAATCGGCACAGAATAAATTTTTAAAAACAACATCAGTTCTATGTCCACAAATCAATAAATGGAATTAGATTATTTACAACATCTTTTCATAGAAATATATCATACATCCAAAGATTAACCCGTCAAGCAAGCATTTAAATGTCGTGTTTTGCCGATTAGAGTTGACCGAGCAACGTGTTACATTTGCTGGACCATTGGAGCATAATGAATTGCCAGTATACTTGAACGATACTTCTCTTTTATCAGCTTTTAAAATCCAATTAAAAAAATATTTGACAGATAATTTGGATATGCTTCTAACATATCTCCTATTATTAAATATTTTAATGTTAATAAAGAGAGTCCCAACAAGAACGCAAGATTTAAATTTGGCGCCATTCGAAGTGTCATCGTTTGACATTTGAACAATTGTTATTGATATAGCAGGCACGAGGTTAGTAAAAATAGAGCGCTACACGAATGAACAACGCATTCTCATTGTGAAATTGTTTTACCAAAATGGTGAAAGTTTTGCGGCTACAGTTCGCAAATTGCGATCAATTTGGGGTCACAATAATGCTCCAAAAGAGCCAAATGTAAAGAGATTAATGGATAAATTTGCCAAAACTGGGTCTGTTAGTGGTGTAAAGACAACAACGCGCCTTCGATTAGGTCGATCGACCGAAAATGTCGCAGCTGTACGTGATGATGTCGCTCAAACTCCATCCACCTCAATTCGACACCAAGCTCAGCACATCGGTGTCTCCAAATCCACTATGCAGCGAATTTTGATGAAAGATTTGCATCTTCATGCATACAAAGTTCAATTGATTCAGGAACTGAAGCCAGCTGACCATGGACAGCGAAGGGTGTTCGTTAATTGGATATTGGAGAGACAACATGAAAATGCCGATTTTGCCGATAAAATCATCTTCAGTGACCAGGCCCATTTCCATCTTGATGACTTCGTAAATAGGCAGAATTGTCGCATTCACGAGAAGCAAATGCATCCTCAACGTGTCACTGTGTGGTGTGGATTTTGGGCTGGAGGAATCATTGGACCTTTTTTATGAAAATAAGGCATGTCAAGCGCGAACAGGAATGGTGTTCGGTATCGTGAAATGATAACCAGTTTTTCGTGCCTAGAATTGGAGAAATCAATGTGGGCATGTGGAGGGCATGTGGTTCCAACAAGACGGCGTCACAAATCATGCAGCCAGAGAAATAATTCAATTGCTGCATCATCTTGCGTTCTTGTTGGGACACCCTTACATATTACTGTAATTGTTCCCTTAATAAAATATCAAATGATTTTAGATATTGTTAAGTTAATGTCTTTTTTTTATTTTGAACGAAAAATGCAACGAATTGGCATGTTTTTAATCAACAAAGAATAACTTTACAATAAGCAAGTTGAAAATACGGTTGTGCAACGCTATTCGTATCAGTGTCTGCAAAATCGTCAAATTACGAAAATCGACCGTCAAGTTTTTTAAATAACGTTTCTAAGGTATCTGCGTTATACACCTGTACAATAATGCAACATACGAGTACACTGCGTTTCACTTGAATAGCACAACATACACATTGAAATTCTCTCTTCCATATCTTTGTAGAAAATTAAAATAACGAAAACTTTTCAGTTTACATTTGCAGTGCTATTAATAGCCTTTAATATAAAATAAAAAGGATTTCGATGTATTAAACAACTAAAAAAAGAAGGATACCCAAGAAATAATAACCAAATTCCGTTTTACTAGAATAACACATTTTGATATAATATAAACGTAGGTTAAATGGTTCTTTTTGATAATTTTTTGTTTTTTCCTTAATGTTTTTCGTTAAATTTGAAATAAAATTATGGGTTTTAGTGATAAATTTAGTCTCCTCTGTTATTGAATAACCTTATATATCCTCTTTGGCATTAAATCCTACAAACTTTTTACATAATCCAAAAATCCATTCGTTGAATAGCCTCAATAAGTTAGGCTTTAGTTGAAAACATCACATTTGTAGTACTATTAATAGCTTTTAATGGAAAATTAAAAAAAAATCGGTTTGTTAAACGCTTTTTAAAATACAATTTAAAAAAGAATCATGCTCCAAAAAATGATAAGCAATTTCTGTTTTTCTATGGTAACGTATTTTGCTATAATATAAATGTACGTTAAATGTCTTTTTTTTTCTTTTTGATAGTTTTTTGTTCTTTTTCTTCATTTTTTTGTGAAATTTAAAATAAAATTACGGGTTTTAGTAATGAATTGATTCTTCTTTGTTCAGAATAACCTTATATTTCCTCTTTGGCATTAAATCCTACAAACTTTTTACATAATCCAAAGAAATTGAAGCCCGCGCTCATTAAATGACCTCAATAAGTTAGCCTTTAGTTGAAAATTGCTCTCCAGTATCGTAAACTTTCCTGGACAACCATCCGCAAACATTTTTTATTATATTAAAGTCCGGAGAGTTTGATGGCCAGTTCAACAGGGTGACATTTTTGGACTCCATACATGATTTAACCAAACTACCAGTGTGTATTGAGGCATAGTCGTGTTGGGTCCGCGGCAGTGGATCAAAAATATTTTCCAATGATGGAAATTACTTTTGTAGAACATCCTGGTATAATTTCGCGTTCATAGTTGAACTTAAAACCCAAAGTTTATAGGTGCCATAATAGGATATAACTTCCCACGCCATAACTCTGCCGATCCGACTGTTCCAACGATCCAGCTGGTGAGTCTCCTTCCTCAAATAATGGAAATAATAAGTGAAACCATTATGGCCCTCCAAATTAAACTTCTTTTCATCGCTAAACACAACGCGCTGCCACTCTTTGTATCACGCAATGTTAGCTCGGCAAACGCATTTCTTTACGTGCAGGTGGTGTTTAGTGCTGTTTTTTTAAGTTTAAGTCATTTGAGGTGTTGTAATCCCGAAAAAACACGCCATACGAGTACAGTTGTTTTGCCTGCATGGATGCCTATTTCAGCCTTAATCTTTTCTACAGAATCATACGAATTGGAAGCTTCTCGCAAAAAATCCCGCTTATATGCATCACGGAACACACTATTTGCACGACCATTCATATTTTTGCAATAGTTCTACTCATTCTCAATAAAATTAAATAAAATTTTTCCGCTTTTTACGTTTTTTGGGTCACAGAGAGGCCGCAATATTTCTATAGGTTTTGATTTTGATTTGTTCATTGTTTGTTAAGGCTTTACCGCGGCCCATTGTTATGATAACTTAATTCAATTTATTTGAATAAGTTTTAAAAAAGTTTTTTTTTTGTGCTTCACAGTCGACCTGTTCACTTATTATATTGCTATTCACTTGTACTGCAGTGCTATTCAAGCGAAACAAAAGATGCGACAGGTTTTTCGGCAAAATCAAATGTAAATAAAAAAGAAAATCATAACGCCATACTTTGAGTGCATCCCCTCCCTGTTTCCTTTTTATCACACATCCTGTCGAGTTCACATCAATTCACATTTCGCACAATGCAGCTTACTTCATCGTCGCTTCAATACCTTAGTCTAGATAATTTTATAATTTTTGTTCCCGCTGGTCAATACGATTTTTTTTAAATTTAATGATTTTTTTTAAATTTTTTAAATTTAATGATTTCAGCATTAGCTGCTTGGTTGCAGGCTGCTTGACTCAGACGTAAAAAGAGTACACTGATTACTTTGACTTTAACCAGTTTTTATGGACTGGTTTCTTTTTTGATCTCCTTATTCTCCGTTTTCTCCCAAAAGTACGAATCTCCGAAAATTTCTCTTCATACCGCAGATACCTTTACGGAGGGATGTACACTCTCTATTTCATGACTTTGTTGTTTGTCTCTGTCCATAAAGGCGGGGATTTTGGAAAATACTCTGTTATAATTCGTCTACGTTGTAACTGTAATATTCATATGCATTGATTTCGACGTCCTCATTCTATCACGTTTTATCTCTAGAGTTAGGGATTTTTACAAATCTTATCTCATTCCTCGCCCACGATAATGGATGAATTTACACACCAAATTTCATGATTCTTGTTTTGTCTTTTTGTTGTTTTTGATGGTACCATTTTTGTCCCCATTCTTTCTTGTACTCCCTAAAGTACCCCCTAAAAGTATGAACTTCGAAAACTTTTTAAGCGGGGCTACTCATAAATCCAACACGGTTCTATGCTATGCATAATAATGTGAATCTAGCTTCAATCTTTTTTGTGAATAAAGGTACCATTTTTGTACACTTTTACCAATGTTTTACTTACTTATTTTATGTATGAATGCTACAAAATTCTATTCCTATTTTGCGCCTAATCTTTAGGGAAGGTGGGCATACTAATTTTCTTGATTATAGATTAATACGTTTAGTGGTCGCCAGTGGTACCACTTTAATCCCTTCTTACCCAGTTTTTACCGTCAATAACAAATGTCTAGATTTTACGTGGGTCCCGCTTTGAAAGCCTTACTCACGGTGTGCCATCACACATGGGACTGTTTCTGATCGTGTTTGTTTGGCAGCCAGCGCCCCTTTGGGAAACTCAGACTAATCCCGGAAGAATTAGTCGAAGCACTTTTGGATAAGCATATTCCCTTGGAAAATTTCCTCAGGGCTTGCTTCCTTTCTCAGCCAGATTACCTTTGAAGTCACTGGTATGAAGTATTTTCCTCCCTGTTGGGAGTGAGGCCTATCTGGACACCTCAAATCGACGAAGAACAGTGTTTTCCAAGTTCCCGCATTACTTTCAGGAGACCCTGGAGCAACGCAAGATTACTGAAAGCACGTGTTCGGGCAACCACAGCCAGCACGATGCTCTGACAAGGGGTCCTACACTACGATCAGGCAAGAACAAATAGTTCTTGGGACCCCTGATCTCCCGAGCTACCAGAAATTAAAAACCCTCTGGTCAGTGTTTCGCAGATAAAAATTGCTCCAGTTCCACTACATCATACCTCTCATGGAATTGTTCGTTCACCTGCAACCTGCAACAGGATGCAGTTACACGCCCTTGTGCTATACAAGCGCATACAGAAAAGAGAAGAAAAGAAGAGAAGAGGGATGCTGCTACAACACACATTAACAAGCATCGTACATTGTGCAATACACATGGCAGCTCGTTTTCGCAACAGAATCCCTAACTCCAATTAAAAATATAAGCCATATTCCCCACCGCTCTCTCCTACCCTGACGCCTTGCAAACAACCTGCCTGCAAAGTGAGGTGCTTCAGCCAGCCTGTTTCCTGAAGGTAACATATCCGTCACCTCCCAATTATCTCCAACCCTCACAGTCCCTAATGCGTCCAAATTTCTAATATCATCATACAGAGGACAGTCGCATAAAATATGCTTCCAATCCTCTGTCTGATGCCCACAGTCACAGACACTACTCTCAGCCAAACCTCTTTTGCACAGGAACTCCTTCAATGAACCATGTTCCGTCAATATGAAACCCAGACTCAAGTTAAAACCAAAGTCAGGATTTCCAAGGCTCTACCCTTGTGCGACTGATCCCATCTGGCTTGCCATCTGGTTGTCGCACACTCCTTCAAAACTGCCCTACTCAGGTTTTCTATGGCCTGTATATCCCTTACAAGGTCTATACCGGCCACCGAGCATCCTCTCTTCACCCGGAAGTCAACTGCTCGACGCAGTACCTCCAAGTCAAGAGAGACAGCTCTCATTAAAACCTGCAGAGCATCCGTGGAAACTGTTTTACATACAGGCATGCAAGCAAGCAGTATTACCCACTGACATGACTGCATCAAACGATATCTCACGATACACCGACGACCCATATGTTGCACAGGCAATGTCAACGGCACAGGTCAGCTTCCTTCCTTATTCCCTAATATGAGGAATGAAATTCACCCTCTCCCCTACTGTCACTCCTATACTACTGTCAGCGTGTCTGACAGTAGGCCGTCTGCTGGCAAAATGGTTTCCTTTCGGAGTTTTTACCGTCAATAACACTAATTTGAAATCCATATCGCTTTTAGTCTGTAGGAGGAATATACACAATCAATTTTCGGGATTCTAGCTCTAGCCATTTGAACTAGGCGATCGTGCCGCCTTTTATTCTGTTTTTAATCCAAAACGCACCAATTTCGAAAAATATCTTCGTATTTGTGCTGTTCAGTGATACTGGATTTACCCTTTTTCACCTCGTTGTTATCCCTAAAAGTGGGAAATTTTAAAAATTCGCTCCTATCGTGTATCTATTATGCAGGGGATATGTACACCACCATTTTTGTGAGTCTAGCTTTAGTCGTTTGACTGGGCGATGATCAGTTTGTTAGCCGGTAACAATTTTATATATACACCCGCTACTTCGTACGGGTGATTCCATATTTTAAGTAAATATTAAATCAGAAGTTGAATATTTCAATAATGTGTTTAGCACCGACAGGGAAGTGAGTATCTTTCTATTTTCAATGGTTTAAACAGGAAGGTGCCGCTTTCTTATTACACATTTGTTTGAGATTCAAGTATCTCATATTTCGGGCAATAGGGCTTAATCTATAGACTCAGCTTCTTAGCCTGGACGATGGGTCTTCCCTGAAAATTTGATTTTAATAAAATCTGTTATTAAAGTGTGAACAAGCAGTAAAATGTATTTTCTGTTTTCAAATCTAGTTTGGTTGAATTTCTGTTTAATTTATTTCCAGTTTCAATTCGATAGTTTGAATTTTCATTATGTTCAATGACAGAATGAATTTGAGTGTAAGTGGCTATGCCATTTGTGCTCCTCTTCTTCATTGTTTAAACCTTAAAAGAACGAATTCCAGAATACATCCTGACATTGCGCAACTACACCCAAGAGGAACATTTATAAATCAGTAGTTATCAAATCCTCTCTTACGGAGGGATGCAATGTTGAACTTACACAGGGATTACAGCTAAAGAATGCATCGAAAATGCTCAGTCTCATATGAAATACCGAGGCTGTATCATCGCTTTGCATTCTAATGTGCGGAAAGAAAAATTTTGTAAAGAATAAGAAGACGTTTTGTTCATGAAACATTTATATCAACAGCCCGTGTTTTTAAATTATAAAGTAAGAAATAGAGCGAAAGTTTTCATAAATGACTGATTTATTTTTGAAAACTTTCGCTCTATTTGTTAACTTCAAATTTAAAAACACCCATATATTCTTAGATTCGTATCTTTCCTTCAGTTACATTAAATTCCGTAAAACTTGGTACACGTTAAGAGTTTACTAAGGCAGTATCTGTAGTAGAATTTTATTTGTTTTTGTGAGGGAGGTTATGCAATTTTCAGCTTATCTAAATAACAAGTCTAATTTTGCGTTCTCTCTTGCCTAATACAGATTTGTGTAATCAATTGATTTGAGTGAATTGAGCAAGAAGAAGAGTAGTAGAAACCCAAAGCGAAACTAAAAGGGCAAGCAAACAGAATTCCCCTAATTGATACATTATTAATTTATCGAAAACAATGTGACATATTGATTATTAATATTCAGTTTATTTCTCGGAATAATTTGCTGTTGTTATTTGTTTCTAACACTCCGTAGAGAAGTTTGGCGCTACTTCAAACAACGATAGTCTAAATATAAATAAAACAGCCCTAATTTGTAAAAATATGTGTGAAATAAGGGGAAAACCATTTACGAAACAAAGAATCTTGGTAATAGGCGTTCCGGATCAGTTATTTTGAAATAAATTTTTTCGTGTGAACAAACTTATTTGTAAGCTTAAAGCAGAAAGTTAAGCAAAAAAAGTATTTGTCGCTTAACTAAGTAGAGACTCAACAGAACTTTTTCGAATAATTCACAAAGTTTACAGGGATCGAAAGTTTACAAACGGGTCGACGTTGACAATATGTGACGGTATTCCAGTGTATTATTGATCACTGGAATTAAATTCTAATTTAGCAATATAGGAGAGGATTATCAAAACTTGCCCCAGCAGTAAAAGAAATTTATTATTACAAAGTCTACATGCAGGGTTTGAATACACTCACTCCCGAGATTTGTGTTGTCCTGTGCTACAGAAATGATATATATTATTTGTTAATTTTTTCTATGAAATCAGCCGGTTCTGCGACACCGCAAATTGGAGTGTGGAAAGTAAGTCTAACAAATCTGTTATTAATCAACTACATCTGGTTAAGTTTTGCCGCGTTTTGTACTTGACGAAAAATGTTATAGAACCTCCACCATGATCATCCTCTCATATGGTTTTTAATAAATCTTACCACATTTCCTGTACAAAACGTAATCAAAGTCTGGTGAAAAAATCGCTTCTGGAAACCGTAAAATCAAACTTGGATGAACCACTTGAAAATGACTCTCTCTGAATGAATCCGATTTCTCCCACTATTTAATACAATATGAAAATATGAGTGCTAACTATTGTTTGAGATCAGATTATGATTGCAACCTGTATGTTTACAAAATGGGCGTTCAATCAGACAGGCAAAAACGGCTAAATCGACCAGAGTGATTCGGGATCGATTTATTTGATTTCCGGGAGTTGAAATCTGCCAATGAATGCATTTTCACAGGGTAAAGTTTTCGGACTATAACTTTAAACCAGCATAGAAATTTCAGTCAAGTGAATTGACCTTCGTACACAGCCTTCCATTCAACGTTAGTGCAAAAGTGTGCGGAGTGCCAGAAGAGGCGTGGTAAATCGCAAGGTTCTTATCAAAAAATGCTATGAATTAATGCATAATAAAAAAACTATTTCTGTTCGCAGAATTAAGTTTAGTAAATGCTGGCACCTTCATAAGTTATACAGAATTTAATGGAATTGCAAGGAAGACATGCATTTAGGAATAGAGGTGTGTTCAAAAAATAACGTAAATTTTACTACGATTACGGGCTTTCGATTATTATTTTTTTTATGTTGGTACACTTGTCTCGAAGATATGTTGGCGGTTTTATCCATAGAGCATGTTTAATTTGTGAGAGGCATAAATAAGACAAGTGTTTTGCGTGTTCGGCGATTTTCTGCTATCAAAAAAAAAAAAAAAAAAAAAAAAAAAAGGATCTCAGAAGTTGCATCAAATTTTGTGCAAAAAGTGGAATTAAGTGCTCAAAAACACTTGAAATGTTGACAGTGGCATACGGTGAGAGTACTCTGAGTTAAGAAAATGTTTACAAGTGGTACAAGCTTTTCACAGAAGGTCGAGAAGATGTGAAAAATGTTGAGAAAGTGAAGAAAATATTTATGGTAAATCGTCAAATCACAATTGGAGAATTAATAGAACCGTATTTTTGCATCGATTTTTAGCCATGGATGAGATATGGTTCCATCACTTCACACCTAAGGCAAAGGAACAGTCAAAGCAGTAGATTGGAATGGGAGAATCGTGTCCAAAGAAGGCGAAGACGGTTATGGTTATAGGTTATGGTCTTCTTTTTTAAGATGCTTATGGGATTATTATTATTGATCATCTTCAGAAAGAAAAAATCATCAACGGCGAATATTATGGTAATTTATTGCAGCGTTTAGGTGATGAAATTATGGAAAAAAGGCCGCATTTGGCAAAAAAGAAAGTGTTGTTTTATCAAGACAATGCTCCAATTCACACATCCACTATTGCTCGGTAGTAAAATATTTGCCAACAATGCAGGGGTGGAGTCTGCGGTTGATGTTAAGGAGTTTAACAATTCTTACTACAAATAGGATATAGAAGCTATTGAATATCACTGGAAAAAGTGCAACGAGCTAAATGGGGGTTATGTTGAAAAATAAAGAACCTTTTTTCCCAACTTTTTTGTGTCTTCTTTGTTAGGTCGGCTTGCTTTGGGGCCGCCCTTGTATTCATACAAAGCTGTTATATGGCATACTTCCCATAAGTGGAACTAGACATAACTGAAATGGAATTTATCGAATTTCGGAAATGGACAAAGGGAAACATAATTGGAATATCAACTATTTCAGTTCTTTCAAATTACAGTGCAAACTTATCGAATTTCGAGTTTTTAACATTCGTGACATTTGGAATTGATATATATATACTGTGTACATATATATAGGACATATTGTATATATATATATACATTGTAAAAGGTCATCATTTCATCAAGTCGCCTAATGCTAATCGAACATCATAAAATATACATACATATATACGAGTATGTAAGAACTAAAAGTCCCGAGATTTCCTGCCCAATTTCCTGCGACTTAAGCAATGGAAAATGAATACATGATGAAGAATTTGCAATGTCACCCTGAGGATTACTAAGGATTTCAAGCGCAACTCATAAGACTTGAAGCAATACCTTAAAACAGTGGGTATAGATGTTCTTGTTTTTACTTCTAGCGTGTCTTTGGTGACATTTTTTTTAAGCTACAATAAAATTCGTTCCTTGCTCGCTACTGCTTAGTAGTATTTTTATATGCGCGGAAAACCAAATGCCAATCAGCAACTGTGCCACCACAGTTTGTTGCAACATGAGGTGGCATGCGAAACATTACAAACGTACGAATACATAGGTATAAATTTAGTATTCATGTGTTGGTGTTCACGTACATACATATGTACACATACATTTTACTTACTTCAGGTTTGACAGAGATGTCGAATGGTGTCACCGCTTTATTTTCTTTGTAATGATCCCCATTGCCGGGACCCCAATATTCATTCACATTTAATTTGGGCGCTGGCAGGGATTGCTTTAACAAACGATAGTTTTGTACCAGAGCCGCTAACCCCAAGCACACGACGACCAAAGATACCCTCATAAATAAACCCATTTTACAGGTAAAACTTAGTGGTTGTCTGGAACAATCTTTGCTTTCTTTTCTTGTTTGTTACCGTTTTGTTTGTATGTACACGCTGACGCACCGATCGTCTGACAGAACCTCGCAGCGCGAGTGGATAAAATCAACTAATTTCATGCCTCAAATGATAGAGGCGCTTGCTCACTGGTAGACTATGAACGTTTCCCATAAAAAGCTCTTGGAAGTAGTGTGTGTGGAGTTGCAGAGAGCAAAAGCGGTCTGCTATGGCTGGTACGCCGAGGGTATGTAGACATGTGTATGCATATACAGTGCGTGGAGAAGGTATTAGAACTACTTCACTATTTTTTAAAAAGAAATTTAAATTAAAAATGTAAACTTAAAATTTAACTAAAACCAGTACAGAAATTTCAGTCAAATGAACTGACTTACACATACCTTCTCCCAACGTTCTTGTGCGTTGCTGCAAAAGTGTTAATGATGCCAGAAGGGGCGTGGTAAATTTATGTGCTCTTATTAAATGATACCTCCACTCTAAAAATATTCTGAACTGTGGCACAATAAAAGATTCAAAAATGTAATTTTCCAAAGTCCTTCGTTTGGGAAATGTAGATGTTAAAGGAGTTTACTTTCATTCGGACTACTAAACTATATAATGGACAATTATGGATTGTAGCGGAAGGTTAAACTTCGATAATTCGTTCAATTTATATTGCGTGCATTTTTGTTCTTAGAACATTTCTTTTCATTTTTAATGTACAATTACTGATGGTGGAATAAACATGCAAATGAATTTGACCATCCAAGTATTTGTTTTATAGTAATTTTTCTACTGAAACTTTAGAATCGATAAGTTTCCTTCAGCCTTAGTCAAGCTGGACAAGCAAGCCATGGACTTTATTGTTGACCAAACCCAACTTTTTGACTATAGATTTTGTTAACAAACTATTGGAAGCTCCCTTAGAGGGATTGTCAAAATTCTTTATGCAGTTAAGCTTGCACAATTGTGCTCTATGCTGACGCGGAGGTTGGACGCGATCTGTTCCATTTGTTAGTTCATATTAAGTGCGTTTTACGATTTCTGCGGTAGACAAAAATATCAAACAACGGATTTGTCTCAAATTTTCTATTTTATATGAAATTTGGCATGTCAAAATATTAGGTTATCCAGTTTTCGATTCCAAGTAAAGTCAAATAAAACACTCATGAAGCTATGATTTTGATTTTTATTCATTATAATGCGTAAACCTTGCCATTATGTACGAAACACAATGTCACTTAAATGATCACCTCTACAGTGGTTGCAGCAGTGGATTCTTTTAAGGCGGTTTTCGGAAAAAAATATGGCTTAATATATGTACCTCCGGATCATAATTCGTACCAAACAGTCACTTTTTCCGGATGCACTGGCTTTTCCACACTTCTGGGTTCTCCAAGTCCCATATGTGACAATTTTGCTTGTTGACGTAACCACCGAGTGAGAAATTAGCTTCATCGCTGAAGAAAATATTGTTCGATTAAAAGCCCACGTTTAGATCACCACTGTTGCAATAGGTTTTAACAATTTTAGGCGTTCTTCGGTTCGCTAAATAAATAACACTCCAGACGACAGGTATTTAACAGCTGATAGCCTTGCCAGACAGGCGGTTTTGAAATCACTAAATAGATAGGCCTATACTATAGATGATTTACGGTGAATCTACTCTATCAGAAAGAAACACGTGCATAAAGGTCGAGATGTTTAAGACGGTCAAAAGGTGGTGAAGTTACCAATGATGACTTCAATTAAAGATGTGTGAGGCCGATGAAGCAAATGGTGACGGAATGACTAACTCCGAAAAGACATGAATTTTCTTCAAACATTTAATCACGCATGAAATACACAATAATTGGCCATGAGACATGAATTTAAGAGTTTGACATGTAAACCAGTCAATAAACTTCAGAATGGCCCCTTCCACTTGAGCCGAAACAAAAACAAAAGGTCAAAATCGATCAAAAGTTAAGATAATGTTGCTGTTTTCAAAGTTGTGCAATCGCTATTCCTGATGGGTCAGATGGCAAATAAACATGTGGGCGTTATGTGACGTTTAAGAGAGAGAGTGAGGCCAGATTGTGGAAATATAAAACTCATGGATTTTGCATCACGATAACCAATTTATGGGGTTGTCATCGTGAATAACTTTTTGGCCAATTATATCATCTGATAAAATTCCGGCTGACTTTTGTTCTCTTTCCAACATTCATATTACTGCTCCGAGGCACCCGTTTTCAGTCCATAAGGCGAAAAATGAAATCATTTCTGAAAAGTGTTTGAAAATTGTTTTGATGATTGGAATTCACGTTGGCCTCATTGTGGCCAATCCCATATCTTAAAGATCCCTTAAAACTCATCGAAAAATCTCTTTTTCATTAGGAAATTCCTATTTTACTTCAATAATAGAATTAAGCAAAAATGCTTAATATACTAGGTTATTCATTTTCCGGGTTCGAAAGTATACTTAAATAAAACACACATAAAGCTGTGATTTCGATGAAACTTTTATTTCATTATAGTGCTTGGACCTTATCTTCAGGAAGGAAAAACCATCAACGGCGAATATTATGTTACATTGTTGTTGCATTTAGGTGAAACAGACCGCATTTAGCGAAAAAACTGTTGTTTCATCAAGAAGATGCTCCAGTTCGCACATCCAAAATTAATGAATTAAATTTCGTATTGCTCATCTGTTGAAGATAGTTTTTATTCGACTAAATTTCATATATAAAACAACGTGCTTGTAGAAAAATCTTAGCCTACTACGAAACAATATGAAATTATGAATACAGGTGGATTATTATCAAAGTACAAAATTCAAATATTCTAACAATCTCCGCCTTAATCCAACTATATTAATATGCAGATAATTATTTAAATTATTTAACAAAAATTAATATTTAAGTAATTACAACAATTTGTATGTTTTTCTCTGGTTAAGCATTTTGCTAATATATCAGCGGCATTTTTGGTTGTAGCCACGTATTCAATATCGATTACCTTGACCAAATATTTGTCTCGGATATAATGATAACGAATATCGATGTGCTTGCTTCTTTTATGAACAGTGGGATTCTTGACCAAAAAATCGGCTCCTTGATTGTCGCAATGCATAATTGTGGAATTAGATACACATTCAACAAACCCCATCTCCTGCATAAGGCTTCTTTGGAATACCACTTCTTTGGCGCCCTGACACAAGGCAATGTATTCTACCTCCATAAAACTTAGGGAGACTGACTGTTGCTTCTTGGATTCCCAAGCTACTAATCCGTCACCAAAAAACACAGCGTATCCACTATACGATTTGCGGTCGTTGATATCTGCTCCCCAATCCTAATCTTTCAAATATCTGAGATGTTTTGCAGCCACAAAATGGTCTTTGTGGGGGTGTCCACAAAATTGCGCTAGACGAGATACAGGGTGTGAAATATCAGGTCTCGATATGACCAACAAGTACATTAATCCTCCGATTAGCGGTTGAAAGCTCTTTATATCGCACATTTCATCGCAGTCCAATTCATCGCATTTTTTTTAAATTGTCCCGGCTGCCAAAGGTGTTGAAACTGGCTTACACTTCGTCATCCCCCATTCTTCCAGCAGCTGTTCAACATATCTAGATTGATGAATTAAAATTTTTCCTCCATTCTCCCGCTCAATCTCCATTCCTAGATAAAATGAGATTGCATTTCGATCAATAGCTTTATGTTTTTGTTGAGAATAGATCGTATTTTGGTCATATCGTCTTTGGCTGAGCACGCCAACATTAAATCGTCAACGTAGATGGCTATCAGATTTATGTTACTATTCTCCCGTTTGACATAAACACAGCTATCTGTCTCGCATCTTGTAAACCCAATATTAATTAGAATTTGTGTCAGATTCTTTTTCCACTCCCTTCCAGCCTGTTTCAAGCCATAGGGAGCTCGTTTTAATTTGCAAACTTTGTTTGGATGTTGTTTGTCGTCAAAACCTGAAGGCTGCATCATGAATACATCTTCTTGTAGTTCATTTTGTGAAATAATTGATGGTATTGGACAGACAGAGCTTTTCTTTTCAAAATATGCAGCCAACTCCAAGCTTCTATCTCAATAGATTGTTACTTTTGTCCCAACTGCAAGATGTTTCCACTGAAGCTAGTAATTCTCCGTTTTGCTTCGTTAAATGTAAATTCCGAATTAGATCATTCGGCTCAGCTTGAGTTACTTAATGGCGTTCAACATCAGCCTGATACAAACTATCACTGATGGTGAAAGATGTTTCGGACTCACTGCTCGTAGCACTGGGAATGACTGGTAATGAATGGATCATTTGGTGAACGTTGAACTTGTTTTCAAACCGATGGGACATTCGCGTAAGTAATATTTTTTCGATTGTTTATATTGAATCCAACTTTTGTTTAGTGGTTACTTGACTTTCTCAAAAGTACTGGAATTGAAAAATCGAAATAGATCTTCTTGCCATTTGACTACTTGTATAAAACAGTTCTGCAATTATTGCGAAACATTATCGGCGTCCACGATTTGTTCAAGTTTTTGACAGCAAAACCAAAATAATGTAAATATGCACATTTTAATGGTTCTGATATTGCATATCCTTCTTTTCAACCAAATATTCACCACATAGAAAGCAAAAATAGCTCGAATCAGTAAGACACGATCTCCCTGACGTGCTTAAACGTTACTATTATGAAGATTTAGAATGAATGTGGGCTTCTGTTAAATTAATAATTGTGAAATTGTAGTGTCAGTATTGACTGTTTTACAGAATTGGCAGCATGCGATAAAAAATGAACAATTTTTATGCCAGGTTCGAATTCAGTGCACCCAGATCAGTTAAAAAACATGTTTCGTTTTTGCAGTCAATTTTTTCCAAATTGGTAGCCCAGTGCTATTGAAAATGTGGCTTTCTAAGTTTTTTTTTTACTCCCGTTATTTTCACTCACATTAATATACCTATATAACTGTGTTCGAAGCTTAGGTAATGGTTCTTATTATTTTGGCGTTCACTGTAGGTGTTTTTGTATGCGTAAATATGTACACATACGTGCATTTGCATGTTTGTTTGCCAATTTTCGATTCTCTCCCTATGTGCTCTCTAAAGCTTTTAATGATCGCCTGCATGGCGAAGAACTTTGTGCCATCTTGGTAGTTCAAAGGTTATGTTATTGTGAGATAAAGAACATAACACAAACATAGCATTTTCGGAGCAGAACTGCCGGCGATCTGTTAGTGGGGATGATTTTTTCGTTATTTTGTGCTCTGCTCAGGCAGTTTGGTGGTCTCTTTAAACGCTAAGTCATGCCGATTTTCGACATAGAATAAAAAAATTTGGAGCTTCTGATACGGACAATGCAAACAACGTCTTTTATTATAAAATTTTGAGACATATTTGCGATAGCAATTAAAGAAAAATAACACTTTGATACTTGATTGATTGTTCACTTGAGAGAAAGTAACAGGGATTACAGAATATTGAACTTAAAACATATACACTGTCTAAAAACAAAGAAAATTTGTTTACTATTTAATGAAATTGTATTAAAAAATGTTGATATATTAATTTGATATATAGAGTGATTTTTTAAAATTTAAGTTTTTCAGGTTGGCAGCACTGGTTGGTAATGGCGTCCAAACGTCATCTGTCAAATTGAAAAGTGTATAGTATGCTGCCATTCCACCTGGTGTGGTTTATGGGCTGGTGGCATTATCGATCTATTTTTCATCAAAGGCGACCTTGTAAGAAAAGTTACGCCAACGGCGAAAGATATCGAGCCAATTGGCTGAGTTGAATTTGGTTGACATGGAGCCGCGGACAACATTTACATGAAATTATCTTTAAAAATTAAATGGGAAAGACCAATTTATCGATTCCAATAAAAAATTTTATTATGTGATGCAAATTG